>CM036774.1:18711963-19041963 GCA_020796225.1 Arion vulgaris
AACTGGCACAACGTACAATCGCTCTTAGGCTCAGATCACATATAAATCACACAGTGTAGTTAACAAGTGGTCGATGTGGAGCTTTCGAAGAAGAAGAAGTGGATGTTCATTAAATATATAAGAGCCTTCAAGGCCACATAGCAACAATCTTAGTTATGCAATGACTTTGTACGTGACGTGGTCTCTGATAACGTTTGTTGCCGGGGGCAACGTTTTGTATTATCTTAAGATGGTTTATCTAGAAAGACAACTCTACATAACTATATTAAGGGGAGATAACGCTAAGAGCAAATAAAGGATAATCGGAAGTAGACCGCCGGGAAAAATAGCGACGGTGTCGTCCGCTTGAGGTCGTGTTGATCTGTTGCAGAAGTAAGGGGTGCGGAAGGGGGCGATTTGTGTCTGTACTTCCTGGATCTTCCATATAAACTGTCTGTCACACATTCATTAACAGCTCTGTCTGTCTGTAATCTTGTCTTGTTTGTTTTTGAATAAGATAAACATAAATAGTGGACATGGGAAAAACCTGATTGAAATCAATGGCCTTGTACTTAGGGCGTATCTAACTCATCCTCAGGTGCTGTGCTGGCTGGCGTAGACGATCATGGATCTCCAGAAATCTCTGTCTCTAGTGTTTGCTATCATTTCAGATGTTGACGCTCTTCTGTGCCATGAAGTGAGGCTTTCTAATATTTCCTCTCTCTCTCTCTCTCTCTCTCTCTCTCTCTCTCTCTGTCTTCATCTGTCTCGTTTCTCCTCGATTTTACCAGTTGTTACAATGTGTTCTAAATCTCCTTTCTCATCCCATGTCCGAAAAATGATGACTGCCTCTTTCTTATATTGATGATAGCTTTCTCTGTGTCTTGACCTCATTCAGTACCTCCACGTTCGACATTTTATCAGTACAGGGGATTCTCATCATTCTTCTGTAAAACCACATCTCTGTGGCCCTCCAGAGATTTTTCGATCTGTTTGTTTTTTGTCCATGACTCGCTTCCGTATGTCAATATTGGTTCTATGTAGCACTGTATAACTCTCATTCTGATATCAATTGATAATGGCTAGGTGCATATAATGACGTATCTAACAATATATTCCAAGGGTTCCCAAAGTGGGCGGTACCGCCCCCCAATGGGCGTTGAAGCCTTCCAGAGGGCCGATAGTGGGTTCAGAAGCATTTGGGGGGAGTTTTTTCGTGATTTTGCGATTAAATAATCATTAAAAATTTGAATTCTGCATTTTAATTCATCTTATGTCCATCTTACACGATCCATTATTTCAGCAATTTTCTATTTCGTGTATATAATCATTTGAAAATTGACCATATATGACAGAAATATATATCAATTTTCTATGTCAAAGTGAAAATAGAGCATGCATATGTATATATGGGGGGAAAGGTTGGCAAACTGTAATAAGGGGAGGGACGTTACAAAGTTCATGTCATGCTAAGCGGGTAATGGGCCGAAAAAGTTTTGGAATCTATGATCTATACGTGTTCAGCCCCTTTCGGTTTGATCAAGACGCCAGCTGTTAAGAACTTGTAATTTTGGTCTCTGCCTGTAATACATTCAGAATAATCACAGCGCTTAGCGGGTCTCTGTCGCGTAGAGGTTTGGTTTGATTGATAGGACCATCATCACTGCACTTCGGTGAGTACCCATGTGTGCTTATATCTCTTTCTTACAACAGGAAGATTTCATCGGCATTGCACGAACTCCATAGCACCGGCGAAGGCCCCCGATATAATTTAAAAGATGATTACAATATTTTGTAGGGGTTTTTATTTTTTTTAAATATTTCGAATAATTATTGCCCGGGCAGAGTATTACCAGCCTGATCTTTTCGATTTTGAACTACCAAAGGTTTCTTTTAACGTGCTCAACTTGAACACGAGACCTACGTTTTACTTCCGTCACCGATAAGACTAGAAACTCGATCTCACCTACAGTGAGGCTTTGGATCTCTTTGAAAAATATCCCAATGACTCTAGAAGAGAGCGAACCTAGTACCATTGGAACAAGAGACGTACATCTAACATCTGCGCCACAGTGCTGCCATATTTAAAAATAACATCTGCGTCACAGTGCTGCCATATTTTAAAATAAAAATAAAAATTCACGGGTCTCTATGTCTCAGGAGACAATAGGTTTTGCGTCACGTAGTTTGTTCTGTGCTGAATCTTCTTCTTCGTTCTCATTAGATTGGGATTTCGGATTCTTTAATAAAGGCAGCCGTCTGTCTCAGATTATCAGCCACGCCATACAGTTTGTCTTGGACGCTAGTGTAAGTGGGTCACCTCTTTCTTCTCAAGTCTGCATACTGGGGGCAGTTCTGTAGGATATAATTCCTATGATTTCTGCTTCCCCGTTTGTGCTGACCTCTTCCCGCAGTAAGTTTTGACCACCCTCGTGATGGTAGGTCTGACATTCTTACCGCGTGGCTAAATCTCCGAGGCAAATTGGCGACCGTAGAATCCATTATCCCATTCCTCATTGTGAGGGGTCGTTGCGCCATGTTATGCGCCTTACGGCCTGGTGCATCCGTTTTCTGCAAGCATTTGTTTCGGGTTAGCATTCCCTAGAGGACACATGCATCCGATTTCAGCCAGACCTCCTTAGTCGCCTCTTACGACATGCGTGGCAGGTAACAGTGGTTCTATTCTTTACACCCACATTTGGGCCCCGGTAACCACTCGGGCGTGTGCTGAATCACAATCGTTTCTTGTGGCTGTTATGGCCTATTCTGGAGTGGCAATCCTTGATACAGTTGCTGCAGGTAAAACTAGAGACTGGAGCTGATACATAGGATGTTCTATCTGCTGTCTGCTCTCTCTTTTGCCTCCATATGTGATGGTGTGTTTCTTCTGTTCTTTTTGAGCCACCCTCACTGCCCTCGCCATGCTTGCCTGTCTTTGGCCAACCACTCCCAATTTTCTTTGTCTATGCCGCATGAAGTTAGATCACGCTTGTAGGTGTCAATGAAGCGTAATAATGGGCGCCCATGCTGTATAGTACCAGTTGCGAGTTGACCATATATACTGTCTTTTGGGATGGTTCTTCTTCTTCTTGGGCGATCTCTGGTCATGTGCTTAGTTTAATGTGGACCACTAACTGGGCAGTCAGCTTCAGGTCTGCCAGGTTTCCACAGAGTTTAGTTTTTAGGTCAACTGGGAGTGTGGCCACATGTTGCTTCTCAGCTCACACAGGAGAGGACAGTCTTGCAGGACATGCTCCACTGACTGTTCCCCCTGTTCACACTGGCAGAGAGCTTTTGACTTATTCTAGTCTATGTAAATGTTTGTTGAGTCTGCAGTGTCCGGTACGTAGGAGAAATATAATAACCTGGTTTGTTCTGCTGAGGTCTTTGAGGAAGTATTTTCCATAATCATATCCAGTGTTTGTCTTCCAGTTTACTGCAGATTTTCTCTGTATGAGGGTTTGACCTCCTGAAAAGACAGGGGTTGGTAAATTTCTCTTTGGCACTGCCCTCCTGGGCCAAGACATCATCACTCTCACTGCCTGCAATGCTACAGTGAGATGGAATTCACTGCAAATGGTTCTATCATTGCTCATACGGCATACATATCCCAGCCATCTCAGGCATACGCATCTCAGGCATACGTGTCCCAGGCATACATGTCCCAGCCATCTCAGGCATACATGTCTCAGCCATCTCAGGCATACATGTCTCAGCCATCTCAGGCATACATGTCCCAGCCATCTCAGGCATACATGTCTCAGCCATCTCAGGCATACATGTCCCAGCCATCTCAGGCATACATGTCTCAGCCATCTCAGGCATACATGTCCCAGCCATCTCAGGCATACATGTCTCAGCCATCTCAGGCATACATGTCCCAGCCATCTCAGGCATACATGTCCCAGCCATCTCAGGATAACATGTCTCAGCCATCTCAGGCATACATGTCTCCAGCCATCTCAGGCATACATGTCTAGCTATCTCAGGCATACATGTCCCAGCCATCTCAGGCATACATGTCCCAGCCATCTCAGGCATACATGTCTTAGTTATCTCAGGCATACATGTCCCAGCATCCAATCTCCAGAGCATACATGTCTGCATCCATACATGTCCCACCATCTCAGGCATACATGTCCCAGCCATCTCAGGCATACATGCCCGTTCTAGGCATATGCCAGCTCTCAGGCATACGTGTCCCAGTCACCTTGGACGTCAATAAATAGATTTAAAATTTTAAAAATACGATAAGAAAATATTTAAAATTAATGAACAAAATATAAAAGACAAATAGAATAAATAATTGGGAAAAAATTAATAATAGTCTTATCTATTAGATTAAAATATAATCTAATCCAAAGCCATGATTTTACCGAAAATTTGTGTCTGGCCCCACCAACAAAAAGGATCACGAGCCGCCCTGAGTCTTATTAAGCTGAAAGGGAAACACAATTGATATAAAAGAAAGTACACTTAATCCGCTGAATGGATTTGATTTTAATACATAAAATGTGTGTCTGGCCCCACTAACAAAAAGGATCACGCGCCGCCCCTGAGTCTTATGAAGCTGAAAGGGAAACACAATTGATATAAAAAGAAAGCGTACACCTAATCCGCTGAATGAGTTTTATTAAAATACATAAAAATGTATTATATTAAGTCCGATCGTCGGCAAGGTCTTTTTTCGACCAGAAGCACTTGAGCTTTCAGCTCTTCAGCTCGGTGCCATGAACATCGTAACCCTTCGGTTCGGTGCCACGAATACCATAAATCTGGCGAACATGTGGTTTTTCTGCCAGCCCTCGGAATTGAACCGCACTTACAGGGGCTTGTCACACGTCGCCCCAAAGCGCTACGAACACGCTGCGCAGGCGAGAAATCGTCGGTAAGGTCTAAAGGCGAAGGATTGTTGTCTTTGCACCATATGTTTCAATCTCTCTCCAAAGAAATGACACGCCATATAACGAGAGTGTTGCACAAAACACGAACTCCGTAGCTCCGGCATCCATCCTAGTGATCTAAGGGGGGAAATGAACTCGCGAACAGAACGATGCGGGTTCGGATTCCACGACCTTCGGAATGCAAAGGGCAGGGTAATCCCTTAGCCACAGAGAATCCCTATAAGCAAGTGTCTATTGTCTATTCCCAGGTGGAAGATGGAGTTGGTTGTCCACTCTTGCTGTTAAGCGTAGGGATGGGAGCTTTAATTTGAGTTCTAGGACCAGATGAGTCGCCCTTGTTGTGTTATATCCGTGTTTATGTAGTGTGCTCTTGATACTGTCTATCCATCTTTTTCTTGGTCTTCCCTTAGCTCTAGTACCCGATCTCTTGTATGCTGTTATTGGTTGTTGGTTGTATTTCATTCTCATTAAATGTCCAAACAACTGCATTTGTTGTCTTTCGATGTATTTGGTGCATGAAGGTATCATACAGTAATAAACCTTTCAGTTCCAGTTGGAGCATAGGTCCTCAACAAACACCCGTCATTCGTAGATATTCTGTGACATTCTTTCCAAATTATTTCATGTTTTCTTAACCTCAGCAATATCCAGATCTTCTCCCCAATTTTTTGTTTACACCTTCCTGTTTCACTTCCACTGTGAGTTACGAACAAGACTCGACTTGTTAATAATACTACCTGCAATTTGTGGGTCTCTATGGCGAAGTGGTCAGCCCATTTGCATGTTGTTCTGAAGGTTGTAGGTTTGAATCAGGACTGTGTCAGACGTACAATATTTTCTTGAGATCTTTAGAATTATTGCTGGAGTTACGGAGTTCTTGCTTTGTGCAACACTCTCGGTATATGATGTGCAACACTCTCGGTATATGATGTGCAACACTCTGGTATATGATGAATGCAACACTTCGGTATATGATGTGCAACACTCTCGGTATATGATGTGCAACACTCTCGGTATATGATGTGCAATTTCTGAAGACAAAAACGGAGCCATATGGTGAAAAAGAATAGCCATCACGGTCATTGAAATGAAAATCCTGGCATATCCCAAAGGACGTAGCCATTAACCACAGTAAACGAGTCTTTGATTTTCTAGGCACCACTTAAACGTTCAGTAGTTTGCCATTGCTTTCTGAACGGTGAGGTCTATTTTTACCTTTGTAAAAATCCCACGGAAACAATTTGCTTCCAAACTTGTCCACCGTGGGGTTTGAACCAGGTACGCTTGGGTCTGTGATCGAGCTCACTACCGCTTGAGCTACAGACGCTCACAGTCATTAGAGAGGAATATAAGATATCCAACGACAACTACCACACACTCGGCAGACAAAGACAGACTATCATCTTCCGACTCAGGATAGGACATAACAGACTGAACAAACACCTACACAGACTTCAATTGTCTTCTATCCTCTCTGGTGTCCCTGTGGCACTTCTGATCAAACTAAAGAATATGTCCTGCAAGACTGTTCGATGTATGTCCTCCCTAGAAAGGGATGCTGGCCCTACACCACAGCGCAACATTCAAAACTACATGGCACCAACAATGAGCTCTAAACAGTCCATTTAATCATAAGAATTCGTCTGACAGTATAATCATCAAAATAGCAATCACAAAGAAGATGATACATATAAACTATACAGATAAGAATGCTGGAAAATAACAGAACAAAATATTCCAAACTTCCCACCTTCCATACAACTTGTCTTGTAAAGATCTTACGCATGTTCTGGTCAAATACTATCTCTAACCAGGAACAGCTTGCACAGTGTCAACAAGAGAATATGAGCATCATCATACAAATACTATCTCTAACCAAGAACATCTTGCACAGTGTCAACAAGAGAATATGAGCATCATCATACAAATACTATCTCTAACCAAGAACTGCTTGCACAGTGTCAACAAGAGAATATGAACATCATCATACAAATACTATCTCTAACCAAGAACATCTTGCACAATGTCAACAAGAGAATATGAGCACCATCATACAAATACTATCTCTAACCAAGAACAGCTTGCACAGTGTCAGAAAAAAAAAAAAGAAGAATATATGAACACCATCATACAAATACTATCTCTAACCAACAACAGCTTGCACAGTGTCAACAAGAGAATATGAGCACCATCATCAAACAGAGACGCTGAAGCAGACAAGTGATACGCATGGAGACTAACTATTTCATGAAAACTGCACTGAGATGGATACCAGAGGGTAAAGGAAAACACGGAGGACACAGAACGACATGGGGATACCAGTAGAACAAGAACTGCAAGAAATGAATCACAGCTGGAACACAAAACAGAGAACGACCAAGAATATAGAGGAAGGATGTATATTTGTTGATACCCTAAGCTCCAGTGGCGTCACATGATGAAGAGAGAGAAGAGAGACACCTTAGAGTCGGGACAGTAGAACAATATGTTAAAGAAATGAATCAAAAGCTGGAACACAGAACAGAGAACGGCCAAGAATAGAGAAGAAGGGTGTACGTACATTTGGTACTACCTTAAGATCCAGTGGCGTCACATGATAGAGAGAGAGAGAGAGAGAGAGAGAAATCTTAGAGGCGGCACAGTAGAAAAAGAACCGAAAGAAATGAATCACAGCTGGAACACAAAACAGAGAACGGCCAAGAATAGAGAAGAAGGATGTATATTTGGTACTACACTAAGAGCCAGTGGCGTCACATGAGAGAGGAGAGAAATCTTAGAGGCGGCACAGTAGAAAAAGAACCGAAATAAATGAATCAAAGCTGTACAAAAAACAGAGGTCGTCCAAGAACAGAAAGGAATGGTGTACATTTATTGCTGTTCTATGAGCCAGAGGCGTCACAGACTATAGAGAGGGAGACATGTAAACCGCTTACCTGTATGTACTCCCAATTTATCAAATTACTGCGCCATGGATTAAATGTTACATACAAGATGAACGGGCAATAAAAATGGGTCACAAAAATCGATCTGTTTTCTGATCCGCATTTTTTGTCTCAATGTTCTGGAAAGTAGCTATGTATAATAATAGTATGTGCATGCGCCAAATATTGAAATCTTCGTTCACATGTAATTGGTGGCTTTCAGAATTGTTTTGATTTGAAAGGGCGGTGCCGAGTTGCAGAGGCGTCGAAGAGGGTTGATGTCAATGGTATGTTTTGTTAACGTTTTGAAGGAAAAATAAACTGAAACCATGAATGGAGGGTTGAGAGAGAGGGGGAGAGAGAGGGTGGGATAGAGGTTATATATATTCCTCCATATATATATATATATATATATATATATATATATATATGGAGGAATAAAGTAGAGAGAGGGGAGAGAGAAAGAGAGAGAGAGTGTGGGTGGAGGCTAGATATGTATATATAAATGGAAGTATAATAGAAAGAGAGAGAGAGGGGGAGGGGAGAGAGATGGTGGGGGTTATAAATGTATATCTTCTTCTTCTTCTCAGCGATTACCGCTTAGACTGGTGTACCAGATTTCTCCATAAATCTTATTCATGTGGAAATCTGATTCATGCAGCCTTTAGCAGCGGTGTGTTTTCGTCACATCTTCAGTGCCACTTGGAGCTTTGGTGCTTATCCTTCGGCGATGTGTCCGGTTTTAGCCAGCGTTTACTGGGTTACCTCTCCGTCAGCCGTGGGCTGTCCACAGCCGACCTGCAAGGCCGCAGGTTTCTATTTTCTTTTAGGGTAGCTACCCTTAGACAACCTTACCTCCCAAGTTGTTGAGCGTCATCTGCCCAGGTTACCGGTCTTTTTTGGACTATTTGCCTGCCGTCCAGTTTTGTGTACGGTTTGCTCCCCTAGACTTTGATTGTCCCCCAATCGAACTACAAGGCAGTAGTAGTTCTCTGCGAGGGAAACGCGTTTATTGTTCTCGGATAGAGACCCCATCTTCGAGGCTCTCCACCGTTTTGTCCATCTCGCGTTTCTTTTGGGTAACCCTTCGCCCATTTCTGCTTGTGCCCTCGTCCACCGACTGGGCCGACCCTTTCTATAGATATATATATATATATATATATATATATATATATATATACGTGTTTTCATACTCAGCGACTCCATGAGCATGATTCGTAACGTCGAATCAGGAATGGTGAGACGAACTGGGTGGAGGTACTGGTACAGACAATGATCAGAGAAATCACCTTCATTTTTGTCCCTGGGCACTCAGGAGTTAGGGGTAATGAACAAGCTGATAGATTGGCTGGCTTGGCTACAATATCAGAGGGAGCTGCCATGGATCGAAATGATATTCTTCACGCATTGAGAGAGTCTTTCCGAACAGTGACGTTTCAGGGCTGTGAATCCCACTCGCTTACCAGATTGAAAGGTATGGGTGTCAATATTGGTGCAGCCCGAAAAGAACGACATACTAAATATGCAAAGAGATTGATTAATCAACATCGAACTGGCGTGTTGGGTCGCTGTACGCTGCTGGATTTGCTGAGGCGGAGATCGGAGCATCTATGGACATGTCCGGAGTGCTATGATGGTAGTCCTCATATAACTGATAACTGATAACTGATATATATATATATACATACACTTGAAACAAATAATTTCGGCAAACACACACATACATTTGTAAAAGAAAAAAAAAGTAAATGAACCCTTTCATACCTCGTGGTGTATAGGGCAATACAGTGTTAGGTCTGTATTTTTCATTGACCGACGGCACACGATGGGTGATGTGGTCAGCATCACGCCGGCCGCCTTTACTTTCCCAGAACATGTCTGGTACCCAGTTGAGGCTGGGTCGACCTGAGAGCCGTCGCAGTCGGGATAAATTTCACGCGCACTGCGGGAGTTGAACCAGACCACCAGCCTTGAGAAGCGAGTTCACTAACAACTACGCTACCGCGGCTCTCACATACATATGTAGCTAAACTTTTTCCTTGCGTTCCGAAGGTCTTGGGACTCAAATCCGCGCTGCGCTGTTCTGTTCAAGAGTTCATTTTTTTAAAGAGACACTCACGATTATTGCTGGAGTTACGGAGTTCGTGCTTTGTGCAATACCTCGGCAGGTGGCGTGCCATTTCTGCGGAGAGGGGCCGAGCCATATGTGGTAAAATCCGATGCAATGATGTCAACCCTTCGGCATGGAAAGGTAAGGAAACTATGGTCAAAGTTAAAAAATCACATAGGACACGCACCACGTCCGTGAATTATTCATTTCTAAATTACGTCACTTATTTACTATATCGTTCGTCTGTTGCAGGGCTCGCAAGGGAGCAAAGAATAGTACCACTGTGACCTACAAGGCATGACTTAAGAAGCGACTGATGTAGGACCGAGGGGAGCTACCCTAGTATATAAAAAGCATCGCAGAATCGGATGTGCTGGCTTACTTGTAGGCACATAACTGACACAACATACAATCGCTCTTAGGCTCAGATAGCATACAAATCACACAGAGTGGTTAACACGTGGTCGATATGGAGCGTTCGAAGAAGAAGACGTTTACTAGATAAGTATACTTCGTGCCTGAATCACTTTGAGTTCAAGATGTCTTTCTTTAGTAAACTTCACGCCCGGGTGTTTACTGGGGCCCAAATTTGGGGTGTAAAGAAAAGAACCACTGTTGCCTGCCACGCATATCGTAAGAGACGACTAAGGAGGCTTGGGTGAAATCGGATGCATGTGTCCTAAACGTATTTGCGTTTAGGGGCCTACAAATCAATGTGCAACGTATACACGTTCTTGGCAAAGATCAAACATATCGCAAAGATTGATTAAAATTGGTCGTAAAGAACGAACGCAAAGAAGAATAAACTTAAATTGTATGAACCTACTATATAAACTAAACACAAGAATTTAATTCCGAACCAGGTCAGAAAACATGTGGCGCAGTTTTGTGTTAGAAAAATATCAATCAAATAGCTATGACGTGTTAACTAGGGCATGATAGTAACAAAAGGGGCAGGGGATGGAGGCATATTATATAACTTACAAGATTGTGTATCTGTACGATCAAATTCTGGTTACCGCTAAAGACCATGTGGTTTCATCATGCAATGCCGCGCAATCTGCAGTTACTTTCTTTCATCAGTTCAGACAAGCTAGACTAGTGGTTCTCAACCTTCATAATTCCGCGACCCTTTAATACAGTTCCTCATGTTGTGGTGACCCCCAACCATAACATTATTTTCGTTGCTACTTCGTAATTATAATATTGCTACTGTTATGAAACGTAATGTAAATATCTGATATGCATGATGTATTTTCATTGTTACAAATTGAACATAATTAAAGTAAAGCATAGTGATTAATCACAAACGCCGGGTACTCGTATGTGGACGTATCTGCATGTGGGCGAACCCACCTGGAGACGAATAGAGGAACGGTGTCTCGGTTTCTAAGATCATCGAAAATAGGTATTTTCCCTGTTAAAAGGTTGTTCGACCACCAATGGGGTCGCGACCCACAGGTTGAGAGCCACTGAGCTAGACGGCGTGTTGCAATGATAAAATCAAGTAACAGCTGCAAGAGAATTTAAAAGTCGGATTTTTTGCAAAAACTGCATAAAACATGAATTCAATTTTAGAAAAAGGGAAGAGAGAGCGAGAGATAGATAGAATGAGGTAGAGTGAGAGAGAGCGGGGAGAATGAGAGAGGGGGGGTGGAACTGTGCGTATGTGTTATTTGAATCAGATTTGATGCGCCCGTGTGGTGCCGGAGCTCGCAAGGGAAGCAAAGAATAGTACCACTGCGACTTAAACGCATGTCGTAAGCGGCGACTGATGTGGGGGCCTAGGAAGTTACCTAGTAAGTAAAAAGCGTCGCAGAAATCGGATGTGCTGGCCTATTTGTAGGCGCATAACTGGCACAGTGTACAATCGCTCTTAGGCTCTGACCATATACACATCACACAGAGTAGTTAACACGTGGTCAATATGGGGCCTTCGATGATGAAGGAGAAGATTTGATGAATTTGACATTACTTTACTCAGATTTAGAATTTAACATCTGTCCTAGTAGGTGGTCTATGTGGTTAAAGCCCTTGCCTTACGATCTGAAAGTCGTGGGTTCGAATCCGGATCGCGCCGTTTTGTTCACGAGTGAATTTTTTTCCAGAGACCACTAGGATTGTTGTCGGAGCTACGGAGTTCGTGATTTGTGCAATACTGTCAGCAGGTGACGTGCCATTTCTGCGTAGAGGGACTGAGCTTTATGGGGTAAAATCCGGCGCAATGCAAGTCAATCCTTCTGGTTTAAACCTTTTTAATCTGTCTTATTGTTCGTCTTGTGAAATCATTTTTGTCGCCATAATATACGTTCGTACCAGGTTTAGATGTTTTAAAGGTTAATCCCAGGATGAAGTTCACGCTGACCCAGACATGATTGTCATCAACCGAACGCTGTTTAGCTTCAGGTCGAACTGTATGGACAATGTTCGCGTCACAAAATCAACAAGGGAATTGTTGCTGTCTCAGTATTATCCAGCAACGCAACCTGTTGTCCTAGATGTCTAGGTGTTAGAAGTAAAAAAACATAGTCTCTCAGTTTAGTTTAGTTTAGTTTAGTTTAGTTTAGTCGTCGGATCGTCATCACTGCACATCGAACCAATTAGTCCATAAGTGCTCGATCTCCTCAGTATGTCTCTCAGTTTATAGTTTAGTTTAGTCGTCGGATCATTATCACTGCACATCGAACAATTAGTCCATCAAGTGTTTTCCGATCTCCTCCTCAGTATGTCTCTCCAGTTTAGTTTAGTTAGTCGTCGATCATTATCACTGCCAGTCGAATCAAATCGTCCATAAGTGCTCCGACCTCCTCTTCAGTATGTCTCTCAGTTTAGTTTAGTTTAGTCGTCGGATCATCATCACTGTACGTCAAACCAATTAGTCCATAAGTGCTCAAGACCTCCTCCTCAGTATGTCTCTCAGTTTAGTTTAGTTTAGTCGTCGGATCATCATCACTGCACATCGAACCAATTAGTCCATAAGTGCTCCGATCTTCCTCAGTATGTCCTCAGTTAGTTTAGTCGTCGGATCTCACGCACATGTTGTCATAGTCCGATTCTAGTTGTCTCAGTTTGCTTAGTCGGATCATTATCACTGCACATCGAACCAATTAGTCCATAAGTGCTCCGATCTCCTCCTCAGTATGTCTCTCAGTTTAGGTTTGAGTCGTCGGATCGTCATCACTGCACATCGAACCAATTAGTCCATAAGTGCTCCGATCTCCTCCTCAGTATGTCTCTCAGTTTAGTTTAGTCGTCGGATCGTCATCACTGCACATCGAATCAAATCGTCCATAAGTGCTCCGATCTCCTCCTCAGTATATCTCTCAGCGTGGGACGACTAACGACACTGGTTCTTTATTGGTAATTATCCTTTGGCTGCCAGTACAGTGTTCTTGTCTCATCATCAAGGTGCGTATCCTTTATAGGACGTTGCTCTCTTTGCAGCACATCTGGAATTCACTCTGTCTCTTGTCAGTTCACCCACTTCGTCGATGGTCATGTTCATGGTTTTTATTTAATATCTTGTAGCCATCTTCTTGGTCTGCCTCTGCCTCTGCGTCCTGGGACCCTGCCCTCTAGAATTGTTCTTTCCAGGCCATCGTGACGCTTGATGTGACCAAAGTATGTAATTTTCTGTATAGTATGTTGTTTATCAGCCAATTCTCTTTAACATTTAGTTCTTTCCGGACATCAGTGTTCTTTCTTTTTCTGTCCATGGTATTCGTGGGATCTTTCTGTAGCATTTAGTTTCCAAGTACTGGATTTTTTTGATTTTTTGATTTTTCGTTTTTAGTCTCATATTTTCATTTCCCGGCAGTTAGGAATTTATCATCTTCTTCTTCTTCTTCGAACGCTCCATATTAACCACTCTGTGTGATCTGTATGTGATTTGAGCCTAAGAGCGATTGTACGTTGTGCCAGTTAAGCGCCTACAAGTAGGCAAGCCCATCCGATTTCTACGATGCTTTTTATTTACTAGGTATCTTCCTAGATCCTAACATCTGTCGCCTCTTACGACATGCCTTGTAGGTCACAGCTGTACTATTCGTTGCTTCCCTTGCAGGCCCCGACACCACACGAATTTATCGTCTGTTGTACATGTAATGTCTGGGGAGTCTCTGTGGTCAAATGTCTGGGGAGTCTCTGTGGTCAAATGTCTGGGGAGTCTCTGTGGTCAAATGTCTGGGGAGTCTCTGTGGTCAAATGTCTGGGAAGTCTCTGTGGTCAAATGTCTGGGGGAGTCTCTGTGGTCAAATTTCTGGAGGAGTCTCTGTGATCAAATGTCTGGGGGAGTCTCTGTGGTCAAATGGTTAAGCCTTTTCAAACCCGAAGGTCGTGGATTTGAATCCGAACCACGCTGTTCTGTTAACGAGTGCATTTTTTTCAGACACTTAGGATTGTTGCCTAAGCTACGGAGTTCTTGCTTTCTTCAATTCCCTCGGCAATTGGCGTGCCATTTCTATGGAGAACGACCGAGCAGTATGGGGTAAAATCTTGGCACACTGAAGTGAGTCCTTCGTCTTTATATGTAATGTCTGTCCGCGTGCCCAGCGTGTTCGTAGCGCGTTGGACTACGGGTGACTAGTCCTCTGTAAGTGCGGGTTCAACTCCGCGGACTGGCAGAAAAGCTACAGGTTCCCCAGATTTACGGTGTTCGTGGCACCGAGCCCAAGGGTTACGATATCCATGACACCGAGCCGAAGAGCTTTCAGTTCAAGTGCTTCTGGATAGGGAAAAATAAAAAATATGTAATGTCTGGTGCATAGGAGATCTGAATGTCTTCGCTTGTTTTGTATCTTTTGCTTATCGGTTGCGCCTTTTGGTCGAAACGTCGCTCCACCTTGTACTTGAACTTCTTTTTAACGCCCGTGTGTTGCCGTGGATCACATGGGGAACAAATAATAGTAACACTGCGACCTACAAGCATGTCGTAAGAGGCGAATGAGGTATGGGCGTAGTAAATAAAAAGCGTTGCTGAAATCGGATGTGCTGGACTACTTGTAGGTGCATAACTAGCACAACATACAATCGTTCTTAGGCAAGATCACATTTAAATCACAAAGAGTGGTTTAACCCTTTCACCCTTCTGAGCTGATACACCGGCTCAGTTTTTTTTTTCCCCAGATGACACATAGCCGTTAGATCTGTTAATTCAGTAGGTATTGCAATATAAATGCGTGCCGAGGAGAAAAAACGTTCGGAATGAAATGGTTAACAAGTGGTCGATAGGGGGCGTTCGAAGAAAAACTTTGTGACACTAAATTACTTCATTCTTACGGGTTTCGCCTCTGATGGTCATTTGAACTCAAAACGCCCATGTGAACTTGGGGCCCTCAAGGGAAGCAAAGAATAGCACCACTGCGACCTATAAGGTATTTTTTTTAAAGGCAACTGATGTAGGTTCTAGGAAGCTACCTAATAAATAAAAATTCGGATGTGCTGGCCTACTTGTAGGTGCATAATTGGCTCAAAGCACAATCGCTCTTAGGCGCAGATCAATGCAATCACAAAGAGTGGTTTAACAAAGGTGGATCGATAGGGAGCGTTCGATGAAGAAAAAGAACTTTGTGAAACTAAATTACTTCGTTCTTACGTGTTTCGCCTTTGATGGTCATTTGAACTTGCATCTCAAGTTATGTTTTGAAGGTCATGATAAGCCTACATGTTTTTGGCCAGGTTGGATTATAAAGATTAAAATATGGAAATGTAATATTTTGGTTTGACATTTTCATGCAGCTTAATTAAATAGATCTACATAACGTATGGAAGGAATACAGACATAAATGGCATCGATTTTGTTGAAATATTTCATGAACAAGCTGAGAAAATGAGATAGATAAAAAACAAAAACTAAAACTGATAAATGTTGCAAGTGTAAAGAGTCTGGGGACAAAGGATTAACTTCATTGCACCGGGTTTTGCTGCGTATAGCCGCTTTTCGGTCTTTCTCTGTCACTATGACATACTCCGTCAGCTGGGAAACCTAGTGCAGTGAAGTCAATACTTTATCCTTACACCCTTAATAATAATCTTTCTCTGCAGACATAGTCCGTCAGCTGGGAAACCAAGTGCAGTGAAGTCAATACTTATCCTTACCCCTTAATAATAATCTTTCTCTGCAGACATAGTCCGTCAGCTGGGAAACCAAGTGCAGTGAAGTCAATACTTTATCCTTACACCCTTAACCCTTTAGCTGCTAAAGACGTATATATACGTTTTCCCCAGTCACTTCTAAAGACGCATTAACACGGCTGTTATTATCTCTCCTCTGTGAGATAAAGACGTGTTAACATGTTAGACATTGCTACTGTCACTGCTATAGGTGTACATTCACGCTTGTGATCTAGAAACAAAGAGTAGCTATTTTTAGCTCAGCCTTCAGAAAGTATTTAGCAGCGAAAGTGTTAATAATAATCGTGGCCACCGATAACATAAGGCCGGCGGTATCAGGTAAAAACTCACCTCTGAAGTCGGAGAAGACACGTCTGTATGGCAGGAGAAATTGATAATAAAGAAAGCAGCCCACCTGCCCAACGTGTTCGTAGCGCGTTGGACGACGGGTGAGAAGACCCCTATGAGTGCGGTTCAATTCCGCGGACTGGCAGAAAAGCCACAGGTTTTCCAGATTTACGGTGTTCGTGGCACCGAACCGAAGGATTACGATGCCCATGGCAGCGAGCCGAAGAGCTGAAAAAGCTAAAGTGCTTCTGGATCGACCAAAAAAAATACACTTTAGTAATGATCGTGGCGTGTATATCCGATAATATAAGGAGTGTGGGATCAGTTAAACACTCACCTCTGAAGTCGAAGAAGGGACGCCTGTATGGTGGGAAAAATTGATAATAAGGAAAGCAAGCCTTACTAGTAGTTGACCAGACATTTATCTGATTTGATCACTTCTTCTTAATTCGTCACATTTTACGACTCTCTTATTTTTTGCAGACCTTCTTCTAGCGTTCGTCGCTATGAATTCAGGCGTAGTCAGGGCAACTGGTACTGGCGATTCTGACTGATTTATGCGTGAAGGCAGGCTTTCCTTTTATCAGTGTCCCCGTCATACAGGCGCGTTCCTTCTCCGACTTCACAGGTTCTCAGACATCAATTATCAAATGCATTCAATTTACTTTTGATATCTTCAGTAATTTTCCAACTCTGGCTGGCATATATCTTCTTCTTTTTCTTCTTCTTTGCGTTCGTTCTTTACCACCAATTTTAATCACTCTTTGTGATATGTTTGATCTTTGCCAAAAACGTGTATACGTTGCACATTGGTTTGGTAGGCTTGCATATGTTAAGATTGATAAAATATTGGAATTGAAAATTCTTAATTAAGTTTTAAAACTGTATAACTTGCAGTTCATATTTTATTTAGACTTTTAAACGCTGATGTTAACTCGACATGTCACGGCATAATTTATTTTTATTATTTCCAGGAAATGAAAATTGCTACAAAAATAGATGGTATTTTAAAACATCGTTTTGAATTCCAACGTGATATATGATATCTGCATTACTTGCAGTCTTCTATTTTTTTTTCTTCTTAATCTTCCTTCTTTTTGAAACATAAGACATCAATGAACAAATTTCCTCAAAGGGGTCTCAGAGGTTAGGTGCTCGTATCTCGTGCCAGATGTACCAGGTTCACTGCCTCGTGGAGCCATCTGGATATTTTTCCAGAGATCCCTGATTTCAGTGTAGGTGAGATCGAGTTCCTAGTCTTATCGGTCACGGACGATGAAACGTAGGTCCGGTGGTCTTTTTGAGCACGGGACCCTTGGCAGTTCAAAATAGAGACGAGCAGGCTGTAAATGATGCTGCACGGGAAAAATTCATTTGAAAAGATTAAAAACTAAAATTCCTATAAAAATATCTTCATCTTCAAAAATTACATCTGGGATCGTCGCCTGTGCTACAGAGTTCGTGCACTGCAGCTGAGATCTTCATATGTAAGAAAGAAATCGGAGCACACATGTTAATCACGAAGTGCAATGCATGATAGGGTCAATCAATCAATCATTAAACAAAACGCAGTGTGAATTCAAACACTAACAACAGGCCCGTGCGGTATATTTTCGTAGTATGATGCTAGTCTTCGAAATACCGCCTCTTAAATATTTTTTCTTTAAAATAACCTTCAATTGTGATTTTCATTTCGCTGCTTATGTCGCCACCTTACTGTACCGCCTGATGCGGCCACCTCTCTGTATCAGTTTCAGTTTCAGTTTCAGTTTGGAATATCTTCATTGCACTCCGACATGTCCATAGGTGCTCCGATCTCCTTCGCAATATCTCCAACAGCGTCCAGTGACTGACCGTACCAGTTCTATTTTGATTAATGAGCCGACTCGTATACCTGTTGTACCGTTCTTTTCTTGCCACGCCAATCTTCAAACCCAGTTCTTGCAATCTAGTAGTTGACGTGGATTGGTTTAGATGAAGGTCTTCTGTGCTGCCACGCTCTATGAGGACGTTCACGATGTCAGCTCTGTCCATTGGCTGGCCTCTGATATAGCGGCAGAGCCAGCCAGTCTCTCTGCTCTCTCATTGCCAACGACACCCATGTGCCCCGGAACAAAGACAAGTGTAATTCTGCAAATTGTTGACGCCTGCAGTGATTCAGTCCATTGCCTGTGCATCGAACCGGCCTCCACCTTTCGGATCATACTCAATGAGTCACTCAGAATGCACGCATGAGTGTAGTTTTGTGACTCTAGCCAGAGTAGTGCATTGGTCACCGCCGTTACCTCCATTGTCATGCTGATTGTTGTCATGTATCATAACACGGCACGGTTCTGACTAACAAGGATGCCAGCTAGTGAGAGTTAATCGAACCTCTACTGTTATTTAATGTGATCTATAGATAGTGTTGATACGCTTCAATAAGTTCGTTATTAATATCATGTGTGGGCGTACGTAGCTTAAGCGCTGGTGTGTTTAATCACAACCCAATTTCTTTTGAAGACCTTATTTATTAATTTGTGTGTTCAAAATATGGAAATATTTCATCATCATCAAGGTGCGTATGCTTTATAGGACGGTGCTCTCTTTGCAGCACATCTGAAATTCACTGCCTCTAGCTAGTTCACCAACCTCGTCGATGGTCAAATTCATGGTTTCTTTAGTATCTTGTAGCCATCTTCTTCTTGGTCTGCCTCTGCGTCCTGGGATCCTGCCCTCTAATATTGTTCTCTTTATGCCATTGTGGCGCTTGATGTTGCCATAGTATCTAATTTGTCTGTATAGTATGTTGCTTATCAGCCATTCTCTTTAACATTTAGTTCTTTCAGGGCATCAGTGTTCTTTCTTTTTTCTGTCCATGGTATTCGTAGGATTTTTCTGTAGCATTTCGTTGAAATATTTAGACGTTACAAATTTCATGATTACTGCCTTATGTATGTTTATTTGTTTGTTTGGTTGCGTTCCGCCCGTGTAGTGCCGAGGCCCGCAAAGGAAGTAAAGAATAGTACCACTGCGACCTACATGGCATGTGTTAATAGGCGACTGATGTAGGACCTAGAGAAGCGTACAATCGCTCTTAGGCTCAGATCACATACAAATCACACAGATTGGTTAACAAGTGGTCGATATGGAACGTTTGAAGATGAAGAAGTTTGCTTCTTCTTTTCGACCAATTTGATCATTCTTATTATGATATATAATTGATCTTTCCCCAACAACGACTATAACGTTGCGCCCCCGTTAGACCCCTACAAGTGTAAAATTCGAAATTTTTCGACCTTAAGGTATGACTTATTATATATATATTGTCCAAACACCATAATCTTTGAATATAATGTGTAAATATAAAGTATTAAATAGTGTATTAATAATTTTCATGATATATTTCATACCTTTTCCCACCTTCTTTATGACTGTGTAATTATGTGCCATTTGTAGATAATCTATTTTTAGCATCACCAAAATTAGGTCATTGATATCACATATTAAGTCAATCAAATCAATCAATCAATCAAGTGCCGTGTCGGTTGACGTAGGCGATCGTGTCTCTTCACATCGGTCTGTCTCTAGTACAATCCATCAACTTCGTCACAAAACAATTGCCGAACCATGATGTCAAGTCGTCCGGAATTTTGTTTCCTTTATCTCTCTTCCCTGTATTTTGCCTGTTGTAACCAAATGTTCTAAACTGTCCCTTCTAATTATATGTCAGAAAAACCTTGATTGTCTGCTTCTTATTCGATTGATTAGATTTGTATATGAATCTGTCTCCGATAAGATCTCTTCATTGGTCTTTCTAGCTGTCCATGGAACTTTCAACATTTATCTAAGAAACCACATTTCTGTAACATCCAATGTTTTTACCATTTCTCTGTTCGTTGTCCATGACTTATTGACATATAAAAATATCACACTGATATCTCTCTCTCTCTCTCTCTCGCGATACCCTTAGACTGATGTACCAGATTTCCCCATAAATCTCATTCATGTGGGAATCTGATTAGTGCAGTCTTAGCATGGGTGTGTTTTCGTCACGTCTTCAGCGCCATTATCCTTCGGCGATGTGTCCTGTTTCAGACAGCGTTTACTGGGTTCGCTCTCCGTCAGCCTTTGGGCAAGGCAGCAGGTTACTATTTTCTATTAGGGTAGCTACCCTTAGATAACCTTCCCTCGTGAGCGTCATCTGCCCAGGTTATCAGCTTTTATTTTGGACTACTTGTTTTGCCTGCCGTCCAGTTTTGTGTACGGTTTGCTCCGCTAGCCTTTGATTGTCCTCAATCTAACTACAAGGCAATAATCTGTGATGAGAAACGCGATTATTGTTCTCTGGATGGAGACCCCATCTTCGAAGCTGTACTGGATTCAAACCTCTGTTGGGCTTTCCAGTTTTTCTGCACATGTAGGTGGTCCGCTCACCTTTTCATCACTCCACAATCTGTACCGTGCATGTCTGCGCCATCGGTGGGCCCACCTGTGTGTCGTCCGTATGCATGTTCGCTCTATCTCGGTGCCTGCTCACCGTGTTTATCGACCTCTCACAGGTGCTCACATCCACTATGGCTCGAGACTGTTAGGACACGCAGCTCAACTCGGGCTCCCACCTCAGGTCTCCAAGTTTCGCTCCATGTTAGCCCACGTCTCTTCTCTGGATGCACCCCTCATCCCTTTATGTTTATTTATTTCGCTTTTCCCATCAGCCGTGATAGATGTGCAGAGATAGTCACTCGGGGATTCTTCTCGTCTATCCTGTGAGTAGATCTAGTATTGTGTAACTGCTCTTGCATCACTACTTAAACCAGAGTAGCTCTCCCTCGATCCCTAGCCACTTAGCCAGACAGTATCCTCTATCTGTTTCCAGGGTCACCACGTGGAGGTGTGGTAGGATCTTGATTAGTGCCAGCTCCCTAATCCAGGAGCGCCGTTGTCCCTAGATTTGCGCCTTTGACCCAACACTGATATTAAAACCACATATGTTGATAGTCTATTCAAATAGCCTTTTTATTTTTACCGATCCAGAAGCACTTGAGCTTTCAGCTCTTCGGCTCGGTAACATGGACATCGTAACCCGTCGGTTCGGTGCCCCGAACACTGTAAATCTGGAGAGCCTGTAGCTTTTCTGCCAGCCCGCGGAGTTGAACCGCACTCACAGGGAGATTGTTACCCGTCGCCCAACACGCTACAAACACGCTGGGCAGGTGGGCATTCAAATAGCTTTAAAACCATATATAACATGCATATTTTCAATGTAAGGAATATAAATGGCTGCTAGTAATAGAGCAAGTCATCAAAAATAACCGAACAAAACCTTATGAACGTTTAAGAGTTAAGTCAATTTTGGGACCATCATCCATAAAGGAGACGAGATGGATCGGTCATGTGATACGCATGGTAACTAAATCTGCCACGAAAACTGCACTGCGATCGATACCAAAAGGTAAACAAAAATGCGGAAGAGTAAAAACGATAGGGATAAGAACAGTAAAAGAAGAACTGAAAGGAATGAATCACAGTGGACGGCAGCGAATAAGAAGAATGGTGCTCATTTGTTGCTACCCTTAGCGCCAGGTGACGCCGCAGGCTACAGGGAGGATAGAGAAGCTTGAGAGCCGGTACAGTAAGGAAAAGAGAGGCAGATCATGGCTGAGTCAGGCGGAAAATATGTGATCCTTCCGGAATTGAATCAGGAGAGGAATGGATTGCTTTGCCACCTCAATTTCAAACTGCTTTCACAGTTATTACATCTATTAAGAAAACTGTGAACAAAATAATCTATCACTGCTAAACATGGAGGTGGAGGCTCTCTTGAATGACATCATCAATAATACAGATGTGTCTATTTACACCGATGGTTCAGTCATTCGTCAACAACGCTGTGGGTTGGCTTTTTCAGTGCGCTCAGGTGGAAAAATGATAGGAGAGGGCAGTGGGACCTACGCAACAACCACAATGGAGGTTCGGGCGCTTACGGAGGCGGTGAAATGGTTGACATCCCACAACTACTCTCGTGTTTTCAGACTCAGTGACTCCATGAGTATGATTCGTAAAGTCGAATCAGGAATGGTGAGACGAAAATGGATGGAGGTACTAGTACAGACAATGCTCAGAGAAATCACATTTTTGTCCCTGGGCACGTATTAGTCAGTAGTAATGAACAAGCTGATAGATTGGCTGGCTTGTGATATTCTTCACGCATTGTGAGAGACTTTCCGAACAGAGAGGAGTTTCAGAACTGTGAATCCCACTCGCTGACCAGATTTAGAGAAATGGGTGTCAATATTAGTGCAGCCCGAAAAGAACAACATACTAAATTTACAAAGAGATTAATGAATGAACATCAAACTGGCGTGTTGGGCCGTTGGACGCTGCTGGAGTTGCTGAGGCGGAGATCGGAGCATCTATGGACATGTCCGGAATACTATGATGATAGGTATTGGTTATTGGTTACTAAACTGACGACATTCTACTCCGGGCAGACCCATAGGTGCTCAGTCTCCCCAACAGATATCGAAGAGTATGCATACTGATGGTTCCCGTGGCTAGCTGATTAAACGCACCTCTCATTCTGCCTCTCAGGCATCCAGTTCGACTTGTGCAACGGGTTGTAGCTATGATCATAGTCCTCATATAACTGATAACTGCTACACTCTCCCTATGGAATTTAACCCGGACCTAAGAAGCTATAGTTCGTTCCAAAATTCGTGATCATCTTTACCGACCGATATAAAATCATCCACTTGACAGAAATTCTTGATTTTTACATAGGTAACAGTGACGACGTTCCAAAAATATTTTTGCCCACCCAAACCTTTAGTTATGTAAGATTTGAATTATATGTTATTACTAATTTAACAGCGATGTTGATTTGGTATGATTTTAGAATGTTAACGGTACGAAAGTGAAGTATTAACGTCAAGATGCCAATGTGCGCTCCACGTGCAATTCAGCAGTAGTTAAAATCAGGAATCCGTAAATTAATCATTTCACACTGTATGTGAAAGATTGTCATTGGAGTGTCACAAACCATTTATTTGCATTACTTGAAGCGGAAGGTACTATTTTATTATCAGTTAGAAATGAGTTTGAAGTGTAAATTCACTATCATGCAGAAGGTGACTGCACAACTGTATAGCTACTTCTGCAGAGAAGCCAGACGTGGTGGTTTATATCACAAAAGAGAAGCCACACTTACATGAACCGAAGAGGAGAACACAGCATGCTCTTGGTATAAGTAGAATGTCCTTTTGCCGTTGGATAGAACAGGACTGTAGTGATGAACGTAAGGAACACAGAAAAGGCCGGAAACGGAAAACTGACGATTTCAATAAAGATGTTATTGTGAGAGAGATTCATAAAATGTTTAAGGCAAATGATGTGGTTACACTACGTAAATTGAAATCACGTCTGCGAATTCAATGTGATATTGATATATACTGAAGCACATTAATAACGCACCACCTGTATAATCCAGGAACAGAGTGTGAAATGTAAATATAAGTGTTTACAAGCTTACATATTTGGAATCCTTATTCATTTTCCTTTCAATGCATGATGGCAATTAATTTGTACATTTGATTGTTATGAAATTAATTGCATTTTGTGCAGGCAATGGAGAACACCAAAAATGCAAGCAATAAAAAAATTCATTCACACTATCCTCAGTATCTGGTATGTCCACCATGTGCTTGCAAACAAGCTTGGCATCGGCTCCGCAAGGAATACACACGTCTGTGAAGGAATTATGTGGAATCAAGTCCCATTCACGTGTAAGAGCATCTTCCAGCAGTTGCAGATTAGCTGCCGGGGCGTGCCTGTAGACTCTGCGTCCAAGCTCGTCCCAAAGATGTTCTATAGGGGACATGTCTGGTGATAGGGCAGGCCAATCAATTGTCATAATGTTCTGCTGCTGTAGATATTGCTGCGTTAAGCGTGCGGTGTGCGCACGTGCGTTATCCTGCTGGATAAGCTGCAAGTCTGGATAATTTCTGAACGCAGGAGCAACCAATGCATCCAGAACCTCATCTCGATATGTCACAGCATTAACATTTGCACGGAAGACGTGAAGAGGCAAGCGATGGTGAAAACTGAATCCTCCCCAAATGTGAATACTACCACCTCCAAATCGGTTGTGTTGACGAACACAGTAATCTGCAAAGCGCTCTACACACCGTCGCCAAATCCGGACTCGTCCATCAGCAAAGGATAGGTTGAATCTGCTTTCGTCTGTGAATAGGACAGCATTCCACTGCAGTCTAGTTCATCTGACATGTTGTTCTGTCCATTGAAGGCGCTGCTGACGATGTCTGTGAGTCAAGTTTGGCCCAACATAAGGTCGTCTTGCAGTAAGGCCTGTATCTCTGAGTCGTCGTATGACTGTCATTCGAGAGACTTGCCCACGTCTATCCACTATTGCTGTTCGACTTGCCGGGAGAGAACGATTCCTTAGGTGACTGAGCACAATATGGCGATCTTGCGCAGGGTAGTAACTCGTGGTTGGCCACTCCGACGTCTATCCCAGGCACTGCCAGTGGCTCCGTAACGTTCATTGAGACGTACAATAGTGCTGTGGTGGCAATTCATCCTTCTGGCAATGGCTCTCGAGCTCATTCCGGTAGACAACATACCAATGGCTCGTTGGCGGTCATTTTCCGATAGTCGTGGCATTGTAAGCACATGTATCGGATGTTTGTTTGTTTGTTTGTTTAGTAGGGGATTAAAGCCTCTTTAAGCCGAGGCACGCCTCTTTCAACCTAAGGCGAACCTTTTATTGGTTATATCAGAGCGTGTAGGCCAACAAACATGAAAAAAAAGAATTAACTCCTTTCGGAGAATCCAAGATCTATATTTTACCAGGTGTTTTGTCTCAACGGTCTTTTTATACCGAGTATACTGCCACAGCGCCTACACACTTTCAAAGTCCTCGCTGTTGGGAATCGTGTTGAACGTGTAACTTTCATTATTTTCTTGTAGTCTGTACACAAACCCGTGGGTTTGAAAATTCACTTTCCATTCCAGCAGTCATTCATTCTCTACCTCATGACAAACATGGGAAAATACATTCCACACTTTTTTGCTCACCCTCTCAGCAACAGTATTTATCATAGTGGTGCGTTTTTAATGTGCTTCAGTATATCTAAAACCGCCTTATAGAGAGTTGTTAGGTGCAGCGGTTTCACTTTTCGGAAATCTAGTACAGGTCGGAACATAGTTTTTGAGAAAACGCATATGATAGCTGTACGATACAAATATCTGCGGGAGATACGGAAGCGTAGGACGGAAGGTTACGACATTGTATATCTGGACGAATCGTGGGTAAATGCTCACCATACGTTTGATAAAGAATGGCAATCACTAGACGGAACTAAGAAAAGGGAAATTCAAGCAGCAAGGGCATCGAATTGTGATAGGTCATGCAGGCAGCAAAGCAAACGGTCTTGTCAGTGGCGCAGAACTTCTTTTTCAAGCACTGTCTACAGATGGTCCCCATGAGGCCATTACCTTGTGTGGGAGGGCTTGCGTGCCTCAATGATCCAAAGCTATGCCGGCAGGAACGTTCTGTTCCTGGAAGGGTTACCCATGCCGGACAGGTACAAGGTGAGAGGTCAGACTAAATGTGGCCTCCTGGTCCTCCAGGTTGGGGTTGGGCGCAGTGCTAACAACTTTGCCCCATAAAAAGAAAAATGTTACAGAAACTTCAAAAGGAAAAAATGCTCTCGATGTCCAGCGGTCTTGAGACAGAGTACCACTGTCAGCATGAACAGTATGGGTGAAAGCCGCAAGGAAGCCCATGCTGGGAATTCAAGTCTGCTGAATGTCAAAACTAAACTAAGAATAGGATTCTGGAACGTCAGAACAATGTTCGAGACCACAAAGACATCACAGGTGGTAAAAGAGATGCAACACTACAAATTACACATTCTAGGGGTCAGCGAAAGTAGATGGACAGGCTTCGGACAGACGACAACTAGAACAGGGAAACCATCTTATACTCAGGAAGAGACGACGGGAATCATTCAGCAGGAGTTGCACTAATAATAAGGAAAGGATTGAATAAACATCTCTTAGAGTGGCACCCGATTAATGAAAGATTGTTGAAAGCCCGATTTAATGGGAAACAAGGAAAGCTAACTATCATTCAATGCTATGCACCCACTAACGAAGCCGAAGAAGAGGACAAAAACACATTTTATAGAAGGTTACAGGAAATAGTGGACAAGGTTCCAGCTCAGGACGTTTTGTGCATAATGGGAGACCTAAACGCAAAGTTGGAAACAATAACAGACACAGAGAAGCAATAATGGGGAAAGAGGGATGTGGCACTGCAAATGAAAATGGAGAAATGTTGAGCAATTTTGTCTAGAAAACAGACTGATCATAGGAGGCACATTGTTTCAACACAGGACCATACACAAGTACACATGGATATCCCCAAATGGAAGAGATGAAAACCAGATAGACCACTTTATGATCAACAGCAAATGGCGAAAGACATTACTTGATGTAAAGGTGAAAAGAGGAGCTGACGTGGGCAGCGACCACCACCTTGTCGTTGCCATGATCAGGCTCAAACTCAAGAAAACATATATACAAGCCAAGACAAGAACAGAATACTTTAATGTTAACCTATTAAAAGACAGAGAGATTGCTACAAAATATATAGTGGAACTAAAGAACAGATTTCAAATCCGGTCAGAGCCGTCAGACACAACACCAACTGAAAGTATCCAAGAAAAATGGAATGCGATCAAAGGCACATATAAAATAGTTAGCAGTAGGGTACTGGGAACCAGTAAAGGACAACATAAAGAGTGGATAAGTGGCCAGACCTTAGAATACATCCAAAAGCGAAAGGAGAAAAAAAAAATCTCATCAATAGCATTAGATCAGAACGTCAAAAGATAAGGCAAGAAAAGAATATACAGAACTAAACAAAATGGTAAAAAGAAGTGCTAGAACAGACAAGAGAAAATTTATGGAAAAGACAGCAGAAATAGCAGAAAGGCTGCTAAAGTACATGATCTGCACACACTGTACAAGATTACCAAACAATTATGCGAGGTAAAGACACAACCATAACATGCCAGTCAGAAACAGTCTAGGACAACTGTTGACAACAGAGCAGGAGCAGGATATGAGATGGACATCTCACTTTGAAGATGTGCTAACCAGACCTGATCCTGAACATCCACGGATATCCCACCGGCCGCACAGGATATTGATATCAACCTCAAATTGCCAGAAAAGCAAGAACTAGTAAAAGCTATTGGATCCCTGAGAAACAACAAAGCACCGGAAATGATGAAATGACAGCAGAGCTTTTCAAGATCGATCCCATCTTAGCTGCAAACATATTAGAGCCATTGTTTGCAGATATCTGGGAGAAAGAAGAATTGCCTAAGGATTGGACTAGGGATACTGTGGTGAAAATCCCCAAGAAAGGAGACCTAACAGATTGCAATAACTGGAGAGGAATCACGTTGCTTTCAATCCCAAGTAAGATATTCTGCAAAATTGTCATAATGCGAATACAAGAAGCAGTAGACAAGTGTCTACGAATGGAGCAAGCAGGATTTAGGAAAGGAAGAGGAACAAATGAACATATATTTACCCTGCGTAACATTTTAGAACAATGTAGCGAGTGGCAAAGGACTATATATATCAACTTCATAGATTTTGAAAAGGCATTCGACAGCGTCCACAGAGACAGCCTATGGAAGATACTGAGACAATACGGCGTACCGCAGAAGCTTGTCAACATCATAGCCCTCTTCTATAAAGATTTCTCCTGCAACCTAAAGAATTCCAACAAAACATTCCCAGTAAAATCTGGTGTAAGACAGGGATGCGTAATGTCCTCTCTTTTGTTTAGTATTACAATTGACTGGGTGCTAAAAATGCCATAAAACAACAAGCACCAAGAGGAATAAGATGGACCCCTTTCGAGATGCTTGAGGACCTGGACTTTGCAGACGATATAGCCCTGGTGTCACACAAATATGAACATATACAAGAGAAAAGTACAATACTTCACAGCACGGCAAAGACAGTAGGCCTCAAAACAAACACAGGAAAAACAAAAATTATGACAAACAGTGAAATCCAACAACCAGTAATGTTATAAAATGAAACACTGGAAAGGGTTGAGCAGTTTACATATCTTGGGAGCGTACTGACACTAAATGGTGGCACAGAGGAAGATATAAAATCACGCCTAAGTAAGGCCAGAACCGCTTTTGCCAGAATGAAACCAGTATGGAAGTCCAAAATCTACAATAGGACCACAAAGCTTAAACTCTATAAAAGCATTGTTTTGCCAGTTTTGCTCTACGGATCGGAGTGTTGGAGGATGACCAAAGGAGATACTAGCAGGCTGTCAGTTTTCCACCACTCTTGTCTTCGCAGAATCTTGGGAATCTTTTGGCCAGTAAAATATCCAATAACCAACTACTCCAAGACACAAGACAAGAGGCAATGAATGACATACTCAAAAAGAGAAGATGGAAATGGCTCGGACATGTTATGAGAATGAGACAAGAAATGCCTGCAAGGATAGCCCTCACTTGGACACCAGAGGGAAAGAGAAAGAAAGGCAGACCACGGACAACATGGAGGCGCATGATGGAAGAGGAACTGGACACCGCATCTCTGACGTGGGCTCTGCGCTGAAGGTTGCACGGGACAGGAGAGCATGGAAAGTCCTTTCTGAAGCCCCATGTGTCACTAGGCATGACGGGATTAAGTAAGTAAGTAAGTCTACAGATGGTAGGGACTACCACACCGAAATGAACGGACTTATTTTCAGGGATTGGCTAGCGAACACACTTCTGCCTGCTCTGGATAGGCCGTCGTGTATTGTAATGGACAATGCCTATTATCATGATGTAGTGGCGCATGCAGACAAAATTCCCACCTCATCAAGCACAAAACAAGACATGGCGTGGCTTGCAAAAGAAAATATATCGTTTTGTTGCAACAATTTCAAAACTGAGTTGCTACAGCTGGTGAGACAGACTAAGAAGTCAAAGATTTTTATAATCGATAAAATCATTGCTGAGCACAGCCACACTTCTCTTCGATTACCACATTACCATTCACATCTCAATCCCATTGAACTTGTGTGGACTGCAGTCAAAGATCAAGTTGCAGTAGTAAACAAGACTTTCAAACTTCGTGATGTAAAAGTCCTAACACGTGATGCCCTCGCAAAAATAGATATAGAATACTGGAACAAATGTGAAGAGCATGTGCTCCGAGAAGAAGAGGCATATTGGCAACGAGATGGTTTGTATTTTCTCCAGCTCGCAGCAGTAGTCAATCTCTTCGACTCTTCAGACTAAGAATCTAATAGCTAACATCCCATTTGCTTTCACCTTCACCAATTGCCTCACAATATCAGGGACTGGCAACAACTACCAAAAGTACGTCAATTTGATCGCCAAAGATAATATCAACGTAAAAAACACTCATGAAGAAAAAGCTAACCATGTCACATTGCTTTTTATAATATGTAATAGGGTTACGCCTTTGCAATCATTCGCCACCATTTTGTGTATTACTGTAAATTCTAAACTTTGATTTTCAATTTGTTGTGCTTATGCAAAATTATATAACAAAAACGTTTTTGCATCAACTAAGCTACCTACCAATTAGTTAAACATGGATTCGTAACGTCGTGAGGTATATAAGACTGCATGCAAAAATTACCTGTATCCATCAGATAGATTTCGTACAAATTAAACCTTAGTGTGATCACGAATTTTGGAACGAACTATAGTACGCTATTCACTCTGCTAATTTCCGTTGTGTATAGTTTTAAAGTAAACAAACGCCCGCCTGCCCAGCGTGTTCGAAGCGCGTTGGGCGACGGTGAAAAGCTCCTGTAAGTGCGGTTCAATTACGCGGGTTGGCCAAAAATCCACAGGTTCACCAGATTTACGGTGTTCGTGGCACCGAGCCGAAGAGCTGAAAGCTCAAGTGCTTCTTGATCGAAAAAAGTTAAACAAACGTAAATATTTGTACAAACTACGTGAGGCAAAATCTATTGTACTGTGAGACAAAGAGGCACATGATGATGATGAAACTTTACTCCTACTTTACAGGACGTAACTATCAACAACAGTAAACGAGTCGTCGAATTTCTAGTCACCACTTATACGTTCAGTAGCTTGCCATTGCTTTCTGAACAGTGAGATCGATTGTTACAGTTCTTAAAAATCCTTTCTTCTTCTTCTGCGTTCTCACTAGATTGGGATTTCGGATTCTCTAACAAAGGCAGCCGTCTCTGCCTCAGATTATCAGCCACCTCATACAGTTTGTCTTCTGCGTTCTCACTAGATTGGGATTTCGGATTCTCTAATAAAGGCAGCCGTCTCTGCCTCAGATTATCAGCCACGCAATACAGTTTATCTTGGATGCTGGTGTAAGTGGGCCACCTCTTTCTTCTCAGGTCTGCATACTGGGGTCAGTTCTGTAGGATATGTTCTGCTGTCATACTAGCCAAGCCACAGGGGCACAGGTTGTTGTTGCCTACTTTGAATTTAGTGTACAGGCGGTGTCTCATTCTGTTGTGACCCGTCCGGATTCGAAGTATGGCTGCCTGTTCCCTTCTGGACAGCTGGTAATATCCATCGTTCTCGTTGTGTTTTGGGTGTTCTAGGGGAAATTTAAATTTTCTTCCAAATTTGCCCGCCGCGGCGTTTGAACCAGGTACGCTTGGGTTGTGATCGAGCTCGCTAAATTATTTCATAAAGTGAAAAAATAATAGCAATTTGCCCCGTCGTTTTTGACAAGACTTTTCCTTATTTAATATGTATTCACGTCCCAATATGTGCACCTAGTTATTAATATAATTATTGTAATGGTAAATATATATACATAATACATTTTGGAGAGGCGGAAAAGAGGAAGTGAGGAACGCAAATGTAAAATCACCATTATATAACAGACACACTCTCTGCGATAGGCTCTCTGAACCAACTAGGCTCTCCCGTCTCACACACACATATCCACGCATAACTTTTTTTTTTTGGAAAGAACAAAACGCACCATGCATCGCAGGTAAGGTCGAGATGAACTTGGTCGTGTTAACGGACTCGGAAACTGTTTTGCGACCTGGTTACGTTTTCTATGTCAGTAACTCAAGCAACGCCACAACCCCGACTATTTAGGTCAAAGAAGGGCGTTTAAAATCGAAAGGATTTATGGAATATTGACAACATATTTTAACAATATAAATAAACTTTCTTCTACTATTTCTACTAAATTTTAGACTTAATATAAGTATTATATACGCTTTAAGTTAAAATTATGTATAGATCGATAATAGTAGCAAAAGTTTTCACGAAATTATAAGAACAAGTTTGTTGGTGATATCCTGACGAACCAATTGTTTACGCGTATGCTGTAACATATCGCTACGACTGAGACGATGAAAATAAACATGTGAAATCTGCCAAGTAAGTAACCTAAACTAAACAGAAATATAAACTATTCACTGGAAATCTATTCACTAGCGTCTATATTCTTTTATATGTGAATATATTTTGATTAATCTTGTGAGATATTTTATAAGTGTATATTTCTTACTAAGTCGGGATAACTTGTCAACCCACTTCCACTTAATAGGAATTCGTTACAGTCTGCTGTGTTGTACCGTACGTTTTTGATAGATCTAGTACAGTTTTCCAGTTGATATAAAAAGTTACCAATTCAGCATCGGTTTACTGACGCCGTGTATGGTTAGTATATTTGCATTTTATTTTTAACCCTAGTCCTATTTTCAATTAAGCGTATGCGTTTAGATGTGTTGAGATTAACGAGGACACCTGTTTGACCCTAGCGTTGGGTCACACGTGCACTCACACTTGACGCGCATCGATGTCGTCTAACGACACACCCCTCCCGTATTGTACGTTTGGTATTAATTATGCACATGTTGCGAGTTACGTTGATATGTAACTATTTTTGTAAATTTATTCTTTTAACTATTTCAGTACACATATGTCAAAACGTTTGCTTAGTAAAATAACACACAGAACCACGTAATAAAAATAATCACATATAAGTTAATGAGGTATCTGTGGCGCAGTGGTAAGGTGATCGCCAGTCGCACTAAGTGCATTCGGTTCGTTCCCCGAGTGAAGCGAGCTGCAAATGTGTTGTTTACATCAATTGAAATGAAAATCGTGGCATATCCTTCTTACAGGACGTAGCAATCAACAGCAGTAAACGATTCGTCGATTTTCTAGGTACCACTTATACGTTCAGTAGCTTGCCATTGCTTTCTGAACGGTGAGTTTGATTTTTACAGTTCTTAGAAATCCAAGGGAATTAATTTGCTTCCAAATTTTCTCGCCGTGGAGTTTGAACCAGGTACGCTTGGGTTCTGATCGAGCTCACTAGGGCTTAAGTTAACAGAAGCTCACTTACATTCTTTCTTCTTTATTTCTTTCTTTCTCGAATCCTGTTTGCCTCACAGCGTCAGGTCAGGAAGAGATTTCTTCTTCTTCTGCGTTCTCACTAGATTGGGATTTCGGATTCTCTAATAAAGGCAGCCGTCTGTCTCAGATTATCAGCCACGCAATACAGTTTGTCTTGGACGCTAGTGTAAGTGGGCCACCTCTTTCTTCTCAAGTCTGCATACTGGAGGCAGTTCTGTAGGATATAATTCCTATGATTTCTGTTTCCCGTTTGTGCCGACCTCTTCCTGCAGTAAGTTTTGGCCACCCTCGTGATGGTGGGTCTGACATTCTTACCGCGTGGCTAAATCTCAGAGGCAGATTGGCGACTGTAGAATCCGTTATCCTATTCCTCATTGTGAGGGTCGTTGCACCATGTTATGCGTCTTACAGCCTGGTGCATCCGCTTTCTGCAAGCATTTGTTTCGGGTTAGCATTCCCTAGTGGACACATGCATCCGATTTCAGCCAAACCTCCTTAGTCGCCTCTTACGACATGCGTGGCAGGTAACAGTGGTTCTATTCTTTGCATCCCAAATTTGGGCCCGGTAACACTGGGCGAAGAGATTTCAAAACGGCCTAGTATGCGCTTTGTAAATAGTCTCTTCGTCGCCTCTGTTATCTCTGAGGTAAATTTTAGTTATGTTATGTTATGCGATCGACGCCACGGCACATTGAGAACCCATATCTGTCTATAGCAGCAATATTTGTCAACCCATGAGGACTATCTCTTTAACGAAATGACACTCTGGCATGTCACACTAAAAATTCTCAATATTCCGTTTTGGACGCCCATGTCCAATTGAACTACGTTGATATATCTCTGTCATACTTGCCCGTTTGGGAAAATTAGATTTGATGTGCGTGGATCCTGTGGCACTGACACGACGAAGAAGCTGCCGATGAAATGCATCAGAAGAGTCTCTACAGGATTTAATTTTAACGACAGATAAGATGATTCATATTTATGGGGAAACCAATATCAAAGGTTGAAATCACATAAAGGCATTTGTTGGGAGTCACATCTATATTCGGGAATGATGATAGTCCGTATAACTGATATTGTAGTGTTTTCTTTCTAGAGAGTGTCATTCTGCTTAGAGCAACGATGCAGAATCAAAATTCAGTATGACGACAGAAGGATATAGAGAAATTTGAGACCTTCATGGTGCGAAAGTGTCAAATCGAATTGATAGTCAGTTCTAAGATTCTATGCCCGTCTGCCCGCATGTTGCATTGACTACATACTGTGTGTGCGGGTTCAATTCCGCGGATGGCAGAAAAAGCCACAGATTCCCCAGATTTACGGTGTCCGTGGCACTGAACCGAAGAGCTGAAAAGCTCAAGTGCTTCTGGATCGGAAAAAAAAGATTCATTATTTAGGGTTGCCATATTTTGATCTTCTGATATGAGAACACTTCTGCTAACATTAATATTCATTTAAATTGTATTCCATGTAAAATTTTCTGATGACCTGTTCTTTTTTTAGAATGTCTTTCCTTTTAATGTTATAATTGTCTGATGTAAAGTCATAAGATTTCTATTAAATTTAGATTGTCTTGTCAATGTCTAGATTGCTTGTGAAATGTTATAGATTGTCTGCATGTAAATGTTCATAAGATTGTCTGCATGTCAAATGTTCATAAGATTGCCTGCATGTCAAATGTTCATAAGATTGTCTGCATGTCAAATGTTCATAAGATTGTCTGCATGTCAAATGTTCATAAGATTGTCTGCATGTCAAATGTTCATAAGATTGTCTGCATGTCAAATGTTCATAAGATTGTCTGCATGTCAAATGTTCATAAGATTGTCTGCATGTCAAATTTCATAAGATTCCTGAAATGTTCATAAGATTGTCTGCATGTCAAATGTTCATAAGATTGCCTGCATGTCAAATGTTTGAAATTAAATTTTACAAGTGAAATTGACTTGACTGAATCCACACTAGGATGATTTCTCTCACTGATTGATTGATTGATAGGACCATTGTCATTGCATTTCCGTGAGTAACCATGTGTGCTCCCATCCCTTTCTTACACAGAAAGATCTCAGCTACAGTACAAGAACTCCGTAGCACTGGCGACGGTCCCCGGTGTAATTTTGAAGACGGTGAAGATATTTATGTAGGAATTTTATTTTAATTCTTGTTTGCTAATGAATTTTGCCCAGGCAGCGGCTTTCCAGCTCGCTCTTCTGATTTTTTAAAACTGTCACGGGCTCTTTTACGTGCTCAAATTAAACACAGGACTTACGTTTTATCGCCCGTCTCCGATATGACTAGGAACATGATCTCACCTACACTTAGATCAGGGATCTTTGGAAAATTATTCAGATGGCTCCACGAGGAAGCGAACCTGGTACCTTTGCCACGAGAATCACCGAACCAGTGGCTGCTCGTGCTCTTTTTTGTTGGTGGGGCCAGACATAAATTTTCGGAAAAGTCATGGTTTTTGGCTTAGGTTATATTTTAATTTATAAAAATAAAGACACATTACACATTATGTTTCGTGGAGCCCTGCCCCAATGGCACTTAATGACGACTCGCCACTGCACCCAATCTTTGTGTGATGGAAATTGTGTTATCTTCACGATTTCAGAGTACATCTCACTAGTATACTCCTACAATTTGCAATATTGTCACCACAGTTTTCAGACTTAGAACAGGACACTGCAGTCTCAGAGCACACCTCCACAGAATGGGTCTCAGGGACTCGGTAGCCTGCACCTGTGGAGCACCAAAGCAGTCCAAAGAGCACATCCTGCAAGACTGCCCAAGTCTGAGTAGTGAGAGATTGGAGATCTGGCCAACAGAAACAACACAAAGACAAACTATGGGAACTAGTGAAGACCTCAAGCGCACCGCCTTGTTTATGACACATACCGGAGTAGTCGCATAGCAAAAGTTGATCGCAGAAGAAGAAGCAATATTGTCACACCACTTTTTTGCGATGGTTATCCAATGATGTCGTGACAGAGTGCATTTTGTCATATCCTGTAGAATTGAGGACAAATCTACGAATTTCCAACATTGTTTGAGGATGCTCAGATTTACTCGTGAAATGTGAACGTATGGCAATCCTATTCTTTTTTCTTTTCCCGATCCAGAAACACTTGAGCTCTCTGCTTTTCGGCTCTGTGCCATGGATATCGTAACCCTTCGGTTCAGTGACACGAACACCGTAAATCTGGAGAACTTGAGGCTTTTCTGCCAGTCCGCGGAATTAAACTGCACTCACAGGGGGCTTCTCACCCGTCATCCAACGCGCTTCGAACACGCTGGGCAGGCGGGCATGGCAATCCTATTTTATCATTTGTCGGACATGTTCGGACAGAAGAGAATTTAGAACACATTGTAACAACAGATCAAATTGAGGGTAGACGAAACAGAAGAAGACAGAGACAGAAAATTCTTGGATAGCCTGACTTAATTACGCGGAAGAGCGTCAACATCTGAGATGATAGCAAACACCAGAGATTTGTGGAGATCCATGATCGCCGAAGCCAGCCGGCACAGCACCTAATGATGATGATGATAATGACATTATCGTTTAAGTCATGGGTTTCCAAAGTGGGCAGTAGCCCCCAACAGTGGGCGCTGAAGCCTTCCAGGGGTGGGGGAAGGTGGGGGTCGATAGTGAGTTTAGAAGCATTTGGGGAGTTTTTTTCTCGTGATTTTGCGATTGAATAATCATTAAAAATTTGAGTTCTGCAATTTAATTCATCTTATGCCCATCTTACACGATCCATTTTTTCATCAATTTTCTATTTCATGTATGTAATCATTTGAAGTGAGCATCTCTAGCTCAAGCGGTAGTGAACTCGATCACGAACCAAGCGCACCTGGTTCAAACCCACGGTGGGCACGTTTGGAAGCAAATTCGTTTCCGTGGGATTTTTACATAAGGTAAAATAGACCTCACCGTTCAGAAAGCAATGTCAAACTACTGAACGTATAAGTGGTGCCTTGAAAATCAACGACTCGTTTACTGTGGTTGATGGCTACGTCCTAAGATATGCCACGATTTTCATTTCCATTTCAATCATTTGAAAATTGACCATGTATGACAGAAATATATATCAATTTTCTATTTAAAGTGAAAATAGAGCATGCATATATATGTGGAGGAGTGTGTTGGCAAACGGTTATAATGGGAGGGGCTTGCAAAGTTTATGTTGTGCAAAGTGGGCGGTGGGCCAAAAAAATGTTAGGAATCTATGGTTTACGTCAACCGGTTTGACACATGATGATGATGAATGAGTTCGACCTCCAATATTACTGCGATGTAGGACACGTGTGTGTCTACTATTATATATATATTTATTTATTTATGTGTTTGGTATCACATGTGTGACCTGTGAACTATGATGTCACTTCCTTGTTAGTAGACTCGACTTTTATTGATTGGAGAGTTCAAGGACGCAAATGAACCTCGTTTCAATGACATACGGTTATATACAACGGGTTTATTGATTGATGTGACCTACCATGAAACCATGTGTGCTCCGATCTCTGTCCTTCTACACCGCACGATCCCAGCAGTAGTACACGAACTCCGTAGCAGCGGCTAGTGTACACGATGTCTTCTAAGAACGTTCTATATTGACCAATTGTTCCGCTCCTGTGTTGCCAGGGATCACAAGTGGAGCAACGGATAGTAACACTGCGATCTACAAAGCATATCGTAAGAGGCGACTGAGGTAGGGGTCTAGGAAGATACTTGTAGGCGCATAACTGGCACAGTTTCGGGGGTATCTGTGCCTAAGTGGTTACGCCCTTTGCCTTGTGAGTCGAAGGTCGTGGGTTCGAGTCCGGACCGCGCCATTCTGTTCACTAGTGCAGTTTTTTCCAGAGACCCCTAGGATTGTTGCTGGAGCTACGGAGTTCGTGCTTTGTGCAGTACTCTCAGCAGGTGGCGTGCCTGAGAGGGGCCGAGCCATATTGAATAAAACCCGATGCAATGAAGTCAATCCTGCGGCTTTAAAACCCTTTAAACTGGCACAACGTACAATCACTCTTAGGCTCAGATCACATACAAATCAGAAAGAGTGGCTTAACAAGTGGTCGATATGGAACATAAGAAGAAGAAGAAGAATACCACTTGATCAACACAATCTTTCTCCCAACATTATGCTATCAGTGCCAAACCTGGACGCTGGCATCAAATGATAGAAGAAAATTAGTCATGACAGAGATGACATTTCTACACAGAATGCTGGGGTAACAAGAAGAGACCGGTTGAGAAATGAAGACATCAGGAAAATAGTGGGTACACCATAGAAGAATAAGCATGACTTTACCAAAAATTAAACAACTAAAAACAGTATGGAACGGAACTGATAAGAAAACAAAGATCAGAATACTAAGAGCATGCATATTCCCAGTGGCAACTATGGGTGTGAAGCATGGACATTTAAAAAGCAGTGGAAAAACATATATGTGCTTTCGAATATAAGTGTTACAGAAGAGTCCTCCGTATATCTTGGACAGAGAAGAGAACAAATAGATCTATCCAGAAAGAACTCAAAATCAAAGAAAACAGGCTGATGCTACAAATTAGAAAGAGAAAATTGAGATATTTTGGACATATAAAAAGACATGAAGTTCTGGAGAAGACCATCATGGAAGGAGGCATACCGGCAAAGAGAAGAAGAGGAAGACCACTGAGAAGATGGATTCAGGATGTAACTGATGGCTTGAACATGACGGCTGCAGAGGCAGAACTTCTGGCCTATGAGAGAGAAATTCCGGAGGACAGGGTGGCAAATTTCTGCTCAGGACAAGCTATTTGATGATGATGATGAAAGATGACATCAGTACTAAAGCTTCAATCACAGAAACAAACACAATTTTTTTTAAATGGTCTCAGCCACATAAGATCAGAGTTTGCAACAGACAGTGCACTCTTCAAAGGAAGGGATCGTGGCATGATTCTTTTGCCAGTACCAGTGGATACAAGAAGCAAAAAGGCCGGCCACGCAAAAGTGGACATCAAAGATAACAGAAGCGACGGAAGATATTGTTTATGCAGTGCACACAAAAGCTCGTTCTAAAAATCTTTTCTTATACTGACGCTATGACGCAAAACAGGATTGGAGAAACGAAAGAAAGAAGTTACACCACTATGTGTGATCGGTATGCGATCTGAGCCTAAGAGCGATTGAACGTTGTGCTATTTTGCTCCTACAAGTAGGCCAGTACATCCGATTTCTGCAACGCTTTTTATTTACTAGTGTAATTTCACCTAGACCGATACCTCAGTTGCCTATTACGACATGCCTTGTAGGTCGTAGTCAGATATCCCTGATCTCAGTGTAGGTGAGATCGAGTTTCTAGTCCTATCGAAGGCGAACGATAAAACGTATGTCCGTGTTCAATTTGAGCACATAAAAGAACCCGTGGCAGTCTAAAATCGAGAAGAGCAGGTTGGAAAGCCACTTCCCAGGCAAAATTCAACAGACAGGATTAAAAATAAAAATTGTATCTAAAATAATATCTTCACCATCTTCAAAATTACATCGGAAACCCTCGCCGATGCTACAGAGTTTGTGCACTGCAGCTGAGGTCTTCATGTGTAAGAAAGAGATAGAAGCACACATGGTTACTCACCGAAGTGCAATGATGATGGTCCTATCAATCAATCAATCAATCGCAGTTTTACTAATCTTTGCTCCCCCTTCGAGCCTAGGACACGCTGACGGTACCCGATTCAATTTTGAAGATTGGATTGTTCTCTGAATTTTTTAACAATAATTTAAAAATGAAATTTACGCTCGTGTGTTGACGGAGCTCGCAAGGGGAGCAAAGAATAGTAACACTGTGATCTACAAGGCATGTCGTAATAGGCGACTAAGGTAGGGTTTAGGAAGCTACCTAGTAAATGAAAAGCATCACATAAATCGAATTTGCTGGCCTACTGTTAGGCGCATAAAAGATACAAAGTACAATAGGTCTTAGGCTCAGATCACATACAAATCACAAAGAGTGGTTAACAAGTGGTCGATGTGGAGCGTTTGAAGAATAAGAAATTCGAACGCTCCATATCGAGCTGTAACCACTCTTTGTGATTCTATGTGATCTGAGCCTAAGAGTGATTGTACGTTGTGCTAGTTATGCGCCCACAAGTAGAGCCAGCACATCCGATTTCTGCAATGCTTTTTATTTACTAGGGTAGCTTAATAGGTCCTACATCAGTCGCCTCCTACGACATGCCTTGTAGATCACAGTGTTACTATTCTTTGCTCCTCTTGCGAGCCCCGGCACTATACGGCGAGAAGAAGAAATGAAATTTGTTATTAACATTCCCCCCTTCCCCTCATATATTCTGTTCTTGTTTAGTTGAAGTATCTACGAGTATACTTTCAGTATTGTTTTGTTTTGTTTTACAGAGTAATATCAAGTGTTTGCTGTATTCGAAGCCGGGTTGGATGTAGCGAGAGAGACTGTTTGATATCTCAGTTGCTCATCGAGTCGTGCGTCGAGTGACAACTATTGTTTCCTTGTACATTGTCGACACTGAAGATTGTTATCGTCTAGTCTGCAGTTGGAAAATTGTGTACACATTTTGTGCATTGTTTCTGTTTTATTTGTGATGGCTGATCCCATTTCAAATTTGGAGCAGGGTGAGTAACCATGTTATTTAGTTTATTTGAAAGATGTATTAATACGTTTGAAATGTTAAGGGTGCACTTCAGTGACTTTATCACGTCCGTGTGTTTCGGGGCTCACAAGGGAGCAAAGAATAGTACAACTGAAAGCTACAAGGTATGTCGTAAGAGACGACTAAGATATGGGCCTAGAGAAGCGGTTTTTAATGATATGTTCTAAACATGTGACAAAAATTCGATATGTGCTTTGAAGATATATCTAGCTAATGTGCAATGCTGTTAGTGTTGAAGAATAGTCCAATTAATGGTTGAAAGATGGTCGCTATGGTGGTTTGAAGAGAAGGAAGGGTTGAAAGATTGCTTATTTGAAAGATATGTCTGCTTAGTGTGTTTGAAAGATATGTCTGCTTAGTGTGTTTGAAAGAAAGTCTGATTAGTGTGTTTGAAAGATATGTCTGCTTAATGTGTTTGAAAGATATGTCTGCTTAATGTGTTTGAAAGATATGTCTGCTTAGTGTGTTTGAAAGATATGTCTGCTTAGTGTGTTTGAAAGATGTCTGCTTAGTGTGTTTGAAAGAGATGTCTGCTTAATGTGTTTGAAAGATGTCTGCTTAGTGTGTTTGAAAGAGATGTCTGCTTAGTGTGTTTGAAAGAGATGTCTGCTTAGTGTGTTTGAAAGAGATGTCTGCTTAATGTGTTTGAAAGAGATGTCTGCTTAGTGTGTTTGAAATGTTAAGTGTTGGCTTCATTGACTTCATCACGTCCGTGTAATGCTGGGGCTCGCAAGGGGAGCAAAGAATAGTAACACTGCGTCTTACAAGACATGTCCTACGAGGTGACTAAGGTAGGGGCTTAGGGAAGGTACCTAGTAAATTTAAATGCCCGTCTGCCCAGCGTGTTCGTAGCGAGTTGGACTACGGGTGACTATCCCTCTGTGTGTGCGGGTTCAATTCCACGGGATGGCAGAAAAAGTCACAGGTTCCCCAGATTTACGGTGTTCGTGGCACCAAACCGAAGGGTTACGATGTCCATGGCACCGAGCCGAAGAGCAGAAAAGTTCAAGTGCTTCTGGATAAAAAAAAAAAAGTTAATTTAAAAAACATCGCAGAAATCGGATAAATTTGTAAGTGCATAAATGACACAACGTAGAACCGCTCTTAGGCTCGGATAACATATAAATCACAAAGAGTTGTTAACAAGTGGTCGATGTGGAGCGTTTGAAGAAGAAGAAGAATGACAATTCGCTTATTTGAAAGATATGTCTGCTTAGTGTGTTTGAAAGAGATGTCTGCTTAGTGTGTTTGAAAGAGATGTCTGCTTAGTGTGTTTGAAATGTTACAGGTTGGTTATTTTGACTTCGACACGCCCATGTGTTGTCAGGGCTTACACGGGAAGCAATGAATAATAAAAAAGTAAATTTCATATCCTTTACAGGACTTTGCGAATCAACTCCCAGCTTTTTAACGCTGTTTGTGATTTTTCTAGGCATTATTACATTACGTTCAGTAGTTTGCCATTGCTTTCTGAACGGGTGGTGCCATCATTCTTTTGTAAAAATCCACGCGAAGCAACTTGCAACCAAGCTGTCTGCAGCGTAATTCGAACTCAGAACGTCGAGGTTAATAGACCGAGTGACTATCCCCTAAGCCACAGACGAATAATAATACTGTGACCTAAAGGCATGTCGTAAGAGGTGAATGATGTTAGGGTCTAGGTAACCTACTTTATTAAATTAAAAAAATGTTACAGAAATCGGATATACTTGTAGATGCATACCTGGCACAACGTACAATCACTTTTAGGCTCAGATTACGTACAAACAGTGGCTGCGCGTGACCATTTTTGCTGGTGGGGCCGGACAATTATTTTAAGAAAATTTCATGGATTCGGGTTGTTATTTTTTAATATATAAAATAATGAATACACGTTACTCATTATTTTTGGTGGGGCCCGGCCCCACTGGTCCTTAATGACGAGCCGCCTCTGCGTACAAATCACAAATAGTGGTTCACAAGTGGTCGATACTGAGCGTTCGAAGAAGAAGATTCGTTTATTTGGACTGTAGCTTAAGTGGGGAGTGAGCTCGATCAGAACCCAAGCGTACCTGGTTCAGCAGCAAAGCAATTTGGAGGCAAATTGGTTTCCGTGGGATTTTTACGAAAGGTAAAATAGACCTCACCATTCAGAAAGCAATGGCAAACTATTGAACGTATAAGTGGTGTCTAGAAAATCAACGACTAGTTAACAGTGGTTAATGACTACGTCCTGTAAAGGAAATGTTACGATATTCATTTCTTTTTTATGTTTTAATGTAATTGAAACATTAGAGGTTGACGTCATTAACTTCATCGGGTTTTCCCCAAATGGTTGGATCACTCACAGCCAACTCTAAACTTATACGGCCAGCGGACTCAGGTAAAAATTCTAGGAACTAAGACCATAACCGTATCGTGACTTTGCATTCCAGTATTGTTGTACAAAGATGAATTCATTTCAAAATCAGCATAACAAGCTAAATCAAAGTTATATTATGTTACAAATTAAGTTTAACAATAAGGAATATCAATATTATTAACATTTTTCATCGATATACCTCGTATAACCATAGACTCATATAATTGAGCAAAATTGCTGAAAAAAAAGTTTGCAGTGTTTTATGAAACATATAAAATTCCAGCCCCCCGCCCCCCAACTGAAAGTAGATCAAGATTTTTCCGGTCAGTTTTGCGGCCCAATATTAAAGTTGGCTGTTGTTGACTTCAGGGACTTCATCAGGTTTTCCCCAAATGGTTCGGGCACTCTTCAGGTAAATTATGTGTTACCTGCTTAACTTCTAGTATACGACAATATACGGAAGAAACAACAAATTAAATGGTTCGGCCACGTAAGCAGATTACCATCAGACAGTGCACCTCAAAAAGCAATGCTGCTCCGATACAATGGTACAAAGCAAAAGGCCGGCCACGCAAAAGATGGACCTCAGAGATAACAGAGGCGACGAAAGAGACTATTTACAAAGCGCATACTAGGGCCCGTTTTAGAAATCTCTTCCTGACCTGACGCTGTGAGGCAAACTGGATTCGAGAAAGAAATAAAGAAAGAATACAATTCTGAGGTGGTAAGAGCGGATCAGATCTGGAGACACCCGAGTGGTTACCGGGGCCCAAATCGGGCTGTAAAGAATAGAACCACTGTTACCTGCCACGCATGTCGTAAGAGGCGGCTAAGGAGGTTGGACATGAAGCTAGCTACCCCACACTGTAAAATAACACTAGATGGCTACAGAGCGGAGAGCGAACCGAGTAAACGCTGGCTGAAACCGGACACATCGTCGAAGATAAACACCAGAGCTCAAAATGGTGCTAAGATATGACGTAAAACACATCAATGCTAAGGCTGCATGAATCAGATTTCCACATGAATAGAATTTATGAGGAGGTCTGGTACATCGGTCTGGGCGGTGATCGAGAGAGAGAGAGGGGATCTGGAGGAAACAGAGAGAGACTGCAATGATACTTAATAAATTGCCGTTGTGGGAAAAAGACACGTATGTATGGTATCACATAAAAGTAACTTCTCGTTCCTCCTGTAGTACCGCTTTTTGGGCGGTGTAGGACATGTAGGACAAGAACCTGAGAAATGTAATGACCGCATGGCTAGTGCAGTCGTCACGAATCTGTTTAGGTTAGGATTTTCTATTTATGCCTACAACAACAAAAAATTCTTGGCCTTACCGTGAATTGAACACGTATCTCCCGCGCATGAAAGCCGCGCTCTAATCCATTCGATCAGACGTTCCTGTGGTATGGTATCATATAAGCAAGCAAAATGACGTACACTAGAGCATCTCAATAGCATAGTGATTAGTACATCTGCTTCATAGGATAGTGGTCCAGGGTACAAGTCTAGAATTCAATCATGTTTTTTTTAGGTCAACCCATCCCCAACTTCCTACACTCGGAAATAAGGTCTGAAATGAAAATTGTGACATAGTCATAACAGGACTTAGCCATCAACCACAGTAAACGAGTCGTCGATTTTCTAGGCACCACTTATACGTTCAGTAATTGCCATTGTAAATAAAATATGACAGAAAGTATACCGGTGTTTATTAATTTGTTCGTGATGTGGTTTGTAGAAAATTGGGCCTGCCAGAACGGCTTGTCGGGTGTCATGTTGTGTTTTCGGAGTTAAGAATATTGCACAAAGTATGCATGGACGGCAGGATACATGGGGGAGGAGATTAAAATAATAATTTAGTTGGTAGTTTAAAGAAGTTAATTACATATCCTTTACAGGACTTTACGAATCAACCCCAACTTTTGAATACTGTTTGTGATTTTTCTAGGCATTATTACGTTCAGTAGTTTGCCATTGCTTTCTGAATGTATGGTGTCATCGTCCTTTTCTAAAAATCCACGCGAAACAATTTGCAACCAAACTATCGGCAGCGTGATTCGAACTCAGAACGTCAGGGTTAATAGACCGAGTCACTATCCCTAAGCCACAGACTCCACTGTTGGTAGTTTGCTATGCGGAAATAGAGAGGGCCAGATTCGCAAAAAAAAAACTGTTTTATCAAAAAGTCATTTTCAAGAAGGAATGGGGAGGGAGGGGGGTGTCTTTCGCCCCCTCCCCACTTTGTATTAACGTATGAGCGCCCATGATAGCATGAACTCCGTAGCTCTGGCAAAAATTCTAATGATCTTTTGAAAAAAATGAGTTTGGAAAGGAACGACACCGTTCGATACCTAGGACTCTCGGAAAACAAGGCAAACAGCTTAACCGCTTCGCCACAAGATCAGTTTTTTTCCCTAGTCAGAATTACCGGCCTATTCTTCTTCTTCTTCGAACGCTCCCTATCGACCACTTGTTAACCACTCATTATGATGTATATGTGATCTGAGACTAAGAGCGATTGTTCTCGTACATTGTGCTCTTTATGCGTCTACAAGTAGGCTAGCAAATCCGATTTCAACATCGTTTTTTATTTACTAGGCTACCTTCCCTAGGCCCCTGTCTCATTCGCCTCTTCCGACATGCCTTGTAGGTCGCAGTGTTACAATTCTTTGCTCCTTGCGAGCCCAGTATCACACAAGCGATAGACGTATGAGCAAGTTAATCAATCAACATCGAAGTGGTTCTGTTGGTTGCCGGACGCTGTTGGAGATATTGTGAGGATGATGATGATGGTAGTGCAAGTTGCTATTTATAATAATTGCTCTCGTACCGTTATACGTTACATAGGGCCTGTAAGTAATTTCTCCATACCTCTCTATCCTGGGCAACTCGCTCAATCTCCTCCATGGAACTGACACCGATATTTCCTGCCTCTCTCAGCAAAGTTCGTTTCAGGGTCTCCTTAGGTCGACCTCTCTTTCTTGAACCCTTTGCATCCCACTTCAATGCCTGCTTTGATATTCGTTGATCATTTATCCTCAAGGTGTGCCCAACATATCTCCATCTTCTCTTTCTTATAACAGTTGTCACTAGTGGTTGACCAGACATGTCTCTGATTTCATCGCTTCTCCTGAATTCGTTATATTTTATATTCATTAAGAGGTATGGCGTCCTTTCTTGCAAGTTTCTATAGCTCTTGAAAGTTGCTATTGCTAGTCATATTCGCCATTTTGTCGTGTGACGTATTTTGCTAACATATTTAGCACACAGCTCAACTCTGTCGTCTTCAAAAGTGGACAGTTGTCGAGTGAACTTTTTATGAATTTTTGAGTCAATTGCATTTAGGTCATACCACAATTGTTCTGTACATCTTCTATGTTCATATTGTATGTCTTATAACTGGACAGCTTTGATGAGAATAAATGTCTCCGAAAATTATTAAAAATAAAATGGAGTGATTTCGTTTCTAACAACACAGTGAGAGATAGAACACACCAACAACCCATATCAAATATTATAAGGAAACGAAGGTGGAAATATTTAGGTCATGTTCTTAGATCAGACGAAAAGAAACTAAATCGACAAGTCCTTATGTGGTCACCAGTTGGGAAAAGAAAACGTGGAAGACCAAAGAGCACTCTTCGAAGAATAATCCAACAAGAAAGTAAACTATTGGGATGTAAAACCATACAAGATCTCCAACTGCTAGCAACGAACCGAATCACATGGAGATCAAAAGTATTGTCATTTCTCTAAGAAACATTACAAAAATAGAATCCCATCTCGGAGACATCGTGTCCCAAGACATTACAAAAATAGAATCCCATCTCGGAGCATCGTTCTCAAGACACTACAAAAATAGAATCCCATCTCGGAGCATCGTTCTCAAGACATTACAAAATAGAATCCATCTCGGAGCATCGTTCTCGTTACAATAGATCATCTACAAAAATTAAATAGAATCCCATCTCGGAGCATCGTTCTCAAGACATTACAAAAATAGAATCCCATCTCGGAGCATCGTTCTCAAGACATTACAAAAATAGAATCCCATCTCGGAGCATCGTTCTCAAGACATTACAAAAATAGAACTCCCATCTCAGGAAAGCATCGTTCTCAAGACATTACAAAAATAGAATCCCATCTCGGAGCATCGTTCTCAAGACATTACAAAAATAGAATCCCATCTCGGAGCATCGTTCTCAAGACATTACAAAAATAGAATCCCATCTCGGAGCATCGTTCTCAAGCCATTACAAAAATAGAATTCGTGGTATATCCTTTACAGTACTTCGCTATCAAGAACAGTAGACGAGTCGTCAATATCTGGTCACCACGTATACGTTCAGTAAGTAAAAGGTAAAGAAACCCTTTCATACCTCGTGGTATATAGGTCAATACAGTGTTAGGCCTGTATTTTCATTGACCGTCGGCACACAATGGGTGATGTGTTCAGCATCACACCGGCCGCCTTTACTTTTCCAGAGCATGTCTGGTACCCAGTTGAGGCTGGGTCGACCTGAGAGCCGTCGTGGTCGGGAAAAATTCCACGCGCATTGCGGGAGCTGAACCCAGACCACCATCCGAAGCGAGTTCACTAACAACTACGCTACAGCGGCTCTCGTATACGTTCAGTAGTTTGTCATTAATTTCTGAACGGTGAGGTTTATTTTTATCGTTCTTTTCCACGGGAACGAATTTACTTTCAAATTTGCCCGTGGCAGTGTTTGAACCAGCTATGCTTGGGTTGTGATCAAGCTTACTACCGCTTAAGCTACAGACTGGTCTCAAGACAAAGAAACATGTATTCTTACATTTAAATCGTTACAATTTTATATAATATAGTCTAATTGCTACTTATCTCCCATGTTGCAATGCAGCGTTTCCCAAACTGGGGCCCGCGGATCCCCATAGTCCGCGAGGTACTTATATGTGGTCCTCAAACACTTGAAAAAATATTATGATCTTTGACATTTCAAACAAAAAAATAAATTTTAAAAACATGAATAAAAACAGTGGTAAACTAGTTCCGCTGTGAAATCAAAGGATCCGGATCAGACCGGAGTCTAAATGTCAGACATGACAAAATGAAAGATCATTTGAAGTTTTTCGCAGTCTGAGAAATTGAAGCCAGCTTGACTGTTGCTGTAGTGTATTAATAATTCCAACGCTAGAAGATTTTCATATATAGAAACCGTTGGGGGTCAGCTGCAGCAAAGTATATTTAAAAAGGGGGTCTGCAGTAATGCAAAGTTTGGAACCGCTGTTGTAATGTATATGTTGATATCCGTAATAGGGGTCTTGATCTTAGCCACCAGACCACTTGACTTTCAATCAATATTAACAAGCATTATCTTCTTATCCTGTGCAATCATCATCATCATCAAGTAGCTTGTCCTGAGCAAAACTTTACAACCCCCAACAGTCCTTTGGAATTTCTCTCTCTCATATGCCACATGTCCTGCCTCTGTAATCTTCATGCTGAATCTATCACTTCCGTGGAATTCCTCTTGTCCTCTTTGCTGGAATGCTTTCTTGCATGATTGTCTTCTCCAACTCTTCGTGTCTCTTTATATGTACAAAATAATAAGGGGTCTCTGTGGCTAAGTGGTCAAGCCCTCTGCCTTGTGAGTCGAAGGTCATGGGTTCGAATCCGTACTGCGCCGTTCTGTTCACGAGTGCAGTTTTTCCAAGAGACTTCTAGGATTGTTGCTGGAGCCACGGAGTTCGTGCTCTATGCAATACTCTCGGCAGGTGGCGTGCTATTTCTGCGGAGAGGGACCGAGCCATATGGGATAAAACCCGGTGCAATGAAGTCAATCCTTTGGCTTTTAACCCTTTATGTACAAAATAATACAATTTCCCATCTTTTTGTAGCTTCAGCTAATTTTCTTTGATTGTGAGTTCTTTCTGGATGTATCTATTTGTTCTCTTCCCTGTCCATGATATACGGAGGATTCCTCTGTAACACCTACATTCAAAAGCAGATATATGTTTTTCCACTGTCTTGTAAAATGTCCATGCTTCACACCTATATGTTGCCACTGGGAATATGCATGCTCTTAGTATTCTGATCTTTGTTTTTCTATCAGTTTCATTCCATACAGTTTTTAGTTGTTTAATTTTGTTTGAAAGGCAACGTTTTTTCTTCTTTCAATTTTTTTGGTCCATATTTCCATCTGTTGTTAGAAGTGAGTGGCGTCTGTGGCTTAGGGGATAGTGGCTCGGTCTATTACTCCCGACGTTCTGAGTTCGAATCACCCTGCAGACATCTTGGTTTTACGTTGTTTCACGTGAATTTTTACAAAAGGACGATGGCTCCACCCGTTCAGAAAGCAATGACAAACTACTGAACGTAATAATGCCTAGAAAATCACAAACAGCGTTAAAAAGCTGGGGCTGATTCGCAAAGTCCTGTAAAGGATATGCAATTAACTTTAGGATATTCAAAACTGTTCACATTTTCTACTTTCTCTACGTTGATAAAAATAACTTTTGTCATGTTTGTTTTATCTGTTGTCATTATTTTTGTTTTCACACATTGAGATAGAGATTTTGTTTTTTGCTTTTCTCTTGCACTTCCATTATCAATTTCTCAATCCTTTTTTTGGTTGCGTTGTTGACAGTAACACAATATCATCAGCATATCTTAGTTGTGTGCAGTGCCGGATTAAGCCAGTGCGGGGCCTGTAGCAAATTTTAGCGGGGCCCTCGGTTTTATATGATAATAAGTAATAAAACACAACTTTTACAAACAAACTTGTCTTGATTTAATGTGAGCAAATTTAGAGATAGCACTAGATAAATCAAGTTCTCTAAGTAAATTTCATTCAATGGTGAGGTTATTTAGACGATCTTGTCCCATCATGTTCCTAACTCATTTTTTATACGCTTTAATGTCGAAAAAGAACGTTCTCTGCTGTAGTTAGTAATCATTAAAGACAAGTAAATTCGTAAGACTATTTCTACATTTGGGAAACACGACTCTAATGAATTTTTCATTATAAGTTTATAAAATTGCAGTTTAAGAGCCTCATGCTTTTCGTTGTTAATAGCAGCAGCTACATGAGTTTTAAGAAGTTCAACGAACCACAGGTTTGTCGGCTAGGTTTTCTTCCAAATCCTTTTGGTAAGAGCTGACTATATTTGGAGTTCTTTTCAAGATCTCTTCTGCAGTAAGAGATTTTAACTGCCGAAGTATTCCAAATACACCAGTCACTCTATGGTACGCTTCTATGTGTTTAGCTAAGGCAGACAGTACATTATCAATTATGACAATAAACACCTGACTACAAACTTCATCGAGCGTAGTAGAGTAGTTGAAATCGTCGCACTTAGTATTTCGCTTGCGTCGTCTTGAAGTTTGTTGATGATATTCTTGATAGTCAGTCAGTATTTTGGCTTTGGCCTCAATATCTGAAAATGTATGCAGCATTGCTTGAACGTACCCGTGTAACTATTCATAAAGGGCATATCCCGTGGCTTAGCTAATCCGGCGCTGGTTGTGTGTATCTTCGCATGCATATACACATGTGTTGACTTGTATACATTTAAATCTTGTGTTCTACGTAAGAGATGTTGAATTTGTACGGGTATTTTTTTTTCCGATTCAGAAGCACTTGAGCTTTCAACTCTTCGGCTCGGTGCGATGGACATCGTAACCTTTGGTTCGGTGCCACGAACACCGTGAATCTGGGGAACCTGTGGCTTTTCTGCCAGCCCGCGGAATTGAACCCGTACACACAGAGGGCTAGTCACCCACAGTCCAACGCGTTACGAACACGCTGGGCAGGCGGGCTGTACGGGTCTAATTACTCCTTCTTCACCGGTATCACATATCAGAATACAGCCTAGCCCGTGTGGTGCCGGGGCCCGTAAGGATAGCAAAGAATAGTACCACTGCGACCTACAATGCATATCGTAAGAGGCGATTAATGTAGATACTTTGGATGCTACCCTAGTAAATAAAAAACAGCGCAGAAATCGGATGTGCTGGCTTACTTGTAGGCGCATAGCTGACACAACGCACAATCGCTCTTAGGCTCAGATCACATGCAAATCACATAGAGTGGTTGACAGGTGGTCGATATGGAGCGTTCGAAGAATACAGCCTCTTTTTTCATTTCGACCCGTCATACAAGTGTTCAACCGGCTACCAATATGAGAAGTTGACTAGATATCTCACTCAACCGGCTACCAATATGGGAAGATGACTAGATATCTCACTCAACCGGCTACCAATATGGGAAGTTGACCAGATACCTCACTAAACCGGCTACCAATATGGGAAGATGACCAGATACCTCACTCAACCGGCTACCAATATGGGAAGTTGACCAGATATCTCACTCAACCGGCTACCAATATGGGAAGCTGACCAGATACCTCATCCAACCGGCTACCAATATGGGAAGCTGACCAGATACCTCACTCAACCGGCTACCAATATGGGAAGCTGACCAGATACCTCACTCAACCGGCTACCAATATGGGAAACTGACCAGATACCTCACTCAACCGGCTACCAATATGGGAAGCTGACCAGATACCTCACTCAACCGGCTACCAATATGGGAATGACAGATATCTCACTCAACCGGCTACCAATATGGGAAGATGACCAGATACCTCACTCAACCGGCTACCAATATGGGAAGTTAACCAGATATCTCACTCAACCGGCTACCAATATGGGAAGCTGACCAGATACCTCACTCAACCGGCTACCAATATGGGAAGCTGACCAGATACCTCACTCAACCGGCTACCAATATGGGAAGCTGACCAGATACCTCACTCAACCGGCTACCAATATGGGAAACTGACCAGATACCTCACTCAACCGGCTACCAATATGGGAAGTTGACCAGATACCTCACTCAACCGGCTACCAATATGGGAAACTGACCAGATACCTCACTCAACCGGCTACCAATATGGGAAACTGACCAGATACCTCACTCAACCGGCTACCAATATGGGAAGTTGACCAGATATCTCACTCAACCGGCTACCAATATGGGAAGTTGACCAGATATCTCACTCAACCGGCTACCAATATGGGAAGTTGACCAGATATCCACTACGCTACCAACTGGCTACCAATATGGGAAGCTGACCAGATACCTCACTCAACCGGCTACCAATATGGGAAGCTGACCAGATACCTCACTCAACCGGTCCTGACTCAATATGTAAGCCTCACTCAACGGCTACCTAGACGACAGAACTCACACCTCAGCGCTCATGTGCCACATTGCGCCATGCGAGCGCAGGTAAGTCTGGACTCGCTGTATCCGTTCCTAATTATCAGTTATCAGATGACTATCATCATAGGTTTTACAGAAGAATGATGAGAATCCCATGGACTGCTAAAATGACTAATGTTGAGGTGCTGAATGAGATCAAGACAGAGAAAGCTTATCATCAATAAAGAGGCAGTCATCATTTTTCGGGCATGTGATGAGAGGGGAGGTTTAGAACACATTGTGACAACCGGTAAAATCGAGGGTAGACGAGACAGAGGAAGACAGAGAGAACAATTTTGGACTTCATAGCACGGTAGAGCGTCAACATATGAGTTGATAGCAAACACCAACGACAGAGATTTGTGGAGATCCATGATTGCCTACGCCAGCCAGCACGGCACCTGATGATGATAATCATCATAGCACTTCGGACACGTCCATTGGTGCTCCGATCTCCGCCTGAACAAATCCATTTCTAGTCATCCATCCTACTTAGATCTATGATTTAGTTTATTTAGTATTCTTTGTGTGTGTTTGTGTCCTTGAAAAAAGACTTATGGTCGAAACGTCGGATTTTTTTAGTTTTTAAATTTAATTATTAATTGTGTTTGCTTATGTGATACTATAGATCTTTGTCTTAAAACGCCATTTTGTTAAGTACCATCACAGCCTCCACAAGGTTCTCTCCAGATCTCATCTGATCCGCTCTGACCAACTCAGATTTGTAGGTTTCCGTAAATCGGCTACTTTCTATATTATACGTGAGTACAAATTTATTTATGTTCTCAAATCCTGTTTGCCTCACAGCGTCAGGTCAAGAAGAGATTTCTAAAACGGGCCCTTGTATGTGCTTCGTAGATAATTTCTTTCGTCGCCTCTTTTACCTCTGAGGTCCATCTTTTGCGTGGCCGGCCTTTTGCTTTGTACCCATTGTATCGAGCAGCATTGCTCTTTGAGGTGCACTGTCTGTTGGTAATCTGCTTACGGGCTGAACCATTTAATTTGTTGTTTCTTGATGAAGTTAGTACTGATGTTGTACCCACTTTTTCCTGTCTTCATTTCTCAACCGGTCTCTTCTTGTTACTTCCAGCATTCTGCATAGACACTTCATCTCTGTCGTGACTAGTTTTCTTCTATCATTTGTTGTCAGTGTCCAGGTTTGGCACTGGTAGCATAATATGGGGAGAAAGATTGTGTTGGACAATGCTCTTTTTATGTTCATGGTGACATGTTTGCATCTTAAAATTGGACCATTTGTCCATCTTTTGGGTTTGCTTTGTTGCATCTGTGTTGAATTTCATTAGTTATTGTTCCGTTTACTGAAAAATGCTCCCAGGTATGTGAAGTGAGTACAATAGAATGTAAACTTTGTATATCCGTGGACAGACGGACGAAATTTGTCTCACTGTTGCAGGACTCACAAGGGGAGCAAAGAATAGTAACACTGCGACCTACAAGCCATGTCGTAAGAGACGACTGAGGTAGGGACCTAGGAAAGCTATCATAGTAAATAAAAAGCGTCGTAGAAATAGGAAGCGCTGGCCTACTTGTAGGCGCATAGCTGGCACATCGTACAATCGCTCTTAGGCTCGGATCACATACAAATCACAAAGAGTTAACAAGTGGTAAATATTGGGTGTTCGAAAAAGAAGTCTCACTGTAAATGTATTGTATTTTTAAAAAAGCAAGTTTTGATAACATTTGGTATATAGTGTATGTGTAGTTAGACCAGTGTTTCTCTTTGTTCAACGGTCCAGTCTCTGGTCAACTGTCACCACTCTCTGGTCAACTGTCGCTACTATCTTGTCAACTGTCACTACTATCTTGTCAACTGTCACTACTCTGGTTAGTTGTCACCACTCTCTGGTCAACTGTCACTACTCTCTGGTCAACTGTCACTACTCTCTGGTCAACTGTCACTACTCTCTGGTCAACTGTCACCACTCTCTGGTCAACTGTCACCACTCTCTGGTCAACTGTCACTACTCTGGTCAATGTCACTACTCTCTGGTCAACTGTCATTGTTTAACTTGTCAACTGTCACTACTCTGGTTAATGTTAACACTCTGATCAACTGTCACATCTCTGGTCAATGTCACTACTCTCTGGTCAACTGTCACACTCTCTGGTCAACTGTCACCACTCTCTGGTCAACTGTCACTACTCTCTGGTCAACTGTCACTACTATCTTGTCAACTGTCACCACTATCTGGTCAACTGTCACTACTCTGGTTAACTGTCACTACTCTCTGGTCAACTGTCACTAATCTCTGGTCAACTGTCACCATTCTCTTGTCAACTGTCGCCATTATCTTGTCAATTGTCACCATTCTTTTGTCAAATGTCACCATTGTCTTGTCAACTGTCAGCATTCTCTTGTCAAATGTCACTTCTCAATTGTCACAAAATCATTGTTAACTTGCGCTAATAGTAATAGCCGTCCATTGCAGTCGATGATAACAGCATCAGACGTCTATTGTTGCACATCTCTGGTGTTTGCGTAGATGACTGTAGTGGCCAATCCTAGAACAATAGACAAATATTAGAAGTTTCCTAATAGTTTTTTTTACCAAAGACAGGATTCTAACTAGAAGCCTTAATTTATTATGGCGCCCATTGCCTAGCCATACAGACGATGGTTTTAAACAAAACATAACCAGCTAACTTTCCTATTAAATGTCACACGCATATATTATCATGTTAATTGTCACAAGCCCATTGTCAATTATGCCAATTTCCTTGTAATATATCAGACATGTCACATGGGGTCAATTGTCTGATAACACACCTCATTTCTCAAATGTCACAATTTCTTTGTCAGCTATCAGACTTCAGTTGTCAAATTTCCATAACTCCTTTGTCGACTGTCAGAACAAAGACAGCAAATACCTACACCAGTGGCGCTCGTCATTAAGGGCCAGTGGAGCCGGTCCACCAAAATGACGTATAACGTTATTTATTTTTTATCAAATTAAATAAAGCACCAAACCATGATTTATCCGGGAAAAAATGTCTGACTCACCATTACAAACTGATCACGACCGCACACTGCCAGCTTGTCAAATTCACAACGCCATGTGTCAACATGTCAGCAAACCGCCAGTGTGTTGCCAGGGGCTCCTGCTATTAAACGGCCTGTACTTGTCAAATGTCAAAAGTGTTCGTCTATTACATGTAAATGTCAACGGTTGTCCAGGGGCTCCACAAATGATCACGAGCCGCCACTGCCTACGATTGTCTGTCACAACCGCCAGTGTGTTGCCGCCTGCTATTACGCCGATTGTCAAATGTCAAACGCCGTGTTGCAGGCCTGCAATTCTAAGATTGAAACACGGGACCCTCGTTTTATCGTCCGTCTCCGATAGATAGACACTCAATCTCACCGTACACTGAGATCAGAGGTTCTGGAAAAAAATGTCGATGACTCAACGAGGGTACGAACCGAGTGCCTTTGGAACTATTTGCGACTAGCTAACCTCTCCACAATAGAGATCCCTTATAACGAAGAAGAAAGATATATTACCAACAGCCCTAGTTTGATTATTTGCGAGTAGCTAACCTCTCCACAATAGAATCCTTATAACGAAGAAGAAAGATATTTACCAACAGCCCTAGTTTGATATTTGCGAGTAGCTAACTCTCCACAATAGAGTCCTTATAACGAAGAAGAAAGATATATTACCAACAGCCTAGTTTGACTATTTGCAGAGCAACCTCTCACAATAGAGATCCTATAACGAAGAAGAAAGATATATTACCAACAGCCCTAGTTTGACTATTTGCGAGTAGCTAACCTCTCCACAATAGAGTCCTTATAACGAAGAAAGATATATTACCAACAGCCCCTAGTTTGATTATTTGCGAGTAGCTAACCTCTCCACAATAGAGATCCCTTATAACGAAGAAGAAAGATATATTACCAACAGCCCTAGTTTGATTATTTGCAGTAGCTAACTTCTCACAATAGAGATCCTTATAACGAAGAAGAAAGATATATTACCAACAGCCCCAGTTTGATTATTTTGCGAGTAGCTAACCTCTCCACAATAGAGATCCTTATAACGAAAAGAAAGATATATTACCAACAGCCCCTAGTTTGATTATTTGCGAGTAGCTAACCTCTCCACAATAGAGATCCCTTATAACGAAGAAGAAAGATATATTACCAACAGCCCTAGTTTGATTATTTGCGAGTAGCTAACCTCTCCACAATAGAGATCCCTTATAACGAAGAAGAAAGATATATTACCAACAGCCCTAGTTTGACTATTTGCGAGTAGCTAACCTCTCCACAATAGAGATCCCTTATAACGAAGAAGAAAGATATATTACCAACAGCCCTAGTTTGATTATTTGCGAGTAGCTAACCTCTCCACAATAGAGATCCCTTATAACGAAGAAGAAAGATATATTACCAACAGCCCTAGTTTGATTATTTGCGAGTAGCTAACCTCTCCACAATAGAGATCCCTTATAACGAAGAAGAAAGATATATTACCAACAGCCCTAGTTTGATTATTTGCGAGTAGCTAACCTCTCCACAATAGAGATCCCTTATAACGAAGAAGAAAGATATATTACCAACAGCCCCAGTATGATTATTTTGTTGACCTAAAAATAGGTAAACTTTTGTTTGAAGTTGTTGAAAATTGTGCCAAGTACTGGTTTCTGCTGGAGTTAGCTTGTCCTTATTTTGTTCAACTCCGGATGTCCTTCTTGTCTGGAATGTACCTTTGAGAACTTGTTTAAAGTTACACCTGGCCCTGTCAGTGACGTAAGACTGGCATAGCCTCACTTTCTTAAACAAACGGTTCTGCATGGATACTGCACGCATGGCTTCCTTGTCATTGCTTGTTCTGTGGGTTTAAGTTCGTGGTCTAGTGGGTAAGGCGTTAGACTTAAAGTTGAGAGGTGGCAGTTCGTTTACAGGGTCAGAGCTTTCTGCATGAATAACTAGACTCATGGATTCACTGATTTAATTTGATCTGCAGGTTAGGGCACATTCAACTCTAAATTAGACCACATAACTGACCGGGGAAACCATGACCTAGTTTTGAATTGGGGGCTGGATTTTGTATATGTTTTATACAACACTGCGACCTTTTTTTCAATTATACTCAATTCTATGAGTCTATGGTTATTTATTTATGAAAAATGTTAATAATACTGATATTCCTTTTGGTAAACATAATTTGTAACATAATATAACCTTCATGTAGCGTGTTGTGTTGATTTTGAAATGAATTCCTCTGTATACAACAATACTGCAATCCTAGGTCACGCGAAGGTTGTGGTCTTATTGTCTAGAATGTTTACTTAAATCAGCTGGCCGTATTTAGAGTTGGCTGCGGTTAGAGCATTAGTGGTCTAGTGGTTAGAGCATTGGACTTGAAGTCGAAAGATAGGAGTTCGTTCACGGGCTCGAATAACTACACGCATGGCTTCACTATTCTTGCTCGATCTTGCGGTTTTGGTCTAGTAGTTAGGGCGTTGGCCTTCCAGGTAAGAGGTGGGAGTTCTTTTACAGGTTCAGAGCTTTCTGCATAAATAACTCTAGACGCATGGCTTCCCTGTTTTTGTTTGATCTGTGGGTTAGAGTTCCTGGTCTAGTGGGTAAGACGTTGGACTTCCAGTCAAGAGGTATGAGTTCGTTTACAGGTTCGAATAACTCTAGACGCATGGCTTCCCTGTTCTTGTTTCTTCTTCTTCAAACGCTCAACATCGACCACTTTTTAACCACTCTTTGTGTTTTGTATGTGATCTGAGCCTAAGAGCGATTGTACGTTGTGCCAGTTATGTGCCTATAAGCAGGCCAGTACATCCGATTTCTGCGACGCTGTTTATTTACTAGGATAGCTTTCCTAGGCCCCAACCTCAGTCGCCTCTTACGACATGCCTTGTAGGTCGCAGTGTTATAATTCGTTGCTCCCTTTGAGAGCCCCGGTAACATATGTTCTTATTTGATCTGTGGGTTAGGGTTCGTGGTCTAGTAGTTAGAGCGTTTGACTTCCAGTCAAGAAGTGGAAGTTCGTTTACAGGCTCAGGGCGTTTTGCATGAATAACTGACAAGTGGTCGAAATGGAGTGTTTCAATACGAAAAGAATTTTTTAAACAAAGCTATATTATGTCTCAAATTATACTTAACGTTAAGGAACGCCAGTATTGTTAAGACTTTTTATCAATAAATGATCATGGAATTGTATAAAAGTGATATAAATGTTACCGTGTTCTATCAAGCATAAATGAAAGTCACCAACCATCAAATTGGAATTTCCGATTTTCTGACACGGCTAGTCGTCCTTATTTAGCGTGGGCCATGGTTGATAAGAAAGAAAATATCAAAGAATATCAAAGCCAGCATTGAAATGGAATGCAGAGGGCTGAAGAAAGAGACGACGACCTAAGGAGACACTGAAACGAACTTTGCTGAGAAAGGCAGGAAATATCAGTCTCAGCTCCACGGAGGAGATTGAGCGAGTTGCCCAGGATAGAGCTGAATGGAGACATTGCTCGCAGGCCCTATGTAACGTATAACGGTACGAGAGAAATTATTATTATTATGGTAGATAAGAACATCAAATGGGAAAAAACATCATTCCACAATGGAAGCGAACGGAGAACATTTGAAGAGTGAGGTGGGCACCGTTCCTCCTCGGCTCAGTTTGAACCGTGAGAAGAATGTGTCCCTGGGACATGACAGTCTTGTGTCCTCGTGACAGAAAATGACATCAACAGGTGCCCTAGATATTTGCCCTTAATGTTTATTCTCACCTGATTTTCACGGGTCATTCATCTTAAGCGACGTTTTAAAATCTTAATTTAAAAAAAAAAGAACTCAGGTAACATAATGAGTCATGTTTGCATGATCCCTCCCACATTTACGAATCCGTCGACGGCCCTGAGGGCAGGTACACCTTTTCACGTCTTCTCATGGAAATTGCAGTTATAGCAAGTTCTGTTGAGCTTTTTTTAGGTAGTTTAAACAAAAAATCAAATACGACTTTATCCTGTCTGCGCAGAATGCTGGGAGTAACAAGAATAGACCGGTTGCGAGATGTAGACATCAGTGGAAACGTGGATACAAAATCAGTATTGAACTTCATCAAGAAACAACAAATTAAATGGTTCGGCCACATAAGCAGATTACTAACAGACAGTGCGATGTACGAAAATCAACAAATCTGAGGTGGTCATACTGGATCAGATCAGATCTGGAGAAAATCGTTAGGGTGGATGCGGTAATACTGAGCAAATAGGCGATAGAGCAAAGACAGGTATATACAGTATTACATAAGGAGGGAAAAATTAATATTAAGATATGAAAAAAACAACACTCAACGTTTCGGTGCTTAGACCTTTATCAAAAAGGCTAAAAAGGCTCGCCTGAATGGCGAAGGAGATTAGATGATACGGAAAGCAAGTCTTCACGCACTATGCGCCCTAAATACGCATATATTCAAAACGAGCGAACAAGAAAACATAATGTCGTTTTTGAATTATTTCTGTTTGTTCTCTTGTTTCCATGATATTTGGTTGACTCTCTGTAACACTTATATTCAGATGTACATGTTTGGTTGACTCTCTGTAACACTTATATTCAGATGTACATGTTTGGTTGACTCTCTGTAACACTTATATTCAGACGTACATGTTTGGTTGACTCTCTGTAACACTTATATTCAGACGTACATGTTTGGTTGACTCTCTGTAACACTTATATTCAGATGTACATGTTTGGTTGACTCTCTGTAACACTTATATTCAGACGTACATGTTTGGTTGACTCTCTGTAACACTTATATTCAGACCTACATGTTTGGTTGACTCTCTGTAACACTTATATTCAGACGTACATGTTTGGTTGACTCTCTGTAACACTTATATTCAGACCTACATGTTTGGTTGACTCTCTGTAACACTTATATTCAGACCTACATGTTTGGTTGACTCTCTGTAACACTTATATTCAGACCTACATGTTTGGTTGACTCTCTGTAACACTTATATTCAGACCTACATGTTTGGTTGACTCTCTGTAACACTTATATTCAGACCTACATGTTTGGTTGACTCTCTGTAACACTTATATTCAGACCTACATGTTTGGTTGACTCTCTGTAACACTTATATTCAGACCTACATGTTTGGTTGACTCTCTGTAACACTTATATTCAGACTTCATGTTTATTGATCTTTTGTTCTTTACTTCCAGACCTCATGTTTGGTTGACTCTCTGTACTATATTCAGACTGAGTTTGGTTACTCTCTTGTACATTATCTTCGCCTACATCTTTGGTATGCCTCTGTTACTTTACACAGACTGAGGTCAGCTTAGGTATGATCTCTTCCTTATTCAGAAACCCCTGGTTTATGGTTGTTACTGTTAAGACTGGGAGGTCAGCTTCAGGTTGTCAGTTTTTCGTTCTTCCGCATCTCTGGTCATGGCTTAGTTTACTGTGTACCACAGACTGGGAGGTCAGCTTCAGGTATGTCAGTTTTCCTTCTTCCGCAATCTCTGGTCATGCGCTTAGTTTACTGTGTACCACAGACTGGGAGGTCAGCTTCAGGTATGTCAGTTTTCCTTCTTCCGCAATCTCTGGTCATGCGCTTAGTTTACTGTGTACCACAGACTGGGAGGTCAGCTTCAGGTATGTCAGTTTTCCTTCTTCCGCAATCTCTGGTCATGCGCTTAGTTTACTGTGTACCACAGACTGGGAGGTCAGCTTCAGGTATGTCAGTTTTCCTTCTTCCGCAATCTCTGGTCATGCGCTTAGTTTACTGTGTACCACAGACTGGGAGGTCAGCTTCAGGTATGTCAGTTTTCCTTCTTCCGCAATCTCTGGTCATGCGCTTAGTTTACTGTGTACCACAGACTGGGAGGTCAGCTTCAGGTATGTCAGTTTTCCTTCTTCCGCGATCTCTGGTCATACGCTTAGTTTACTGTGTACCACAGACTGGGAGGTCAGCTTCAGGTATGTCAGTTTTCCTTCTTCCGCAATCTCTGGTCATGCGCTTAGTTTACTGTGTACCACAGACTGGGAGGTCAGCTTCAGGTATGTCAGTTTTCCTTCTTCCGCAATCTCTGGTCATGCGCTTAGTTTACTGTGGACCACAAACTGGGAGGTCAGCTTCAAGTCTGTCAGTTTTCCTTCTTCAGCGGTCTCTGGTCATGCGCTTAGTTTACTGTGGGTCACAAACTGGGTAGTCAGCTTCAGGTCTGTCAGGTTCAGGTCTGTCAGGTTTCCTTCTTCCGCAGTCTCTAGTCATGCGCTTAGTTTACTGTGTAAACTAAAATCTGGGTAGTCAGCTTCAGGTCTGTCAGGTTTCCCCAAAGCATAGTTTTTATGTCAACTGTGTGTGGCCACATGTTACTTCTCAGCTCACCCAGGAGAGGACAGTCTTGCAGGACATGCTCCAGTGTCTGTTTCGCCTGCTGACACTGGCAGAGAGCTGTTTGATTTATTCCTAGTCTATGTAAGTGTTTGCTGAGTGTGCAGTGTCCAGCACATAGTTATATATCTGAAGACCGCGATTGCATAGGTTAGAATGAATACTGATATACAAGACGCTTGGCTGGGACAGTAGTTCATATATGAAAATCGTGACATATCCTTTACAGGACGTAGCCATCAACTACAGTAAACGAGTCGTTGAATTTCTAGACACCACTTAAACGTTCAGTAGTTTGTCATTGCTTTCTGAACGGTGATATCTATTTTTACCTTTTTTGCAAAAATCCAACGGAAACAAATTTTCTTCCAAACTTGCCCACTGTGGGGTTTGAACCAGGTACGCTTGGGTTTGTGATCGAGCTCACTACCTCTTGAGCTACAGACGCTTACAGTTTATATATAGGGTGTTTATAAAGTCGTTTTTCCGGTATTTTTGTAATTAATATTTGAGTAATTACGGCATTGGCATCAAGTGCTTTTAACAAATTGTCAAATATATGGAAGTCCAATTCACTCAGCAAGCACTTAAAATTAAAGATCTTTAACTCTTGTGTGATTCCAGTATTAACATATGGATGCGAGAGTTGGAAAGCAACAAAAGCTCTAGAAAGAAAATTAGATAACTTTGAGAATAAATGTCTTAGAAGAATGCTGAAACTCAAATGGTCAGATTTCAGACCTAATACACAAATAAGACAAGAGACCAAGCAAGAAAATGTATCAAATTTTATAAGAAAGCGCCGCTGGAACTACATAGGCCACACACTTAGAATGGATGAGAGAAGACTCCTTACCAATCCCTCATATGGACACCAGAGGGAAAAGAAAACGAGGAAGACCAAGAGAGACTCTGCGTAGAACCATCACCAGAGAAGGCTCAACGATGGGCCTAGTAAACATTAAAGACCTAAAACAGATAGCAACGAACCAGAGACATGGAGAACTATGACCTCTGCCCTATGCGCCGCCCACAGGCCCAAGAGGAAAGACTAACTAACTAATTACGTCATGAATGATGGAAATTTCATCAAAATAAAATAGCTTGTCCTGAGCAGAACTTTGCCACCCCAACATTCCTACGGAATTTCTTACTCTCATATGCCTAATGTCACGCCCCTGCAGCCGTCATGTTTAAACCATCAGTTACATCCTTCTTCTTTTTCTTCTGCGTTCTCACTAGATTGGGATTTCGGACTCTCTAATAAAGGCCGCCGTCTGCCTCAGATTATCAGCCACGCCATACAGTTTGTCTTGGCGCTGGTGTAAGTGGGCCACCCCTTTCTTCTCAGGTCTGCATACTGGGGGCAGTTCTGTAGGATATGTTCTGTTGTTATACTTGCCAAGCCAAATGGGCACAGGTCGTTGGTGCCTATCTTGATTTTAGTGTACAGGTGGTGTCTAATTCTGTTGTGACCCGTCTGGAGGCGAAGTATAGCTGTCTAGTCCCTTCTGGACAGTTAGTAATATCCATCATTCTTGTTGTGTTTTGGGTGTTCTTTATCCCATTTTGCTTTGTAGTACCCTTTGACGATGGTTTTTGCTTCTTCATAGCTAACCATGTTGTCATCTTGGGGCATTCCTGCTCCCTCTTTAGCCAGTCTGTCAGCATCTTCATTCCCTTGATCTTGCAGTGTGAGAGTATCCACTGGACTACTACTCTTTCATTTTATCTTCTCCGTGGTCTTCCTCTTCCTCTCTTTGCGTCATGGAATTTTACGTCATGATATTCTGAGTTCCATAATCCTGTATGCAGTAGTACAGAACAAGCCGTTGTTATATTCACGATTTCATTGTTGAAATGAAAAGGTGTTAACCATTGAAAACAGGGAATTTTTGGTGGAACATATCTTTCATAATGGTGGCTTCTTCTTCTTCTTCGAACGCTCCATATCGATCACTTGTCAACCACTCTGTATGATTTTTATGTTGCCTGAGTCTAAGAGCGATTGTACCTTGTGCCAGTTATGCTCCTACAAGTAGGCCAGCATATCCGATTTCTGCGCAGCTTTTATTTACTAGGTAGCACCCTTAGGGCTACAACAGTCGACCCCTACGACATGCATTGTAGGTTGCAGTGGTACTATTCTTTGCTTCCCCTTGCGGTTCCCGACACCACACAGGTGACAGTAATGGTGGCAAATATACTGAAGACCTAATTCGACAATAATCATCATCATCAAGTAGCTTGTTCCTTCCAGAACTTGACTCCCATGACAGCAGTCCTGAAAAACTCTCTGTTCTGTGCAAGTTGACCAGCGTCAGCAGCAGTCATTCTCAGATCGTCAATGACATATCTTGCATCCATCGTTCTCTATATCTCCCGCTCACTCTTCTTCCACTCATCATTCCCTCCAAAATTATCTTCTCTAGGCACTCATCTCTTTTGCCTGTTACGTATGGATTCTCTTTAAGCCGAGCCATGCTCCTTTCAACCTAAGGACGAGCCTTTTATTGGTTTTATCAGAGAGTGTAGGCCAACAAACATGAAAAATAAGGATTAACTCCTTTCGGAGAATCCCAGATAGACTTTCTCTTTCTCTACCCTTTTTACCCCGGATTGGGGCATAGACCCTCAGCGAACTCATCCCAAGTCTTCCTATCTCTAACTGTCTCCTGCAACTCCCTCCAGTTCTTCTTTATATTATTGATCTCTGACTCCACATCCCGTCTCCATGTTTTTCTCGGCCTCCCTTCTTTTGTTGTCCATGTGGGTTCCAGAAAAGGAACCTTCTTTTTTTGCTGATGAATGTTTCTCCCGTCCCAGTTAAGTATTAAAAAAGTTTTTAGAAAAAACATTGACTGTCGTTTGCAATCGATATCGTTAATCTCATGGAGCGGACGTCAAGAAGAAAACTGCTACATAGAATGACAATCTGGTATAAGAAGGTCATCTTAGAAGTTTTTAAGTGTACTATGCACACATTTATCAAAACCTGATATCTTTGAAATGTCATAAAAACCTTGCGTGTTCTTGGTTGTACTACATGCACTCAATGGCGAAGTGGTGAAGTCGTTTACCTGTCGTACTGAAGGTTTTGGTTCGGGTCCAGACCGAGAGACATTTACAATATTTTCATGAGATACCTAGGATTGTTGCCGGATCTACGAAGTTTGTGCTTTGTGCAATACTCTCGGAAGATGGTATGCTATCGCTGTTGATAGGGACGGAGCCAAATGGGAAACCGGTGCAATTAAGTCAATCTTTCTATTTGGACCTTTTGGGCTATATGCCCTGCGCTAGGTTTTTTCATTGAATTGTCCTTGCCTTGTACCCATGCATGTCCTGGTACTAAAATAAGCATTGAGCTTGCAAGTCATCTGGCTGATACAGCAGTGGTCGAGGAAGGACAGTCAATGGATTGTATAGACATTGTCAGTCCAATAGAGAAGCGGATTGTATGGAAGACTTTGAAAACATATATGGCTGATACAGCAGTGGTCGAGGAAGGACAGTCAATGGATTGTATAGACATTGTCAGTCCAATAGAGAAGCGGATTGTATGGAAGACTTTGAAAACATATATGGCTGACACAGCAGTGGTCGAGGAAGAACAGTCAATGGATTGTATAGACATTGTCAGTCCAATAGAGAAGCGGATTGTATGGAAGACTTTGAAAACATATATGGCTGACACAGCAGTGGTCGAGGAAGAACAGTCAATGGATTGTATATACATTGTCAGTCCAATAGAGAAGCGGATTGTATGGAAGACTTTGAAAACATATATGGCTGACACAGCAGTGGTCGAGGAAGAACAGTCAATGGATTGTATATACATTGTCAGTCCAATAGAGAAGCGGATTGTATGGAAGACTTTGAAAACATTTAAAAAAAATTGATTGGAAGTTGTGGATTGATGCTTTGATCCTTCAGAGTGTTATCTGAATCTTCTTTGTGTCCAAAATGGCATGTTTCGGTATGAGTGGATGTCGTCTATAGATGTTTCGGTATGATTGGATGTCGTCTATAGATGTTTCGGTATGAGTGGATGTCGTCTATAGAAGTTTCTAACCTCCTGATGCTTTCGTGAATCTACTGTACTAGGCATGCGGGTGTTTGCGGCAAATGTAAGAGCGGGCAGGCTTGTATCAACAGCATGATCGCTGGAGAGTCGAAGATGGATAAGGACGATGTTCTTCGGTCTCTTCACGACTGTCTGTCGGATGAAGACACTAAAATAGATAGTGAATCGATCCAGCGATTCAAGCAGTTTGGAGTTACCCGTTGTACGTGTAGAACTGGATGCCTGATAGACAGAGTGAGGAGTGTGTTTAAACAGCGAACCACGGGAACCATCAGTATGAATACGCTTCAATATCTGTTGGAGGAGACTGAGCACTTATGGGTCTGCCTGGAGTGCAATGACATCAGTTTGGTAACCAAAAACCAAATAGCAGGATGGATGGTAGCGACTATTTGGTAATACGCTGTTAGCTAGTATTTTTTCTTAGACCAGCGGTACAGAATGTGTGAGGTTGTCTACAGTTGTTGATTTATATGCGATATCTGTAGCGCAGAGGCTAGCTGCTCGCCTCTCGTTGCTTTATATGCGATATCTGTAGCGCAGAGGCTAACTGCTCGCCTCTCGTTGCTTTATATGCGATATCTGTAGCGCAGAGGCTAACTGCTCGCCTCTCGTTGCTTTATATGCGATATCTGTAGCGCAGAGGCTAGCTGCTCACCTCTCGTTGCTTTATATGCGATATCTGTAGCGCAGAGGCTAGCTGCTCACCTCTCGTTGCTTTATATGCGATATCTGTAGCGCAGAGGCTAGCTGCTCACCTCTCGTTGCTTTATATGCGATATCTGTAGCGCAGAGGCTAACTGCTCGCCTCTCGCTGCTTTATATGCGATATCTGTAGCGCAGAGGCTAACTGCTCGCCTCTCGTGCCGAAGGTAACCGGTTCGCTCCCTCGTGGAGCCATCTGGATATTTTTCCAGAGATCCACGATCTCAGTGTAGGTGAGATTAATTTCCTAGTTCTATCGGAGATGGACGATAGAAAGTAGGTTCCCGTGTTCAATTTGAGCTTGAGTTTAAAAATAATCAGATTTGCAAACTACGCACACGTCTCAACAGACTGTGGCAACATGGGCGTTCATAAATTAAGAAAAATGGGATATGGGGGAGTGCCTTCTTCTTTTGTCGTCACACTGTTACCGGATTGTTGCCCAGTGTCGTGGTTTTCTGTTTTTGTCTTGCGCTGTTCTGGTGGCTTGGGTGATTGTTATTTTTGCTCTTTGACAGGATTCTGCTACCCCATCTAACCATCTTTTTCATGGTCGTTCTCTCGCCTTCTTTCCTGATGTTCTGTTGTAGAGCACTCTGTATACTGTGGAGTTTGACGCAAGTACCGCTTCTGGAAAATCTATCTTTGATAAAACAGTTTATACGAGTCTGGTCTCTATTTTTGCGTTGTAAACTAATAAAGAAAATGTCCCTAGTCTTTTCAGATCTTTTCATATGAAGTAATGTTATCTCTCTCTCTCGCGATCACCGCCTAGGCCGATGTACCAGATTTCCCCATAAATTCTATTCATGTGGAAATCTGATTCATCAACCTTTTCATTGGTGTGTTTTACGTCACATCTTCAGCACCATTTGGAGCTCTGGTGCTTATCCTTCGGCGATGAGTCCGGTTTCAGCCAGCGTTTACTCGGTTCGCTCTCCGTTCTGTAGCCATCTAGTGTTTTTACGGTGTGGTGTAGCTAGCCCCACGCCCACCTCCATAGCCACCTCTTACGGCATGCGGGGCAGGTAACAGTGGTTCTATTCTTTACACCCCAATTTGGGCCTCGGTAACCACTCGGGCGTATAAGTAATGTTATGTTATGTGATCGACGTCATGGCACATTGGGCATTCCCATGCCTGCTCTGTCCTCCGCTGCAGCAGCAATCCTAAAGTCAATTTGCTCACGGTACCCATGAGAAGTTGATTAGTATATATTCTCTCTCTCTACCACGAAGACGACACTGTCTGGCATGTCCAAACTTTTAACTCCTAATTCTCAAACTCGTTCCAGTGTCTGAGACTCACCCATATCACATAAATGAGAGCGTACCGCATTGATGACATCAGCTCTGTCCATACTTCTGCCTGCTTGGGTCGGGGCATTGTTTTCAAGAAAGTTGCGTCTGAAGTGCATGTCACTTCAAATTTACAAATCTTAGTGTGCAAGAGGATAGGAGGACTAATTCCTTTCCTCACGCCTGGAACGTCGAGTGGGGGATTTTACCCACAACCATCTAGTGTTTGAGTCGATAGGCAAACTCTTCTGTATTATGATAACCCGTCCTACATGAGTCTTCTTCTTCTTCTAACGCTACATATCAACCACTTGTTAACCACTCTTTATGATTTGTATGTGACCTAAGAGCGATTGTACTTTGTGTCAGTTATGCGCCTACAAGTTGGCCAGCACATCCAATTTCTGCGCTGCTTTTTGGTTACTAGAGTAGCTTCCCTAGGTCCTGCATCAGTCGCCTCTTTCGACATGCCTTGTAGGTCGCAGTGGTACTATTCGTTGCTTCCTAGGTCCTGCATCAGTCGCCTCTTTCGACATGCCTTGTAGGTCGCAGTGGTACTATTCTTTGCTTCCTATGCGGACCCCGGCACCATATGGGCGATACCACAGTAGTACTTCCAATTAAATTTTATTTTCTTCATTTGCCCCTTCTTGGATAAACTTCCGTGGACGTCCATGTATGGTAACATCTGTTCAATAAAGTGAAGATATGAATTGATGAGTCACTGTTGAACTATGAAATGAAATTGGAAACATGTTGCAAATGTAGCCCATATATGATGTAACAAAGAAAACAAACTTGGGCGGTCAACATCAGCATTCCAGGATAATGGTTGTTGGGAAGATCTGAGGCTCGAATGACACCTTTCTTTGATCATGTTTGATTGACTGATTGACTGATTGATTGACTGATTGATTGACTGATTGATTGACTGATTGATTGATTGACTGATTGATTGACTGACTGATTGATTGAATGATTGATTGGCTGATTGATTGATTGATTGATTGATTGACTGATTGATTGATTGACTGATTGATTGATTGACTGATTGATAGGACCATCATCATTGCACTTTAGGGAATAGCCATGCGTGTTCAGATTTCTTTCTTATTCAGGAAGTTCTCAGCGGCAGTGCAAGAAAGCTTTAGCACCGGCGAGGCATCCTCATGTAATTGTGAAAATAGTGAAATTGTTGTAGCAATCTTAAATGAATTTTGCCCTGTCAGCGGCTTTCTGGCCTATTCTCTTCAATTTTTAACTGCCAGCGGTTCTTTTACTGTTCAGCGTGAACACGGGACCTACGTTTTATTGTTCGTCTTCGATAGGACTAGGAACTCGATCTCGCCTACACTGAAACGAGATTTATTTGAAAAAAAATATCAACGCCACTCCACGCGGAAACGAACCTTGTAGCGAGATGTGAACACATAACCACCATATCACAGAGATCCCCTCTTTCATCACTACCCGCCTGAACATATGTCTCTTACAAGTTCTTCCGTCTCTTCCAGCATCATGTTCAAGGTTTCTTTGATGTCCTGCAGTCACATTACTCTTGTTTGTCCCCTGCCTTGTACTCCAGGAACTATGCCTTCTATTACCGTTCTCTCCAAACCACTGTGACGTTTAACATGGCCAAAATATTTCATCTTCCGGGACATGATGTTATTTGTGAGCTAATGCTTCGCAATATGCAGGTCTTGTAGGATGTCTTTGTTTTTTCTCTTATCTGTCCAGGATGTTCTAAGAACTTTTCTGCAACACCTTGTTTCAAAAGCTTCAATTTTGTTCTTTAATGTTTGTGTTATGGTCCACAATTCGCATCCATATGTTACCACAGGAAGCCTCAAGTCTCCAGTCATCCTTCTCATTTAGATCTATATTCTAGTTTATTTAAAGTTGATTTTCTCTATATCCTTGTTAAAGATTCATGATCGAAACGTCGTTTAGTGTTTATTCTGTCTATATCATTGATAAAGATCTATGATCGAAACGTCGTTTAGTGTTTATTCTGTCTATCTCCTTGATAAAGATCTATGATCGAAACGTGGGATTGCCGTTAGTTTTATATTTAATTCATTGTTTAATTGTTGCTTATTTCTGTGATACTAAACACACATGTCTTTGTTCTTAAATGCCAATTTACTTAGTATCACCGCAGCCTACCCACGGTTGTCTCCACATTTTTTTTCCGATTCAGAAGCACTTGAGCTTTCAGCTCTTCGGCTCGGTGCCATGGACATCGTAACCCTTCGGTTCGGTGCCACGAACACCGTGAATCTGGGGAATCTGTGGCTTTTCTGCCAGTCCGCGGAATTCAACCCGCACTCACAGAGGGCTAGTTACCCGCAGTCCAACGCGCTACGAACACGCTGGGCTGGCGGGCATGTCTCCACATCTGATCTGGTCTGACCACCTCAGATTTGTAGACTTACGTACATCGCCATATCATCATATCTAAATAGCATTGACGGAAAAGAAAAAAAAAACTAATCTGAGAACTGGTCAAGCTGGACCCAGACGACGTTGTGACATTAAACATGTCATGAGATAACAGAAATAAAGTTCGTGGGCGCTGGCTGCTACATCCATCGTCTCTGGAGACTAACCGGACACCATAAAACCAGATAACTGACGGAACGCATTCTCTTCTCTGCACTAGCACTTTTTACAGTTAGGAACAGAAAACACACACAGGCAGACGAATTAACAGCAACTTTGTGACCGTCTTAAGACCTCCTCTAAATAATTATATGCATGCACTGCAGTTATCTCTTCATTGCGTATGAAGTGTGTCTGTCTACCTTTTGTTTGTCTGCGTTTTGTGTAGGTGTTTTTGACGGGATTTTTTCTATATTTGTCTGTGGTTGCCTTGGTAACACATAAATAATGTATTACAAAACTGCAGCTGTTGTTTCAATAGACAATTTGTGTTGATTATCTGATATCTATTCAATAATTATGTTGGAGGTTTTTACATATTATTTCTTCGTCTATCTTCTTTGTTGATTATATTATTCTATTCATATCTCTCTTCTTCTACTTATTTTGTCTTTCATTTTTTCATATAGTTCTTCTTCTTGTTTCTTCTTCTTTTTCTTCTTCTCGTTCTACTACTTCGTCTATTTCTTTTTCTTCTTCTACTACTTCGTCTATTTCTTCTTTTTCTTCTTCTACTACTTCGTCTATTTCTTCTTCTTGTTTCTTCTTCTTTTTCTTCTTTTTCTCCTTCTTCTTTTCCCCTTTCTTCTTCTATTTCTTCTTTCACTTCTTTTTCTTCTGTTTCTTCTTCCACTTCTTCTGTTTCTTCTTCCACTTCTTCTGTTTCTTCTTACACTTCTTCTGTTTCTTCTTCCACTTCTTCTTCTGTTTCTTCTTCCACTTCTTCTGTTTCTTCTTCCACTTCTTCTGTTTCTTCTTCCACTTCTTCTGTTTCTTCTTCCACTTCTTCTTCTGTTTCTTCTTCCACTTCTTCTGTTTCTTCTTCCACTTCTTCTTCTGTTTCTTCTTCCACTTCTTCTGTTTCTTCTTCCACTTCTTCTGTTTCTTCTTCCACTTCTTCTGTTTCTTCTTCCACTTCTTCTGTTTCTTCTTCCACTTCTTCTTCTGTTTCTTCTTCCACTTCTTCTGTTTCTTCTTCCACTTCTTCTTCTGTTTCTTCTTCTGTTTCTTCTTCCACTTCTTCTTCTGTTTCTTCTTCCACTTCTTCTGTTTCTTCTTCCACTTCTTCTTCTGTTTCTTCTTCCACTTCTTCTTCTGTTTCTTCTTCCACTTCTTCTTCTGTTTCTTCTTCCACTTCTTCTTCTGTTTCTTCTTCCACTTCTTCTTCTGTTTCTTCTTCCACTTCTTCTGTTTCTTCTTCCACTTCTTCTGTTTCTTCTTCCACTTCTTCTGTTTCTTCTTCCACTTCTTCTTCTGTTTCTTCTTCCACTTCTTCTGTTTCTTCTTCCACTTCTTCTTCTGTTTCTTCTTCCACTTCTTCTGTTTCTTCTTCCACTTCTTCTGTTTCTTCTTCCACTTCTTCTGTTTCTTCTTCCACTTCTTCTGTTTCTTCTTCCACTTCTTCTTCTGTTTCTTCTTCCACTTCTTCTTCTGTTTCTTCTTCTCGTTCTACTACTTCGTCTATTTCTTTTTCTTCTTCTACTACTTCGTCTATTTCTTCTTTTTCTTCTTCTACTACTTCGTCTATTTCTTCTTCTTGTTTCTTCTTCTTTTTCTTCTTTTTCTCCTTCTTCTTTTCCCCTTTCTTCTTCTATTTCTTCTTTCACTTCTTTTTCTTCTGTTTCTTCTTCCACTTCTTCTGTTTCTTCTTCCACTTCTTCTGTTTCTTCTTACACTTCTTCTGTTTCTTCTTCCACTTCTTCTTCTGTTTCTTCTTCCACTTCTTCTGTTTCTTCTTCCACTTCTTCTGTTTCTTCTTCCACTTCTTCTGTTTCTTCTTCCACTTCTTCTTCTGTTTCTTCTTCCACTTCTTCTGTTTCTTCTTCCACTTCTTCTTCTGTTTCTTCTTCCACTTCTTCTGTTTCTTCTTCCACTTCTTCTGTTTCTTCTTCCACTTCTTCTGTTTCTTCTTCCACTTCTTCTGTTTCTTCTTCCACTTCTTCTTCTGTTTCTTCTTCCACTTCTTCTGTTTCTTCTTCCACTTCTTCTTCTGTTTCTTCTTCTGTTTCTTCTTCCACTTCTTCTTCTGTTTCTTCTTCCACTTCTTCTGTTTCTTCTTCCACTTCTTCTTCTGTTTCTTCTTCCACTTCTTCTTCTGTTTCTTCTTCCACTTCTTCTTCTGTTTCTTCTTCCACTTCTTCTTCTGTTTCTTCTTCCACTTCTTCTTCTGTTTCTTCTTCCACTTCTTCTGTTTCTTCTTCCACTTCTTCTGTTTCTTCTTCCACTTCTTCTGTTTCTTCTTCCACTTCTTCTTCTGTTTCTTCTTCCACTTCTTCTTGTTTCTTCTTCCACTTCTTCTGTTTCTTCTTCCACTTCTTCTGTTTCTTCTTCCACTTCTTCTGTTTCTTCTTCCACTTCTTCTGTTTCTTCTTCCACTTCTTCTTCTGTTTCTTCTTCCACTTCTTCTTCTGTTTCTTCTTCCACTTCTTCTGTTTCTTCTTCCACTTCTTCTTCTGTTTCTTCTTCCACTTCTTCTTCTGTTTCTTCTTCCACTTCTTCTTCCGTTCTTCTACTTCTTCTCCTTCACACTCGCCGTCTTCGCCTTCAACACATTCGCCAACTTCTCCATCGTTTCTCATCGTTCTTCTTGTATTCTTCTTCTCTTTTTCTTCTCTTATTCTTCTTCTCTTATTCTCTTATTCTTCTTCTTCTCTTATTCTTCTTGTTCTCTTATTCTTCTCTTATTCTTCTTCTCTTATTCTCTTATTCTTCTTCTTCTCTTATTCTTCTTCTTCTCTTATTCTTCTTCTTCTCTTATTCTTCTCTTATTCTTCTCTTATTCTTCTTCTCTTATTCTTCTTCTTCTCTTATACTTCTCCTTATCTTTATTTACGTTCACCTACTTCTTTACCGTTTCTTCTTGTTGTTATTCTTCTTCTGTACTTCGTCTTATTCTACTTCTTATTCTTATCCCCAATGGAACTCTTCTCCTACTGGATCTCGTGCTGTTTTTAGAGAGCTGGATTCGAACTCAACAAACAATAGCTATTACTGAGTGTTGTTGACTTTAACCAGCTCTTAACGAGTAGCTTTAACCCTTTCGCTGCTATATACTTTCTGAAGGCTGAGCTAAAAATAGCTACTCTTTGTTTCTAGGTCACAAACGTGAATGTACGCCTATAGCAGTGACAGTAGCAATGTATAACGTGTTAACACGTCTTTAGCCCAAAGAGGAGAGATAATAACTGACGTGTTAATTCGTCTTTAGAAGTGATTGGGAAAACGTATATATACGTCCTTAGCAGCTAAAGGGTTAAATTGATTGATTGATTGATTGATAGGACCATTATCATTGCACTTCGAGAAGTAACCATATGTATTCTGATCTCTTTCTTACACATGAAGATCTCATCGGCAGTGCACGAACTCCGTAGCGCCGACAAGACTCCCTGATGTAATTTAGAAGATAGTGAAAATATTTTGTAGGAATTTTATTTTGTTTAATCTTTCTAACCAATGTTGCCAGGGCAACGGCTTTCCTGGCCACCGGTAACATAAGGCCGACTAGCTCAGACAGGAAAACCAAAATTCCTGTTTAGTGGGGGAGGGGGAGGGACAGTTTTTATATATTTTTAATAAAACGCTGTAAGTTGTTTTGCAATTTTACTCAATTATATGAGTCCATGGTTATCTCAATTCTATGAGTCCATGGTTATTTCAATTCTATGAGTCCATGGTTATTTCAATTCTATGAGTCCATGGTTATCTCAATTCTATGAGTCCATGGTTATCTCAATTCTATGAGTCCATGGTTATCTCAATTCTATGAGTCCATGGTTATCTCAATTCTATGAGTCCATGGTTATTTCAATTCTATGAGTCCATGGTTATTTCAATTCTATGAGTCCATGGTTATCTCAATTCTATGAGTCCATGGTTATTTCAATTCTATGAGTGCATGGTTATCTCAATTCTATGAGTCCATGGTTATTTCAATTCTATGAGTCCATGGTTATTTCAATTCTATGAGTCCATGGTTATCTCAATTCTATGAGTCCATGGTTATTTCAATTCTATGAGTCCATGGTTATTTATTGATGAAAATATTAATAATACTGATATTCCTTTTTTTTTTTTCGATCCAGAAGCACTTGAGCTCCTCAGCTCTTCGGCTCGGTGCCATGAACATCGTAACCCTTCGGTTCGGTGCCACGAACACCGTAAATCTGGGAAATCTGTGGCTTTTTCTGCCATCGCGCGGAATTGAACCCGCACACACAGAGGGATAGTCACCCGTAGTCCAACACGCTACGAACACGCTGGGCAGACGCGCATTCCTTATTATTAAACTTAACGTGTAACATAATATAACCTTGATTTAGCATGTTGTGTTGTTTTGAACATGAATTCGTCTATACACGACAACACAGGAATGCAAGGTCACGCGATGGTTGTGGTCTTATTTACTAGAACTTTTATCTAAGCCTGCCAGCCGTATGTTATCGGAAGCCATGGCCAAGCCATGCAGGAGTAAGGGGAAATGAACGCGCCGATAATTTTGCAGATATGGCTGCTGTAAAAAGCGGGCGAGATGAACCAGGCTGATCTTATAAATTATGTAAGGGAGAGAGGATGTGTACATGATTCAAGTAATAGTGATGAATCTGCAACACTAACTAGACTGCATGAATTCTAAGTCAAATGTGGTGTAGCTAGACAAGAACATTATGCTGGTGGCCAAGGAAGAATAGTAAACCAACAAAGAACCGTTGTCGTTAGTTGCCACAAGCTGTAAGACATACTGAGGAGGAGATCTAGCACTTATGGACTAATTGATTCGATGTGCAGTGATCATGATACAACGACTAAACTAAACAAAGAACCGTTGTCGTTAGTTGCCACAAGCTGTAAGACATACTGAGGAGGAGATCGGAGCACTTATGGACTAATTGGTTCGATGTGCAGTGATCATGATACAACGACTAAACTAAACACACAGATGGGGGTCTTTTTATCGGAGTATTTCAAACATTTGCCTATCGTTCTGAAGGCTGTGGGTTATAATCCGGACATAGTCAGACTTTCAATTTTTTCATGAGTTTCCTAGAATTGTTGCTGAAGCTACGGAGTTCGTGATTTGTGTGCAACACTCACGGTTGATGGTGTGTCATTTCTGCATATAAGGGCGGAGCCATATGGAAAAACTCGGTGCAGTGAAGCCATTCCTTCGACTTTTGACCATTCAGACACAGCTTGCTGTAATAACAGGCCGACCACTGTCCCTTAAAGTCAAAACTACGATTAACTCAATGGGAAATTCCCGGAAAGCAAAATTCCGACGTCATGTGACGTATTACATTTTTGATTTAGTTTGCGCGCTCTATGAATTCAGACGCAGTCAAATCGTCTAATATGGAGGAGTCTCTGATATATTTTTGCATGAATTCTTGCTTTCCTAATTACCAATGTCTCTCGTCATTCAGGCAAGTCTTACTCAGCTTTAAAGGTACTTGTAATGTATATCCCAAAGTATAGGATTCAACCCAACCCCCTCCCACACTAGTCCAACCTCGTACAGTTTCATCATCATTATTCCTCTCCGCTCCTCGTGGAGCATAGGGCCTCAACAGTTGTTTGCCACTTTACTCGGTCTCTGTCTGTTTTATTTATGGTCTCCCAGGATAGTCGAGTACTCTTCAGTTCCTCTAAGAGACTCCATCTCCAGGTCTGTTTAGTGCGTCCTATTTTCCATTTTCAATGCGGTCAGACACTGGTTTCCATTCGATCAGACTTTTGCTCACTTCTTTGGACAGAATCACGGACACAACGGATTCATGAGGATATATGTCTCCTGCATGGAGCCCTAGTCCCTCCGAGACTCGAGTTAGTTTTGAACAATTTGTTTTTGGTTTCTGTAACTACGTTCTTTTTAGATGGATGGATAGTTAGCTCATCTCACAACCCCAACCTGGAGGACCGGTAGGTTACATTTTCCTTTGCTGTGCGCACATCGATAATTTTTGCCCCTGAATGTTCACGCTGCAAGCGAGGCGTGTTATCAACTATCGGGGTGCCAGTATTGTTAAATTATAACGACCTCATATAAAAAAATTTTAAAGCACAGCGTGCAAAAACCAAGGTTACAATATGTCACACATTGAATTTAACGCTAAGTAATATTAGAATTATTAACGCTTTTCATCTAGGTCAGGTCATATGTTTCACCTACTACTGTATGACAGTAGATGGTACCATCTGCAACTGTTAAACCCACTGTCAGATCAGATGTTTCATCTGCTACTGTATGACAGTAGATGGTACCATCTGCAACTGTTAAACCCACTGTCAGATCAGATGTTTCATCTGTTACCGTATGACAGTAGACGTTACCATCTGCAACTGTTAAACCCACTGACAGATCAGATGTTTCATCTGCTACAGTATGACAGACGGTACTATCTGCAACTGTTAAACCCACTGACAGAGCAGATGTTTTATCTGCTACCATATGACAGTAGACGGTACCATCTGCAACTGTTAAACCCACTGTCAGATCAGATGTTTCATCTGCTACCATATGACAGTAGACGGTACCATCTGCACCTGTTAAACCCACTGTCAGATCAGATGTTTTATCTGCTACCGTATGACAGTAGACGGTACCATCTGCAACTGTTAAACCCACTGTCAGATCAGATGTTTCATCTGCTACCATATGACAGTAGACAGGTACCATCTGCACACTGTTAAACCCACTGTCTTCATGATGCAGAGGTTTCATCTGACGAGCTAAACGCTATGACAGTAGACGGTCATCACTACCTGTGTCAGAGTTTCTGTTGACAGTAACTCCATCTGTTAAACCATGCAGATGCGCAGTGGTACCATTCACTGTTCACTGCAATACCGCTACCGTATGACAGTAGACGGTGCCATCTGCAACTTTAAACCCACTGTCTTGTGGTGGGGGCTTGGAGAGCTAAAGGTTAGGAGAGTAAACCTGATAGAAATCTCCCACTACTTTGTGGGTTAGACCTTTTGTAGAAGGTTACAGTAAACCATCACAAATCTTTATCAAAGAACCTAATGCAGGTGATGGTCATGTTGTATTCCATTTCATCTTCTAGTATCCCTGCAACCACGCGTCATAACAAACGTATAGACCATAGATTCCGCACCGCCCACTTTGCACGACATAAACTTTGTAACGCGCCCACCGCCCACTTTGCACGACATAAACTTTGTAACGCGCCCACCGCCCACTTTGCACGACATAACTTAACCGCCACCGCCCACTTTGCACGACATAAACTTTGTAACGCGCCCACCGCCCACTTTGCACGACATAAACTTTGTAACGCGCCCACCGCCCACTTTGCACGACATAAACTTTGTAACGCGCCCACCGCCCACTTTACACGACATAAACTTTGTAACGCCCCCACCGCCCACTTTGCACGACATAAACTTTGTAACGCGCCCACCGCCCACTTTGCACGACATAAACTTTGTAACGCCCCCTCCCCATTATAACAGTTTGTCAAACCCCCCCTCCCCTCCACTCCACACACACACAATATACGTGCTCTATTTTCACTTTGACATAGAAAATTGAAATATATTTCTAGTACTACATGGTCAATTTTCAAATGATTATAAAATTCAAATAGAAAATTGATGAAAATTAGATCTTGTAAGACGGGCATAAGATGAATTAAAGTGCAGAATTCAAATTTTTAATGGTTATTCAATCGCAAAATCACGAAAATATTCACCCAAATGCTTCTGAACCACTATCGCCCCCTGGGAAGGCTTCAGCGCCAACAGGGGGCGGTATCGCCCACTTTGGGAAACGCTGGTATAGACTTTGTATTTTTTTTTGAGGAAACAGTAGGGTAGAGAGGGGTTGGTGCGAAATGGGCACGGCACATTCCCCACATCAGCTGCCCAGGCTAGACATAAATGGAGATGCCACTTCATCCTTGCTTTTGGCTCAGGCACAACACGGAAAGCAACAGTCACGTGACTTAATGATGAGCTTAAAGGCAAGAGAGACAAGTGCAAACTCAGAAGTTGTCACAGTAAAACACTTGCCAATTGACTGTCCGTAACGACAAAAAATGTCAGACATATATAAAACACTTTTCATCAATAAATAACCACAGTCTGACAGAAACTGTGACCTAGATTTAATGTCCAATCAGAAATGTATACGCGTAACTCCACTACAAAGGGAATTTCCTATTTCCGGACAGAGCTAGTAAATTGTATGCGTGACCTCCGATAACATACGGCCAGCGGGCTCAGGTACAAATTCTAGGACATAAGACCACAACTGTCGCGTGATCCTGGCATTCCAGTGTTGTTGTATAAAGACATTCATTTTAAAAGCAATAGAACATGCTAAATCAAGATTATATTATGTTACAATAAGTTTAAAACTAAGGAATATCAATATTATTAACATTTGTCATCATTAAATAACCATAAAAACATAGACTCAAGTAAAATTGCCCACAAAATAGCGTACAGTGTTCTATCAAAGATATACAAAAACCAGTCCTCATTAAACAATAATTTTTGATTTCCCGTCCGAGCTAGTCGACCTTGTGTTGCCGGTGGTCACAATTTAATGGTACAACCTGGCTGTGGTATATATTGATGCTGGTTCTACTCACCTTTTACCTTTGTTTATTGCCCAAGTCTCGTGTGGCTGTATTGCCCCAGATAGCAATTAGGTTGAGCAATATAATTTATTATTATGATGTCGTTGGCTATATGACATTTATTGCTTTTTTCTTTTTTGTACCTTGACATATCGATATGTAAACCATTTCTTCTCGGCAATAGAATAGAACAACACGTACATATATACACACAGTGACTCAATGAGTATGATTCGTACGTTGACTCCGATAACATAAGGCCGGTGGGCTCAGTTACAAATTCTAGGAAATAATACATCAACTGTAGTGTGACCTCGCTTTCCAGTATTGTTAGAGAAAGAGAAATTCATTTTAAAAACAACACGACACGCTAAATCAAGGTTATATTATATTACAAGTTAAGTTTAACAATAAGGAATATGAATATTATGTTACAAGTTCAGTTTAACAATAAGGAATATGAATATTATGTTACAAGTTAAGTTTAACAATAAGGAATATCAATATTATGTTACAAGTTAAGTTTAACAATAAGGAATATGAATATTATGTTACAAGTTCAGTTTAATAATAAGGAATATCAATATTATGTTACAAGTTAAGTTTAACAATAAGGAATATGAATATTATGTTACAAGTTAAGTTTAACAATAAGGAATAACAATATTATGTTACAAGTTAAGTTTAACAATAAGGAATATCAATATTATGTTACAAGTTCAGTTTAACAATAAGGAATATCAATATTATGTTACAAGTTAAGTTTAACAATAAGGAATAACAATATTATGTTACAAGTTAAGTTTAACAATAAGGAATATCAATATTATGTTACAAGTTCAGTTTAACAATAAGGAATATGAATATTATGTTAGAAGTTAAGTTTAACCATAAGGAATATCAATATTATGTTACACATTAAGTTTAACAATAAGGAATATCAATATTATGTTACAAGTTCAGTTTAACAATAAGGAATATCAATATTATGTTACAAGTTCAGTTTAACAATAAGGAATATCAATATTATGTTGCAAGTTAAGTTTAACAATAAGGAATATCAATATTATGATTTTTCATCAATAAATTACCATGGACTCGTATGATTTTGTAAAATTGCAGAAAACTTTACAGTGTTCTATCAAACACTTATAAATCCAGTCCCCATTGCACAGGGTTTCACCGTCTGAGCTAGTCGGTCTTATGTTGCCGGGGACTGCGGTTTGTAGAGTTGAAACAGGAATGGTGAGACGAAACTGGGTGGAGGTAGTGGTACAGTCAGGGATCAGAGAAATCCCCTTCACTTTTAGTTCCTGGGCTAGGCAATACTGACCAAGAAATAATGGGCTACTGGCGTCTCCAGATTGTGGAGATTCCAGCACTCGTGGATCAGCACTCCCATTCATGTGATATCATTTACATCGATGGCTCTGTCAGACTGGAACCAGATCATCGTGGGCTTATTCGGCACAACGAAACGATAGCACACTTCATGAGGACTGCGGCCCTTTCGAGACAACAGCATCGAGCTTGACTATGGAGATCACCGCTGCCTCCAGGGCTCACTGGTATGATAATACGATTATCATATCAGACTCGATGAATATGCTTCAAATGATTGAATCTGGACATCTGTGCGCAGAATGGGTGGACATCATTCGGAGATCACATCTCAAACACTGACTTGGCTGTACTAGAGCCAACTATACACTTACGGGCCTTCGGACCAGAGCCAGCTATAAACTAATGGGCCTTCGGACTCAGGTAAGAATTATGGGAAATCAGACCACAACTACACCACGTGACCGCGCATTCCAGTATTGTTGTATATAGACGAATTCATTTTAAAATCAACACAAAAGGCTAAATCGAAGTTATATTATGCAACAAGTTAGGTTTAACAATAAGGAATATCAATATTATGCATATTTTTCACCAATAAATAACCATAGACGCACAGAATTGAGTAGAATTGCGAAAAAGCGAGCAGTGTTCTATCAAACATCTGTAATTTCCAGACCCGTTGTCTGGTCTAGGCCAGGAAATTTCCGGTCAGTTGTCTGTCCTAGTTATCTAGAGTTGGCTGTGGCTGTACACACCTGGATATGCTGGAGTGTTGGGCAACGAACGTGCTGACTTTCTTGCAAACAATGCCCCAACTCGAGTGGGCAGAAGTATGGACAGAGCCGATGCCATACATGTGGTACGCGCTCATTTATATTGTATGGACGAGTCTCAGACACTGGAACGAGTGCAAGAATTAGGAGGATTGAATATGCCAGACAGTGTCGTTTTCGTGGTAGAGAGAGAAGTTATAATAGACAACTTCTCATGGGTACGGTGAGAAAATGGAGGGCTGAGAGGATGGCTGGAGGACAGAGTATGGGAATGCCAAATGTGCCATGACATCGATCACATAACATAACTGATCAAGATTATGATTTCCCGCACCAGTATGTCTAACGAAACAATAATTGATATGCTCTTTTCTTCTTCTTTTTCTTCTTCTTCGTCTTCTTCGTTTGCTTCTTCTTCGTCTTTTTCTATGTCTTTTCTTCTTCTTCTCTTCTCTCTTCTTCTTCCTCTTCTTCTTTCTCTTCTTCATCTTCTCCTTCTTCATCTTCTTCATCTTCTTCTTCTTCTTCATCTTCTTCATCTTCTTCATCTTCTTCTTCTTCTTCTTCTTCTTCTTCTACTTATTCGTCTTCTTCTCTTATTTCTGGAATAAGCTGTTCAAACTTCATGATTCTAGTTTGGCGTCCTCAAGTTTGTTCCTGTGACACACAAAGAGACAATAAGTTTTTATAATATAGTGTGGATTCTCAGACTGAGATGGTATGATAGAGTTACAAACACAGACCTGTGGATTCTCAGACTGAGATGGTATGATAGAGTTACAAACACAGACCTGTGGATTCTCAGACTGAGATGGTATGATAGAGTTACAAACACAGACCTGTGGATTCTCAGACTGAGATGGTATGATAGAGTTACAAACACAGACCTGTGGATTCTCAGACTGAGATGGTATGATAGAGTTACAAACACAGACCTGTGGATTCTCAGACTGAGATGGTATGATAGAGTTACAAACACAGACCTGTGGATTCTCAGACTGAGATGGTATGATAGAGTTACAAACACAGACCTGTGGATTCTCAGACTGAGATGGTATGATAGAGTTGGAAACACAGACCTGTGGATTCTCAGACTGAGATGGTATGATAGAGTTGCAAACACAGACCTGTGGATTCTCAGACTGAGATGGTATGATAGAGTTGGAAACATAGACCTGTGGATTCTCAGACTGAGATGGTATGATAGAGTTGCAAACACAGACCTGTGGATTCTCAGACTGAGATGGTATGATAGAGTTGCAAACACAGACCTGTGGATTCTCAGACTGAGATGGTATGATAGAGTTGCAAACACAGACCTGTGGATTCTCAGACTGAGATGGTATGATAGAGTTGCAAACACAGACCTGTGGATTCTCAGACTGAGATGGTATGATAGAGTTGCAAACACAGACCTGTGGATTCTCAGACTGAGATGGTATGATAGAGTTGGAAACATAGACCTGTGGATTCTCAGACTGAGATGGTATGATAGAGTTGCAAACACAGACCTGTGGATTCTCAGACTGAGATGGTATGATAGAGTTGCAAACACAGACCTGTGGATTCTCAGACTGAGATGGTATGATAGAGTTGCAAACACAGACCTGTGAATTCTCAGACTGAGATGGTATGATAGAGTTGGAAACATAGACCTGTGGATTCTCAGACTGAGATGGTATGATAGAGTTGCAAACACAGACCTGTGGATTCTCAGACTGTGATGGTATGATAGAGTTGGAAACATAGACCTGTGGATTCTCAGACTGAGATGGTATGATAGAGTTGCAAACATAGACCTGTGGATTCTCAGACTGAGATGGTATGATAGAGTTGCAAACACAGACCTGTGGATTCTCAGACTGAGATGGTATGATAGAGTTGCAAACACAGACCTGTGGATAAGAACTGGACAGGAACCCTTAGTGACCCAGGTCAAAAGATATTTCCCCGATCCAGAAGCACTTGAGCTTTCAGCTCTTCGGCTCGGTGCCATGGACATCGTAACCCTTCGGTTCGGTGCCACGAACACCGCAAATCTGGGAACCTGTGGCTTTTCTGCCAGCCCGCGGAATTGAACCCGCACTCACAGAGGGCTAGTCACCCGTACTCCAACGCGCTACGAACACGCTGGGCTGGCGGGCGTCAAAAAGATATAACGGCGATAACTCGGGCATATCTTAAGGAAGACACCGTCGATTGTCACTAGACAAGCGCTGGCGTTAAACCCGCAAGGAAATCGAAAAAGAGAACGCAATAAACAGACCTGGAGACGAAGTCTTCTTGAGGAATTGAAGGAGTGTTCCACTATCCTGGGAGACCATAAAGAGAACAGCAAGAGACCGAGAAGAGTTACGAACAACTGTTGAGACCCTATGCTCCACGAGAAGCGAAGAGGAGTAAGCCGTACTAATTTATACTAATTCATAGACACGCCTCTGCAAGCATACATACATGTGTTTCTAAATATGACCATCACTTACTTCCGCAAAGTGAATTAACACATCATATTAACATGCATACATATGCGCGTAGGCATGCGGTTGCACAGTGCACACATGTGCGCACAACTCATCGCATCACTAGCTCAATAACCAGTTAAAAAAAACAATACTTGGAAACTAGGAAATATTATAATCGTATCTCTTGTAAATATTATAATCGATACTAGAGTATATATATATATATATATATATATATATATCTTTCTCTGTCTCTCTCTCTCTCTCTCTAGCCTGTTATGCCCTTGGCGTTAAGGGCAGCAACAAAGCAAACATGGGTCAAAGGCGCATAGGGACAACGGCGCGACAGAATTAGTGAACTGGCACTAATCAAGATCCTACCCCACCTCCACGAGATGCCCTGGAGACAGACAACCGTTCCTGTCTGACGAAGAGGGTAGGGATCGACTGAGAACTACAGGTAGTGGTAGTAGTGGATTCACGAAAAAGTAATGCAGACCCAACATCTCTGAACCAAATGAACGCATCTCCTGGCCGAAGCCCGATGAAAGACGCCCAAATGGTTGCTGAAATGTACGGAATAGTTGCGTAAGATTGTCCGTGAGCGAATGCCAACTTCCACGGCGTAAATGACCGCATAAAGGGATGAGAATTGCATCTAGAGAAGAGACTTGATCTAGAAAGACTTGGGCCCATGGAAACTCGAGCCCCGAGGAGGGGACCCCGAACTGAGTTGCTTGTCCCGACAGTCTCGATGCATAGTAAATGTGAGCACGGTGAGAAACCTGATAAGCACGGTGAGCAGGCACCAAAGCAGAGCGAACACGCATACGGACGATACATAGGTGAGCCCACCGGTGGGGCTGATATGCACGGTGCTGATGCTGACGACGAAAAGGCGTGGCAATTAACGCCTCTGTCAGCTCTCGGCAAGGATCGTCAGAAGAGATGCAATGTGAAGTGACGACACAAGGGAAGATTGCAGTTAAGTCCGTACAAGAGACCAAGCGAAGATATATCTATTGAGTAAAGTTGGCCCAGCGCAAATCCTAAAGTTGCGTTTTAGCGCCTAACGAAACTGCCTTCCCCGAAACAACCGGGCACGGTACTGTTGTTCTTACAACTAATATCCCCGGAGAAATCGGGGCGGGTGATGCTTGGCGAGCGCAAAATCTAAGTTGCGCTGATAGCGCCTAATGAAACGACCCTCTACATTATGTGTGCGCTGCTCCAGTCCAGGGTTTCCCGGGGGCCAGGGAAAATGCAGAGTAGAAACTGCAAATTGCCAAGTGCCGACACGCGCCTCGAAAAGGCTGAAAATGTTCATATTCCCGAATAAACTCAACGTGGTCAGAAAAGTAAAACCGACATTGTAAAGATTTGACACGCTCCAATATCTGTCCAACTCCGAACAATGGCGAAGGCCGACACTTTTCACGGTGTGTTACGCGAGTAAGATGCCATCACAGGACAAGATTATGTGCCCCAAAAAGACTGAGAAATGTTCCTAATCCAGAACATAGTCAGAAAGGCTGCACAGCTGTTAGTCGTAGATCATAAAGCCCAAATATACGGCGAAAGATGATCGTAAAAGAGCAAATCCTAGGGCAAGCTACTCTAGTAAATAAAATGCTGCCTCTAAATCGGATGTGCTGGCCTAGTCATCATAGGCGCATAATTAGGCACAACGTAAAAACGTTCTTGTCAAAGATCAATTATATTTCACAGACCAAACTGCCTATGAAGATTTCCACAACAGAATATCAGGAAGGAAGGCGAGAGGAAGACCAAGGAAAATGTGCATAAATAACGTAGTTGAATTCTGCCAAGGGACTAAGAAAACCATCACACAAGTCACCAGAGAAGCGCTAGACAAACGCATAAAACCACAACACTGGGCTAACAACCTGGTAACAGTGTGCTGACAAAAGAAGAAAGAACGATAAAATTGGGTGTGAATGATAAAAGAACGAACGCGAAGAAGAAGAATACGATGCTTCTCTAGTCATGTCCTTCTTCTGTATTGTGTTCCAGCTAAGATTCATTTCTTTAAGTTCTTGCTCTATCACTACAGTCTATAGTTGAAAGTAATTGAAGTTATATTGTGAGGCTTCAGACGATGTCCAACACTGATAAAAGAAAATTAATCTACAAATATATTTTGTAAGTCTATATGTGCGTAGGTTGTTGTGACATACTAATATTTATGACATCTTAGCAATGTTGAACTGTTGGAGGGATCAGCACATACATTTGTGTGAGTTCCTTTTCAGATGTTCTATAAGTGTGGAAAGGAAATAGCCATCCTACTACCTGCATGCTTGGAGATAGACATGTTAACTGACATACACTTTTACCGAACACTCTGCAAAGGTTTACGAACATTTCAATTATGTAATGGAACTAGCTGTAATCCCTAAAGTTATGAACTTAAACGTATATCGTGTTTATAATAAATTAGTGCTAATTGGGAACCCATGAAATTCACAAGGAGCCCAGAGAGTTAAGACCTTACACAGGAACACCAAAACAGTCACCAGAACACATCTTGCAAGACTGCTCCAGTCTGAGCAGCGTGAGAATGAAAATCTCGTCAAAAGGAGCAACACTTCAGAAGAGACTATGAGAGAACCTCTTGCTGCCACCGTCGCTTTGCTCGTCCTCTACGCGTTCAGTTCGTGAACTCTTAAGTCAAGGTTAAGCTAACGTACATCCTAGCAGTACAGAACGGTATTATAATAACTCAGGAACTTCCGTTTTTTCCCCCATGCTTGAGCGATTATTTACTAACAATACTTAGAACTAGTTGGAGCTAGTAGGAGGGGAAAGAATCCACTAGACATGTTTTGAAGGGTAGGCCACACGGATCAGGTGGGAAAAATGACCTACTAAAACAGGATGTGTATTACAGGTACTTAAAGCGATAGTGAAGAGGTTGACCTTTTTCAGTGGCTTACTTAACCGTGTACAGTGAAATAAATATAACTTGTATGCGTGTACCCTATGTAGGTCTGTCTCTTGTATGCGTGTACCCTATGTAGGTCTGTCTCTTGTATGCGTGTACCCTATGTAGGTCTGTCTCTTGTATGCGTGTACCCTATGTAGGTCTGTCTCTTGTATGCGTGTACCCTATGTAGGTCTGTCTCTTGTATGCGTGTACCCTATGTAGGTCTGTCTCTTGTATGTGTCTTTTTCTGTCTACATTTTTCTTATCTATTCGTCCATTGTCTATGTGCGCCCCTGTCTGTGTGTCTCTGTCCATGCGTCCCTCGTCTATGTAGTCCTATGTCTGTGTGTGGATATGTCTATGTGCCCATTGTCTATGTGATCATATGACTGTGCGCCCCTGTCTGTGTGTCTGTCCATGCATCCCTTGTATATGTAGTCCTATGTCTGTGCACCCACGTCTGTGCATCTATATGTCTATGTGCCCCTTTTTTATGTGGTCATATGGCTGTTGTCAACGTATGTGTGTCTCTGTCTATGCACCTTTTGCCTATGTGGTCATATGACTGTGCACCCCCGTCGGTGTGTCTCTATGTCTATGCGTCCCATGTCTAAGTGCTCATATGTATGTCTGTGTGCTCCTTGTCTGTATGGGCTTATGACTGCGCACAACGTATCTATGTCTATTCGAGCCTTGTCTTTGTGCCCTTATCCTTGTGTGCGTATTCCTATGTCTACATGCTGACATCTGTGTTCCCATTTCTTTAAGAATGTTTTGTTGCTTGCCTGAACACATCAAAGGGACAATGAGGATGTCTTACCAGTTGGGATATTGTTCTTGTCTCACACTCTAAATGTATTATAAAGTTCACGTGATATTGTTCTTGTCTCACACTCTAAATGTATTATAAAGTTCACGTGATATTGTTCTTGTCTCACACTCTAAATGTATTATAAAGTTCACGTGATATTGTTCTTGTCTCACACTCTAAATGTATTATAAAGTTCACGTGATATTGTGAAACAATATGGCTGCTTCATCTTCTTATGTTGTCATAGTGTTACCATGTTGTTGCCCAATGGCGTGTTTTTGTGTTTTTTGTCTTGCAATGCTATTAATTGCTGTTGTTTTGTGTATTTAACAACTAAAGCAAATCTCATACGAACGATTTTCTGGCCAACACTATATTACCAGTGTCAAACATGGCCAATAACAGCAGCTAATGAGCGGAAAGTCATAACGACAGAGATGAGGTGCCTTAGCAGAGCTGCAGGTGTGACAATAAGAGACAAAATTAGAAATGAAGAAATCAGGAGACTGGATGTGAAACCAGTAATGCAATTCGTAAAAGAACAACAGATTAAACGGTTTGGACACCTGACAAGAATGCCCTGGTATCATCTACCACAGAGAGCCACACAGAAAAAGTATAATGAGTACAAAGCAAGAGGAAGACCACGCAAAAGATGGAGCGACGGCATCAAGAACAGCCTTACGAACATGAATATCAGCTTACAAAGTGCCTTAAAACAAGAACACACAAGATCACTACGTTTCACCCCCAACACTTCTATAAAGGTAAATGATGAAAGAGAAGAAGAAGCTTTGTGTATTGCTGAGTTCTCCTGTGTTGTATTTACTTTCGCCGGATTTATATGCGTCTGTGTGGAGTCGGGGCTTGCAAGGGAAGCAAATAATAGTACAACTGCGACCTACAAAGCATGTCGTAAGTGGCGACTGATGTAGGACCTAGGAAGCTGCCCAGTGAATAAAAGTTGTGCAGAAATCGGATGTGCTTGTCTACTTGTAGGCGCATAACTGGCACAATGTACAATTGCTCTTAGGCTCATGTGGCGTAAAGGCTAGGTGCTCGTCTCTCGTGCCAAAGGTACCAGGTTCGCTCCCTCGTGGAGCAATCTGAAATTTTCCAGAGATCCCCGATCTAAGTGTAGGTGAGATCAAATTCCTAGTCCTATCGGAGACGGTCGATAACAGTAAGTCCCGTGTTAAAGTTGAGCACGTAAAAGAACCCTTGGCAGTTCAGAATTGAGAAGAGCAGACTGGAAAGCTGATGCTCGGGATAAATTCATTAGAAAATATTCAAAGTAAAATTCCTACAAAAATATCGTCACCATCTTCAAAATTACATCGGGACCCTCGCACTACACTACGGAGTTTGTGCACTGCAGCTGAGATCTTCATGTGTAAGAAAGAGATCGGAGCACACATGATTACTCATCGAAGTGCAATGATGATGGTCATATCAATCAATCAATCAATCAATCAATCAGAGCGTTCGAAGAAGAAGAATATCAAGCAATCATTCACTTCCGAAGGGTGTCCTCTTCTGTCTGAGCTGAGAAGCAACATGTGGCCACACTCAGTCAACTTTCTTCTTCTTCTTCTTCTTTGCGTCCGTTCTTTACCACCAATTTTAATCACTTTTTGTGATATGTTTGATCTTTGCCAAGAACGTGTATACGTTGCACATTGGTTTGGTAGGCTCCTAAACTACACACGTTTAGGAGACGTGCATCCGATTTCAGCCAAACCTCCTTAGTCGCCTCTTACGACATGCGTGGCAGGTCACAGTGGTTCTATTCTTTACACCCCAAATTTAGGCCCCGGTAACCACTCGGAGCGACCTGAAAACTAATCTTTGGGGAAACCTGACAGACCTGTAGCTGACCGCCCAGTTTGTAGTCCACATTAACTTAAGCGCATGATCAGAGATCGCTGAAGAGGAAGATTAACATCCACAGGCTATCCCCGATCAAATTTGGCGATGACTGGTTTAAAGAGCTTTTCCTGATGGTGAGTCACACTGGCTGGTTCCTGTTCCATCTACTTCCGTACACTTAAAGAAAGCATCTGTAACTTGCCCGACTATTTTTAGGTACTCCTTGAATCCTACAATAGACGGTTAAGTTAAGACTGGCAGTAAAAACAACACCTGGCTTTTTAAAAAAAAAAGTGCTTGCGTAGTAATTATCAACTAACAGTTGCAGTTTTTGTCCAACCAACGTCCTTGTTTGTGTTTCAAATCATCGAACCATAAAAAGTGTCAAATATAGGGTAAGGGGGTGAACGTGCGTGGGGGATGAACAGATTACCTGACGTTGGGTAGGGTATGTGTTCTTAACTTAAGAACGGGGTCATCCTCCTGGAAACAGGATTTTTCTTGCACTATCCAACAGACGAAAGCAGTTTTAGGTTTTTTTTAAAATTATTTTTATTACATTTTACAGTAGTTTCTAAACAAATGCTTTCACATTTCATAAACTGTATTGGATGTGGTAGGATTAGCTCCATCGACCGACCTGATTCAGGTCATACTTAAGACATACACAGCTTGTGGTAGGTTTGCTGGTCACTTCGACATGTTGTGGAAGTTGTCATTCGATAGAGTCTGTTTCATGGTATCTCTGATTGGATAGTGTGTGATGTAAGCGAGAGAGAGAGAGAGAGAGTTTGTTTAGAGGCAATTGGATATCGCAGAGACGTGCTAATCAAGGCAAGTGTATTTATATGGTTTTTTGTAGTTTAAAAAAAAAATTTATTGTGACATTTATGGTAAATATTAGTTAATCGAATATTATGTCTGCCGGCGTAGACGATCATGTCTCTTCACAAAAAACTCTCTCACACTCTCTCTCTCTTTATCTCTCTTTACTACATGATTGTTTTCTAGGGAGGGTACAAAAGGTTTTTTCTTTAAATGTAGTTTGTATTTGACATCTGTAACTTAAGCGGTAGCTCAAGCACGATCACAACCCATGTATTTGGTGTCTGTAACTTAAGCGGTAGCTCAAGCACGATCACAACCCACATATTTGACATCTGTAGCTTAAACGGTAGCTCAAGCACGAGCACAACCCAGGTATTTGGTGTCTGTAAGCAAGCGGTAGCTCAAGCACGAGCACAACCCAGGTATTTGGTGTCTGTAGCTTAAGCGGTAGCTCAAGCACGAGCACAACCCAGGTATTTGGTGTCTGTAGCTTAAGCGGTAGCTCAAGCACGAGCACAACCCAGGTATTTGGTGTCTGTAACTTAAGCGGTAGCTCAAGCACGAGCACAACCCAGGTATTTGGTGTCTGTAACTTAAGCGGTAGCTCAAGCACGAGCACAACCCAGGTATTTGGTGTCTGTAACTTAAGCGGTAGCTCAAGCACGATTATAACCCAGGTATTTGGTGTCTGTAACTTAAGCGGTAGCTCAAGCACGAGCACAACCCAGGTATTTGGTGTCTGTAACTTAAGCGGTAGCTCAAGCACGAGCACAACCCAGGTATTTGGTGTCTGTAACTTAAGCGGTAGCTCAAGCACGAGCACAACCCAGGTATTTGGTGTCTGTAGCTTAAGCGGTAGCTCAAGCACGAGCACAACCCAGGTATTTGGTGTCTGTAACTTAAGCGGTAGCTCAAGCACGAGCACAACCCAGGTATTTTTATTATTCTTTTTGCTTTTCCTTTCCTTTTTTAGAATATCATTTACAAGAACTTTGTGAATCAACCTCAGTTTTGTAACGATGTTTGTGATTTTTCTAGACATTATTACATTCAGTAGTTTGCCATTGCTTTCTGAACGGGTGGTGCCATCGTCCTTTTATTAAAATCCACGCAAAACAATTTGCAACCAAACTATCCGCAGCGTGATTAGAACTCAGAACGTCGAGGTTAATTGACCGAGTCACTAACCCCTAGGCCACAGACGCCACCAAACCCAAGTATTAAAAAAAAAAAATTAAAGGAACCCTTTCATACCTCGTGGTATATAGGTCAATACAGTGTTAGTCCTGTATTTTTCATTGACCATCGGCACACGATGGGTGATGTGGTCAGCATCACGCCGGCCGCCTTTACTTTCCCAGAACATGTCTGGTACCCAGTTGAGGCTGGGTCGACCTGAGAGCGTCGCGGTCGGGAAAAATTCCACGCGCATTGCGGTAGCTGAACCCAGACCACCAGCCTTGCGAAGCGAGTTCCTCAAACTCAGCGGCGAGCAGTTTGAAAGCAAATTTGTTAGCATGGAATTTTATGAATGGTAAAACACAGACCTCACCGTTAAGAAAGCCATGGCGAACTACTGAACGTATAAGTGGTGACTAGAAAATCGACGACTCGTTTACTGTGGTTGAGGTCGATGTCAGGATATGCCACGACTTTCATTTCAGTTGGTAGTTTACTTGAGAGAAATGGAGACCACCAAATTCAAACAAAGCTGTTTTTAAAATAAAAGGAAAACCCGTCTTCCCAGCGTGTTCGTAGCGCGTTGGACTACGGGTGACTATCCTCTGTGTGTGCGGGTTCAATTCCGCGGGATGGCAGAAAAAGCTACAGATTCCCCAGATTTACGGTGTTCGTGGCACCGAACCGAAGGGTTACGATGTTCATGGCACCGAGCCGAAGAGCTGAAAAAGCTCAAGTGCTTCTCGATCGGGAAAAAACACACAAAAATACAGAAAACGTTTACTTATACGCAGACCTCTTCTTCTTCGAACGCCCCATATCGACGACTTGTTAACCACTCTTTGCGATTTGTATGTGATCTCAGCCTAAGAGCGGTTGTATGTTGTGCTAGTTATGTGCCTACAAGTAGGCCAGCATATCCGATTTCTGCGAGACTTATTGTTTACTATGGTAGCTTCCCTAGACCCCTACCTCAGTTGCCTCTTACGACATGCCTTGCAGGTCGCAGTGTTATTCTTTCTTACAAAGGAAGATCTCAGCTGCAGTGCACCAGCGAGAGTCCCCGATGAAAATAGTTTGTAGAAATTTTTTTAAATTTTTTTCGAATGAATTTTGCTTTCCAGTCTACTCTTGTGGATGTTGAACTGCCTAGTGTTTTTTTTACGTGCTCAACTTGAACACAGGACCTATATTTTATCGTCCGTTTCCGATAGCACTAGGAAATTGATCTCACCTACACTGAGATCAGGGATCTCTGACAAAATATCCTTATGGCTCTACAAGATAGTGAGCCTAGTACCTTTGGAACTAGACGTGAACACCTAACCTCTACGCCACAGAAACCTCGACGATGTATTAACATTCAGAAAGCAATATCAAGGTACTGAACGTTTAAGTAGTACCTAGAAAATCAACGACTCGTTTACTGTGCTTGATGGTCACGTCCTGTAAAGAATATGTCACATTTTTCATTGTTTTCATTTTTATGTAATAAAACTTGCATATGTTTGTTCCATGAAAATTGTTTTGAAATTTTGATCAAAATGTTTTTCTTGATATTTTTCAACAGTTGATCTGATTACTATAGTGGTACGATAGAATGAAGGTCGCCATCATAAGAGGTACCTGGATGGAAAAACTACCAAAACTTCAAAAAAATCCAAAGTCAAAGAACTTGTTTCCTAAAAATGGTAAGAAAATTGTTGCTACCACTTGTGTAATTTTTTTCAAGCTGAGTTGAAAGACATGCATAAGACCAGTGGCGGCTCTTAATCATTTTTTATGGTGGGGCCAGACATTTTTCCCTGATAAATCATGGTTTTTGGTTGCTATAATTTAATTTATAAAATAATAAATACAAAAGAGACTAAATCGACAAGTCCTTATGTGGTCACCAGTTGGGAAAAGAAAACGTGGAAGACCAAAGACCACTCTTCGAAGAACCATCCAACAAGAAAGTAAACTATTGGGATGTAAAACCATACAAGATCTGCAACTGCTAGCAAAGAACCGTATCACATGGAGATCTAAAACCTCTGCCCTATGTGCCGCCTTTGGCACGAAAGGAACAAACTAACTAACTAACTAATAAATACACGTTATACATTATTTTTGGTGGGCCGGCTCCACTCGCCCTTAATGACGAGCTGCCACTTCATAAGACTATGTTTAAGCATGGTCTCCGGCAACATAAGACTGACTAGTTCAGACGGGAAAACCAAAATTCCTGTTTAAAGGGGTGGTTTTTATAAATGTTTGATAGAACACTGTAAGGTTTTCTGCAATTTTACACAGCTCTACGCGTCTATGGTTTATTATTATCAAATAGCTTGTCCTGAGCAGAACTTTACCACACCAACAGTTCTCCGAAATTTCTCTCTCTCATGGACCAGATGTCCTGCCTCTGTGGTCATCAAATAGCTTGTCCTGAGCAGAACTTTACCACACCAACAGTTCTCCGGAATTTCTCTCTCTCATGGACCAGATGTCCTGCCTCTGTGGTCATCAAATAGCTTGTCCTGAGCAGAACTTTACCACACCAACAGTTCTCCGGAATTTCTCTCTCTCATGGACCAGATGTCCTGCCTCTGTGGTCATCAAATAGCTTGTCCTGAGCAGAACTTTACCACACCAACAGTTCTCCGGAATTTCTCTCTCTCATGGACCAGATGTCCTGCCTCTGTGGTCATCAAATAGCTTGTCCTGAGCAGAACTTTACCACACCAACAGTTCTCCGGAGTTTCTCTCTCTCATGGGCTAGATGTTCTGCCTCTGTGGTCATCAAATAGCTTGTCCTGAACAGAACTTTACCACACCAACAGTTCTCCGGAGTTTCTCTCTCTCATGGGCTAGATGTTCTGCCTCTGTGGTCATCAAATAGCTTGTCCTGAACAGAACTTTACCACACCAACAGTTCTCCGGAGTTTCTCTCTCTCATGGGCTAGATGTTCTGCCTCTGTGGTCATCAAATAGCTTGTCCTGAACAGAACTTTACCACACCAACAGTTCTCCGGAGTTTCTCTCTCTCATGGGCTAGATGTTCTGCCTCTGTGGTCATCAAATAGCTTGTCCTGAACAGAACTTTACCACACCAACAGTTCTCCGAAATTTCTCTCTCTCATGGGCTAGATGTCCTGCCTCTGCAGTAATCAAATAGCTTGTCCTGAACAGAACTTTACCACACCAACAGTTCTCCGGAGTTTCTCTCTCTCATGGGCTAGATGTCCTGCCTCTGCAGTAATCAAATAGCTTGTCCTGAGCAGAACTTTACCACACCAACAGTTCTCCGAAATTTCTCTCTCTCATGGACCAGATGTCCTGCCTCTGTGGTCATCAAATAGTTTGTCCTGAGCAGAACTTTACCACACCAACAGTTCTCCGGAGTTTCTCTCTCTCATGGGCTAGATGTTCCACCTCTGCAAGTCATCAAATAGCTTGTCCTGAGCAGAACTTTGCCACCCCAACAGTTCTCCGGAATTTCTCTCTCCATGGGCTAGATGTTCCGCCTCTGTGGTCATCAAATAGCTTGTCCTGAGCAGAACTTTACCACACCAACAGTTCTCCGGAGTTTCTCTCTCTCATGGGCTAGATGTTCCGCCTCTGCAGTCATCAAATAGCTTGTCCTGAGCAGAACTTTACCACACCAACAGTTCTCCGGAATTTCTCTCTCTCATGGACCAGATGTCCTGCCTCTGTGGTCATCAAATAGCTTGTCCTGAGCAGAACTTTACCACACCAACAGTTCTCGAAATTCTCTCTCTCATGGGCTAGATGTTCCGCCTCTGCATTCATCAAATAGCTTGTCCTGAGCAGAACTTTACCACACCAACAGTTCTCCGGAATTTCTCTCTCTCATGGACCAGATGTCCTGCCTCTGTGGTCATCAAATAGCTTGTCCTGAGCAGAACTTTACCACACCAACAGTTCTCCGGAATTTCTCTCTCTCATGGGCTAGATGTTCCGCCTCTGTGGTCATCAAATAGCTTGTCCTGAACAGAACTTTACCACCCCAACAGTTCTCCGGAATTTCTCTCTCTCATGGACCAGATGTCCTGCCTCTGTGGTCATCAAATAGCTTGTCCTGAGCAGAACTTTACCACCCCAACAGTTCTCCGGAATTTCTCTCTCTCATGGACCAGATGTCCTGCCTCTGTGGTCATCAAATAGCTTGTCCTGAGCAGAACTTTACCATCCCAACAGTTCTCCGGAATTTCTCTCTCTCATGGACCAGATGTCCTGCCTCTGTGGTCATCAAATAGCTTGTCCTGAGCAGAACTTTACCATCCCAACAGTTCTCCGGAATTTCTCTCTCTCATGGACCAGATGTCCTGCCTCTGTGGTCATCAAATAGCTTGTCCTGAGCAGAACTTTACCATCCCAACAGTTCTCCGAAATTTCTCTCTCTCATGGACCAGATGTCCTGCCTCTGTGGTCATCAAATAGCTTGTCCTGAGCAGAACTTTACCACCCCAACAGTTCTCCGGAGTTTCTCTCTCTCACGGGCCAGATGTCCTGCCTCTGTGGTCATCAAATAGCTTGTCCTGAGCAGAACTTTGCCACCCCAACAGTTTTCCGAAATTTCTCTCTCTCATGGACCAGATGTCCTGCCTCTGTGGTCATCAAATAGCTTGTCCTGAACAGAACTTTACCACACCAACAGTTCTCCGGAATTTCTCTCTCTCATGGACCAGATGTCCTGCCTCTGTGGTCATCAAATAGCTTGTCCTGAGCAAAACTTTACTACACCAACAGTTCTCCGGAATTTCTCTCTCTCATGGACCAGATGTCCTGCCTCTGTGGTCATCAAATAGCTTGTCCTGAACAGAACTTTACCACACCAACAGTTCTCCGGAATTTCTCTCTCTCATGGACCAGATGTCCTGCCTCTGTGGTCATCAAATAGCTTGTCCTGAGCAAAACTTTACTACACCAACAGTTCTCCGGAATTTCTCTCTCTCATGGACCAGATGTCCTGCCTCTGTGGTCATCAAATAGCTTGTCCTGAACAGAACTTTACCACCCCAACAGTTCTCCGGAGTTTCTCTCTCTCATGGACCAGATGTCCTGCCTCTGTGGTCATCAAATAGCTTGTCCTGAACAGAACTTTACCACACCAACAGTTCTCCGGAATTTCTCTCTCTCATGGACCAGATGTCCTGCCTCTGTGGTCATCAAATAGCTTGTCCTGAACAGAACTTTACCACACCAACAGTTCTCCGGAATTTCTCTCTCTCATGGACCAGATGTCCTGCCTCTGTGGTCATCAAATAGCTTGTCCTGAGCAAAACTTTACTACACCAACAGTTCTCCGGAATTTCTCTCTCTCATGGACCAGATGTCCTGCCTCTGTGGTCATCAAATAGCTTGTCCTGAACAGAACTTTACCACACCAACAGTTCTCCGGAATTTCTCTCTCTCATGGACCAGATGTCCTGCCTCTGTGGTCATCAAATAGCTTGTCCTGAGCAAAACTTTACTACACCAACAGTTCTCCGGAATTTCTCTCTCTCATGGACCAGATGTCCTGCCTCTGTGGTCATCAAATAGCTTGTCCTGAACAGAACTTTACCACACCAACAGTTCTCCGGAGTTTCTCTCTCTCATGGACCAGATGTCCTGCCTCTGTGGTCATCAAATAGCTTGTCCTGAACAGAACTTTACCACACCAACAGTTCTCCGGAATTTCTCTCTCTCATGGACCAGATGTCCTGCCTCTGTGGTCATCAAATAGCTTGTCCTGAGCAAAACTTTACTACACCAACAGTTCTCCGGAGTTTCTCTCTCTCATGGGCTAGATGTTCCGCCTGTGCAGTCATCAAATAGCTTGTCCTGAGCAGAACTTTGCCACCACAACAGTCCTCCGGAATTTCTCTCTCTCATGGGCTAGATGTTCGCCTCTGTGGTCATCAAATAGCTTGTCCTGAGCAGAACTTTACCACCCCAACAGTCCTCCGGAATTTCTCTCTCTCATGGACCAGATGTCCTGCCTCTGTGGTCATCAAATAGCTTGTCCTGAGCAGAACTTTACCACCCCAACAGTTTTCCGAAATTTCTCTCTCTCATGGACCAGATGTCCTGCCTCTGTGGTCATCAAATAGCTTGTCCTGAGCAGAACTTTACCACCCCAACAGTCCTCCGAAATTTCTCTCTCTCATAGGCTAGATGTTCGCCTCTGCAGTCATCAAATAGCTTGTCCTGAGCAGAACTTTGCCACCCCAACAGTTCTCCGGAATCTCTCTCTCTCATAGGCCAGATGTCCTGCCTCTGCAGTCGTCATGTTCAAACCATCAAATACATTCTGAATCCATCTTCTCCGTGGTCTTCCTCTTCTTCTCTTCGCCGGTATGCTTCCTTCCATGATGGTCTTCTCCATCCCTTCATGTCTTTTATGGTTATTTAATAATAAATAATAATTCCTCTCGTACCGTTATAAGTTACGTAGGGCCTGCACGCAATTTCTCCATACCGCTCTATCCTGGCAACTCGCTCAATCTCCTCCATGGAACTGAGACTGATATTTCTTGCCTCTCTCAGTAAAGTTCGTTTCAGGGTCTCCTTATGTGATTATTGAATTAATTAGGTAATTATTAGAAGCTCTTTGCCTTGCGAGTCCGAAGGTCGTGGGTGGGTTCGAATCTGGACTGCGCTGTTCTGTTCACGAGTGCAGTTTTTCCAGAGACCCCTAGGATTGTTGCATTACTCTCGGCAGGTGGCTTGCCATTTCTGCAGAAGAGGGGCCGAGCCATATGGGGTAAAACCCGATACGATGAAGTCAATCCTTTGGCTTTAAAATTCTTTTAAATAATCCATGGTTATTTATTTATGAAAAATGTTAATAATACTGATATTTCTTAGCTATAAACTTAACTTGTAACATAATATAATCTTGATTTATATCCCAGGTAGCGAGACGATTGTGGTCTGATTTCTTAGAATTTTTACCTGAGCTTGTCGGTCTAATGTTATCGGAGGCCACGGTTTGAGGTAGAAAGAAAGGCACAAGATGGAACTGAGTTTGGTCTCTGCAGTATTGAAAAAGGCTGGAGACTGCAGTAAAACTTGGAAAAATAGCTAAACACGTAAAACAAAGTACTATAGTTTTACAAAATACAGAAACAGTGACGATAAACAGCAACGTTTCGACCAATAGGCCTTTATCAAGCAAACAATACAACAAGAATGATGAATTTCGAGGAACACTACAAATGGACGATTACATGTGGAAACGTCCATTTGTAGTGTTCCTAGAAATTCGTCATTCTTGTTGTATTGTTTGCTGATAAAGAGCCTATTGGTCGAAACGTTGCTGTTATCGTCACTGTTTCTGTATTTGTAAAACTATATACTTTGTTTTACGTCTCTGCAATACGTAGATGCTAGCGAACTTTCTTCTTACGCGCATTGTACAGGTTCAATTCCACAGTGGGCGTGAAATATTTGTCCGACATTAACGGGCTATCAGGTCGACCCATCATCAAATGGGTACCACACAAAGCACTGTGAAATAAATACGGCCAGCGTAATGTTGACCACATCAGCCTTCGTGTGTGAAAATATACACATCTAACACCGTTTTACTCAACATACGTCAAGGTGTGAAAAGTGTGTTCTTTTACTACTTATGGGCCATTGGATACAACTAGGTTTGTTGATGATCACCTGTTTTGTTTATTATTTTCAAGTTACCCCAACCAACCCTTTGCAATTCAAAATCGAGAAGAGCAGGCTGGAAAGCCGCTGCCCGTAAAATCTGTTAGAAAATTTTTTTAAAAGAATTCCTACAAAACATTCTCCATCTTCAAAATTACATCAGGGACCCTCGCTGGTGCAACGGAGTTCGTGCACTGCAGCTGATATCGTCCTTTGTAAGAAAGAGATTGGAGCACATACACATGGTTACTCACTGAAGTGCAATAATGATGGTCTTAGCAATCAAATCAATCAATCAATCAAATCAATCAATCAAATCAATCAATCAATCAAATCGATCGAAACATAATTTATTTCTAACATTTTATGAACTTTTGTTTTATTTTACAAATTTCAGGAATTCCTGGCGAGGGTCACATCTTATGCAAAATTTGTGGGGACAAAGCGTCTGGGTTTCACTATGGCGTTTTTCTTGTGGAGGATGCAAGGTGAGATGCTTGTTATGTGAAGTTGTAAAATCGTGTACATAATCATCATCATCATCCGGTGCCGTGCTGGCTGGCGTAGGCAATCATAGATCACACATCTCTGTCTATGGTGTTTGGTATCATCTCAGATGTTGACGCTCTTCCGTGCCAAGAAGCCAGGCTATCCAACATTTTCTCTCTCTGTCTTCTTCTGTCTCGTCTCCTCTCGATTTTACCGGTGGTCAAAATGTGTTCTAAATCTCCCTTCCTTTGCCCGCCTGCCCAGCGTGTTCGTAGCGCGTTGCACCATGGGTGACATGCCCACTGTGAGTGCGGTTCAATTCCGCTGGCTGGCAGAAAAGCCACAAGTTCTCCAGATTCACGGTGTTCGTGGCACCGAACCGAAGAGTTACAATGTCCATGACACCGTACCGAAGAATTGAAAGCTCAAGTCCTTCTTTGCTTCAAGTGATCGAAATAGAAAAAAAAAACCTCCCTTCCTCATCACATGCCCGAAAAATGATGACTATCTTTCTTATATTGATGATAAGCTTTCTCTCTGTCTTGATCTCATTCAACACCTCAACATTTGTCATTTTTTTGTGCAATATATGGGATTCTCATCATTCTTCTGTAAAACCATATCTATGTGGTCCTCAGAGATTTTTCGATCTGTTTGTTTATTGTCCATGACTGGCATCCGTATGTTAGTATTGTCCATGACTCGCATCCGTATGTCAGTATTGTCCATGACTGGCATCCGTATGTTAGTATTGTCCATGACTCGCATCCGTATGTTAGTATTGTGCATGACTGGCATCCGTATGTTAGTATTGTCCATGACTGGCATCCGTATGTTAGTATTGTCCATGACTCGCTTCCGTATGTCAGTATTGTCCATGACTGGCTTCCGTATGTTAGTATTGTCCATGACTGGCTTCCGTATGTTAGTATTGTCCATGACTGGCTTCCGTATGTCAGTATATAACAGGCTAGCTGGTACAAGGTCCTTGTTGAAAGAGGTAGTAGTGTTAATTTAATAGAATGATACTTTCTCATGAAGATGCAAGGAACACACATAAGTACACACTTCGTTCTTCAAAACAATAAATTTTAATAGCAAAGTAAAATATTGATTCACAGGTAACTCTCCTAACTCAACGTCACTTTGGACACCCGTAATGTATATCTTAATAAATCAATCCTAGGCATCAACTCACATCAACCTAATTCATTCTATACTCTAATTGGAAACCGTCTTATAAGTTCACCGCAATTAGTTCATTTCACAATTAAACAATATATCTTAGTTCAGAAATTGTTCTTTACCTTATAAGTTCACCGCAATTAGTTCATTTCACAATTAAACAATATATCTTAGTTCAGAAATTGTTCTTTACCTTATAAGTTCACCGCAATTCTGTGTATGCTAGTTGGTGGCATACTCTGTTCAGAAATACAGTGGTCTACAAGTGGCCGCTCTCTGAACTCTCTACCATCACTGAAAAGTTCGTTGAACAGGGTTTTCTAGTTCCTCGAAAACAGTTAATTTTTTACCAGGGTTAAAGTTTGTTTTTGAATCCTCTTACTAAAAGTTCGGACGTCGTCTCGGCCTAGGTCGTAGAAGTGGCCTCTCTAGAACTGGGTCGTCTGGTCTCTGGTCGTCGTCTTGTCTCTGGTCATCAGGGTCTCTGGGTGTTTGTTCACAACAACACCAATATTCATCAGATGATTGGAAGGTTGTATGTCTCTCCGTATAAGAAAACAATATTCGCTTGTTCACTTCGCTAGTTCACTTCTATCTCCCTCTCTGTTCAAAGCTTAATGTTCCTTAAATTTTGTCAGAAAAATATATAAGACTATAAGTTAGTCTTCCTCTCTCTCAATAATCTTCATACCACGGAACTCAGTCTCGTGTGTTCCTTTTCGAGTCCTTTTCTCTTCCTTACTATAACTATATCTCTTCTGTAGTGTGTGTCGTCTCTCCCCTAAATCTAAAGTTCCACTCAATATATCTAACCAAAACCCCCAGCTGCCCCTACCTGGGTCTCGAGATTTCCGAGATTAAAGGAGTCCCCGAATACCATGGGATAAACTAATGTCCTGAGTTAGTAAACTGCTGGTCAGCAACTAAATATTTGTAAACAAGGTGTTTACTTACAGACTCAAGGACACCCACTAATGTAAAAAGGGGGTGGTTTGGGTTGACCCCGAATATACCCTAATCATAACAGTGAAACTGTTACAAGTATTAGTTCTATGTAGCACTGTCTTTCTTTCTTTCTCGAATCCTGTTTACCTCACAGCGTCAGGTCAAGAAGAGATTTCTAAAACGGGCCCTTGTATGCGCTTCGTAGAAAGTCTCTTTAGTCGCTTCTGTTATCTCGGAGGTCCATCTTTTGCGTGGCCGGCCTTTTGCTTTGTACCCATTGTATCGGAGCAGCATTGCTCTTTGAGGTGCACTGTCTGTTGGTAATCTGCTTACGTGGCCGAACCATTTAATTTGTTGTTTCTTGAAGTCTAGTACTGATGTTGTACCCACTTTTTCCTGATGTCTTCATTTCTCAACCGGTCTCTTCTTGTTACACCCAGCATTCTGTGTAGACACTTCATCTCTGTCGTGACTAGTTTTCATCTATCATTTGTTGTCAGTGTCCACTGTATAACTCTTATTCTGACCTCAACTGACAATGTTTTGTTACATATAATGCTTCTCATATTCTGGAGTGTTGCTTTTGCCTGCCCTATTCTGCTCTTTATTTCTGATCTGCCATCTGATGTTACCAGGACTCCGAGGTATTTAAATTGCTGTACTTGTCTTAGCTCAGTCTCTTTTACTGTAATGCGGCATTTTGTCAGAGTCTGCTTTTGTGATATGAACATAACTTATGTCTTCAGGGCCGTGCGGTATATTTTCTCAACATGATGCAAGTCTTCAAAATACCGCCCCTTAAATGTTTTTTCCTTAAGTTGGTCATGCTAACATCTGTTGGGATCCATTCCTACCAAAAGGTGAAGAATGGATCCCAACAGATGCATGACCAACTATCTCAACGTTATCATTACTCTTGGAAGAGAATGTAGAGATTGGGGCAACATGAAGGCTGATCTTGCAGTTAAGCAGCTGATAGAAGATAATGCAAGGGATGATGATGTTGTTGTATATACCGATGGGTCGGTTCAACGTGGTGAGAAATCCGGCTGGGGTTTCTTGGCTAATGCGCATGGTAGGGTTGTTGCAGAGCGAATTGGGGCATACAGGACAACTATTTCTAGTATGAGGATGGAGGTTGAGGCCGTTACTGCTGCCCTCCATTGGATTTCTGGGACTTCATTTACTGGGGTAGTTGTTGTATCTGATTCTCAGTCGATGCTTCACAAGATCCAGAAGGGCAGGTTTCGGTATGAGTGGATGTCGTCTAGAGAAGTTTCTAACCTCCAGCGGCTTACGTAGATATACTGTCCTGGGCATGCGGGTGTTTACGGTAATGAGAGAGCGGACAGGCTTGCATCAACAGCAGAGAAGGGAGTTGAAGATGGATAAGGGGATATTCTTCGGTCTCTTCACGGCTGTCTGTTGGATGAGGACACTAAAATCAATGTTGAATCGATCAAGCGATTTAGGCAGTTTGGAGTTACCCGTTGTACAAGTCGAACTGGATGCCTGAGAGGCAGAGTAAGAGGTGTGTTTAATCAGCGAGCCACAGGAACTATCAGTATGCATACGCTTCGGTTTCTGTTGGGGGAGACTGAGCACCTATGGGTCTGCCCGGAGTGCAATGACGTCAGTTTAGTAACCAATAACCAGTAGTAACCAATCCTTAAAATAACCTTTAATTGTAATTTTTATTGTGCTGCTTATTCCGCTCCCCTTACAGTCCCGCCTGATGCGGCCGCCTCTCTGTATCATAGCACGGCGCGACCTTGTCTGTCTTCTTAATATTCAAACTGAATGTATTTGTTGTTACTTTCCGTCACAACCTTATCAACTAGTTTCTGGAGCTCCATTTCATTTCTTGCAATTAGGACAGTATCATCAGCGTATTTCAGGTTATTTATGATACTTCCTACTACAGCTATTCCAGCAATATCCTTTATAGACCTAAAAATGCTTTCACAATACAGAGAGAACAGGTCTGGTGATAATACGCATCCTTGTCTAACTCCCGTTTTGATCTCTTAGAACGTTCCTATATGTTTGTCTACTCCATAGATTCCCAAACTTTTCGGCCCACCGCCCACTTTGCACAACATAAACTTTGTAACCCCCTCCACAATATAACACTTTGCCAACGCGCCTCCTCCCATATATATATATATATATATATATATATATATATATATATATATATATATGCTCTATTTTCTCTTTGACATAGAAAATTAATATATATTTCTGTCACACATGCACATGGTCAATTTTCAAAAGATTATATGCAAGAAATAGAAAATTTGTGAAAAAAATTGATATTGTAAGACGGGTATAAGATGAATTAAAATGCAGAATTCAAATTTTAAATCACTATTCAATCGCAAAATCACGAAAATTATTTATTTTAAAATATATATTATTAATTTCTTCTTTAAAGAGACACCGACCCCTAATCGCCTGAACAACCCCAAATTCTTCTGAACCCACTATCGCCCCCTAGAACGCTTCAGTGCCCACTGGGAGGCGGTACCACCCACTTTGGTAAACGTTGGCCTACTCTTATAGCTACTGTTTGCTGGCAATATATATTCTGAATGACTTGCTGTTGATGTTTAATCTTTCTAACATATTGTAAATAGAGATATAATGCCACTTACAGCCAAGAAGATATGGTTTTGCAATGAAGTGTTAAGAATAACTTAATTTCACCCAAACACCCCACTGACAGCTAAACAACTGATGATCACCAGCATTTTCATGTCCACTCTGTGTTACCACTGCCAAACATGGACAATAAGCAACGCACAGTCGTAACAAATAACTACATGTGAAAGGCGATGCCTATGAAAAGTTACCAACAACACCAGAAAAGGCAGCATCACCAACATCAGCATAAGAAAGAACGTTGGCATAGAACCTTGCTTGAATTACATTGAGAAACAAAGAATGAAAGAATGAAGTGGTTTGGCTACTTAATAAGAATGCAACCAAACTCCACAGTATACAGTCTTCTACAACAGAACATCTGGAGATAAAAAGTGAGAGAAAGACCACGAAAAAGATGGTTAGATGGAATAGCAGAATGATATCAAAAAGCAAAAATAACTATCACCGTACACACGAAGGACAGAGATCAACAAATAAACAGTGTACAGGTATTAATAACTTCCGAAAAAACAAATAGACAAACACGGGACTCGAACTACTTACCCTTATTTCTTACGACACCTAATCACTCTTAATACCTGTACACTGTTTATTTGTTGATCATATTCGTTACTTCCCTTGCTTCCTCTGGGGTTCTTGCATAAAAACTCCTTGTGCTCATCACACGAAGGAAAGGGAAGTGTTTGACTGTCGTCGAAACAGACTAGAAAATTTCGGATGCGCTTGTCCTACACCAGTAGGGTTTGTAGCGGGAGCGCAACGTTCTAATCGTTCTTGGCCAAGACTGTTTATATATCACAATAAGAATGATCAAAATGGTCGAGAAGAACAAACGTAAACAAACAAACAAAAAACTATCACCCAAGCCACTAGAACAGCGTAAAACAAAAACAGAAAACCACGACACTGGGCAACAACCCGGTAACACAGTGTAACGATAAAAGATGAAAGAAAGAAGTCTAACTATCCTATACTGTATTTTCATATTTCGCTTATCGACTATTATAATGACTATAATCGACTATAAAACGCATCCCAAAACAGTTGATGTATGGCGAGCTTGAAGGGGGCAGACGTTTAGCTGGTGGACAGAAAAACGCTTTAAAGACACTCTTAAAGTGTCTCTGAAATGCTTCGATATAGACAATACGTGCTGGGAATCCCTTGCGCAAGATCGCCAAATGTGGCGCTGTAACAACAAAGAGGAACCCGAATAGCTGAGAATCATCGTATTGTTGAGTCACAGAGAAAACGAGCAGCGCGAAAGACAGAGCACACAACACGCACATGTCTAACCTTGATCATGTATGCCCCACCTGTGGTCAGGGATTCTGTTCTAGGATTGGACTCTACAGTCACCTCCGCACACACCAGAAGGTGCAACAGTACACGTCTGAGATTGTTGTCATCATCGCTTGCGATGGACGGCTATTAATTATAATGAATAATAATAATAATAATTCCGCTCGTACCGTTATACGTTTCATAGGGTCTGCAAACAATTTCTCCATACCGCTCTGTCCTGATTTCTTTCCTCTCTCAGCAAAGTTCGTTTCATGTTCTCCCTAAGTCATGGGTTCCCAAAGTGTGCGTGCCGCCCCAGTGGGCACTGAAGCCTTCAGGGAAGGTGGGGCGTAGTGAGTTTAGAAGCATTTGGAGGTGTTTTTTTCGTAATTTTGCTATTGAATAATCATTAAAGATTTGATTTCTGCATTTTAATTCATCTTATGTCCATCTTACACGATCCATATTTTCATCAATTTTCTATTCCATGTAAATAATCATGTGAAAATTGACCATGTAAAACAGAAGTATATATCAATTTTCTATGTCAAATTGAAAATAGAGCATGTATATATATGTGGAGGAGGGTGCAGCGATGGCAAACTGTTATAATGGGGCGTTACAAAGTTTATGTCGTGCAAAGTGGGCGGTGGGTCGAAAAGTTTGGAAATCTATACCCTAGGTTGACCTCTCTTTCTTGAACCCTTTGCATTTCACTGCAATGCCTGTTCTGATATTCTTTGATCATTACTATGTGATTAAACTATTATGATTGCGTGTGCAAATAAGATGACCATGACATCTTTCAATATTTTCCAGGGATTTTTTCGGCGCACCATACGGCACCAGCTGACGTACAAACCATGTGAGACGCCAGGTCAGTGTTTGATCATGCGCATCAGTCGAAATCGATGCCAGTACTGTCGACTACAGAAATGCATATCTTCGGGTATGTCTCACGAAGGTTAGTATTGTATCTTTCCAATATTTTTGTTTGTACTTTTTCCCTTTCAATGTTCAAACGCTCCATATCGACCACTTGTCAACCACTCTTTCTGATTTCGATATGATCTTTTTATAGGCGCATAGCAGGCACAACGTACAATCGTTCTTAGGCTCAGATCACATACAAATCACACAGTGTGCTTGACAACTGGTCTTCTTCTTCTTCTTCTAACGCTCCATATCAACCACTTGTTAACCACTCTTTGTGATTTGTATATGATCTGCGCCTAAGAGCGTTTAACATTGCGCCAGTTATGCGCATACAAGTAGGACAGCACACCCGATTTATGCGACGCTTTTTATTTACTAGGGTAGCTTCGCAAAGCACCTACCTCAGTCGCCTCTTACGACATGCCTTATAGGTCGCAGTGCTACTATTCTTTGCTCTCTTGCGAGACGCGGCAACACACAGGAGAATCGAGTTCACTACCGCTTAAGCTACAGACGCGCAGGTTGCTAAAATATATTATGAAAATAGAATGTAATAGCTACGCGGAAGCTGTGTATACAAGAGCGTGAAGAAGCGCTGACTTAGCAGTATGTAAAGTTGATTGAAAAACTGTATTTATAATCAATACATAAAAATCAATAACACTTTTTCTTTCTTTTGTCGTCACGGTGTTTCTGTGTTGTTGCCTAGTGTCGCCTGTGTGTTGCCGGGGCTTGCAAGGGGAGCCAAGAATAGTAAAACTGCAAGCTACAAGGCATGTCGTAAGAGGCGACTGAGGTGGGGACCTACGGAAGCTACCCTAGTAAATAAAAAAACGACGCAGAAATCGGATGTGCTGGCCTACTTGAAGGCGCATAACTTGCATAACGCACAATCGCTCTTAGGCTCAGATCACATGCAAATCACAAAGTGTTGTTTAACATATGGAGCGTTCGAAGAAAAAGAAGAGGTTGCTCAGTGTCGTGGTTTTCTGTTTGTGTCTTGCGCTGTTCTAGTAGCTTGGGTGATGGTTAGTTTTCTGTTTGTGTCTTGCGCTGTTCTAGTAGCTTGGGTGATGGTTAGTTTTCTGTTTGTCTCTTGCGCTGTTCTAGTAGCTTGGGTGATGGTTAGTTTTCTGTTTGTGTCTTGCGCTGTTCTAGTAGCTTGGGTGATGGTTAGTTTTCTGTTTGTGTCTTGCGCTGTTCTAGTAGCTTGGGTGATGGTTAGTTTTGCTTTTTGACAGGATTCTGCTGTCATCTCTCTCTCTCTCTCTCTCTCTCTCCTGATCACCACCCAGACCGATGTACCAGATCTCCCAATAAATTCTATTCATGTGGAAATCTGATTCATGCAGTCTTAGCATTGGTGTGTTTTACGTCACATCTTCTGCACCATTTGGAGCTCTGGTGCTTATCCTTCTGCGATGTATCCGGTTTCAGCCAGCGTTTACTCGATTCGATCTCCGATCTGTAGCCATCTAGTGTTTTTTACGGCGTGTGGTAGCCAGCCCCACTTCCCAAACCCCCTTAGTCGCCTCTTACGAAATGTGTGGCAGGTAACAGTGGTTCTATTCTTTACACCCCAATTTTTGGCCCCAGTAACAACTCGGGCGTTATGTCATCTAACCGACTTTCTTTCATCTTTTTTCCTAATGTTCAGTTGTAGAAGACTCTGTATACAGTGACGTTTGGTTGTATTTTCATTAAGTGACCGACCCACTTCTTTTTTTGTTTCTTAATGTAATTGAAGTAAGGTTCATCTTCTTTCTGTGTTAGTATTGTTAACTTTCTGTGTTAGTATTGTTAACTTTCTGTGTTAGTATTGTTAACTTTATGTGTTAGTATTGTTAACTTTCTGTGTTAGTATTGGTAACTTTCTGTGTTAGTATTGTTAACTTGCTGTGTTAGTATTGTTAACTTTCTGTGTTAGTATTGGTAACTTTCTGTATTAGTATTGTTAACTTTCTGTGTTAGTATTGTTAACTTTCTGTGTTAGTATTGTTAACTTTCTGTGTTAGTATTGTTAAATTTCTGTGTTAGTATTGTTAACTTTCTGTGTTAGTATTGTTAACTTTCTGTGTTAGTATTGTTAACTTTCTGTGTTAGTATTGTTAACTTTCTGTGTTAGTATTGTTAACTTTCTGTGTTAGTATTGTTAACTTTCTGTGTTAGTATTGTTAACTTTCTGTGTTAGTATTGTTAACTTTCTGTGTTAGTATTGTTAACTTTCTGTGTTAGTATTGTTAACTTTCTGTGTTAGTATTGTTAACTTTCTGTGTTAGTATTGTTAACTTTCTGTGTTAGTATTGCTAACTTTCTGTGTTAGTATTGTTAACTTTCTGTGTTAGTATTGTTAACTTTCTGTGTTAGTATTGTTAACTTTCTGTGTTAGTATTGTTAACTTTCTGTGTTAGTATTGTTAACTTTCTGTGTTAGTATTGGTGGCTTTCTGGAATCTAAGGTGTGGTCATAGATGACTTTAGTGAACAGAAAAGTTCCAGAAAATAACAAACAAAAACCGTGCAAAGAAACAGGATGGAAGAGAAGTAATCGATCGAGTCTGCAACATTTTGCAACTGAAGCAGAAAAGAAAGTATGCAAATGTTAATGGAAAGTTAAGTTTTTTTTCTTGTTGACAGGGAAACAAAAATTTGAAAGTAATCTTGGAAAACTAACAAGAAAATGATTATGAATTCCAAGAGAGTTCTTTGTCATACATACATAATGAGTACAGAAATATGATGGGATTGTGTTTTTCTAGACATGGGGCAGACAGACAGACAGACTTACATAGGGATAATTAGTACAGACTTGCGTTTTAACGTTCTCTAGGCATGGGCAGACACACAGACAGACTTGCATATGGATAATGAGTACAGACGTGGGCGTTTCCTATTTCTTCAAATATGGGACAGACAGACAGACATTTGTATTTGTATAAGGATAATTAGTACAGGCATGGGCGGTTCCTATTTCTTCAAACATGGGACGGACAGACAGACAGACAGACTTGAATAGGGATAATTAGTACAGTCTAACGTTTCAACTTTCTTCACACATTTGAAAGACACACAAACAGACAGACAGATAGACTTGCATAGGGATAATTAGTACCGGCGTGCGTTTAAACTTTCTCAGGCCATGGGACAGAGAGACAGACACACACAGACAGACTAAAATTGGGATAATTAGTACAGAAACGGGACAGACAGACAGATAGATTTGTATATAGATAATTAGTATAGACAGTCGTTTAATATTTCTTCAGACATGGGACAGACAGACAGACTTGCATAGGGATAATGAGTACAGACTTGTATTTCAACTTTCTCCAGACATGGGACAAACAGACAGACTTGCATAGGGATAATGAGTACAGACTTGTATTTCAACTTTCTCCAAACATGGGACAGACAGACAGACATACTTGCATTATAAGAGACAATTGGTACAGACTGGGGCGTTTCATATTTCTTCAGACATGAGGCAGACGCACAGACAGACAGATTGGTATAAAGACAATTAGTACAGACTAAGGCGTTTCATATTCTTCAGACATGAGGCAGACACACAGACAGACAGGCAGACAACAGACAGACATACAGACACACTGATAGATTTGTATATAGATAATTGGTACAGACTAAGGCGTTTCATATTTCTTCAGACATGAGGCAGACACACAGACAGACAGACAGACATACAGACACACTGATTGATTGGTATATAGATAATTAGTACAAAGGCGTTTAAGCCCTTTGCCTTATGAGTCGAAGGTCGTGGGTTCGAGTCCGGACCGCGTCATTCTGTTCACGAGTGCAGTTTTTCCAGAGACCCCTAGGATTGTTTCTGGAGCTACGGAGTTCGTGCTTTGTGCAATACTTTCGGCAGGTGGCGTGCCATTTCTGCGGAAAGGGACAGAGCTGTATGGGGTAAAACCCGGTGCAATGAAGTCAATCCTTTGGCTTTTAAACCCTTTTATATTTCTTCAGACATGAGGCAGACAGACATACAGATTGGTATAAAGATAATTAGTACAGACTGAGGCGTTTCCTTTTTATCCATATTTGATGCAGAGAGACACGCACACCCACGTACGTACGTGTACAGATGGATTCCAACACACGCACACCCACGTACGTACGTGTACAAATGGATTCAAATACACGCACACACATTCTTCTTTACCCTTCGCCCTAAAGGAGTCATAGGTCCAAGGCTTTCCAAGCCTGCCTATCCAATGCCAGATATTCCAGATATCTCCAATATCACGTTCCATGTTCACTCTACGAGCACGCTGGGCAGGCGTATATCCTTCGGCGTTGCCCGTCTGCCCAGCGTGTTCGTAGCGCGTTGGACTACGGGTGACTATCCCTCTGTGTGTGCGGGTTCAATTCCGTGGGATGGCACAAAAAGTCACAGATTCCCCAGATTTACGGTGTTCGTGGCACCGAACCGAAGGGTTACGATGTCCATGGCACCGAGCCGAAGAGCTGAAAAGCTCAAGTGCTTCTGGATCGGAAAAAAATCGTTCGGCGTTGAAACCCTTTTCACACATACATGTAGAAAAAACCTAGTTTACAGACTTACACTTAAACATACCGCACGGGAAATCCGATAGAGAAGTCGCACTTCGCTAATTGTCACTGGCCGTAAAAGTTCAGAGGATTCGATGACTCATGGCAAGTAGTTCCGACTACATGTTTCCTGCAAAAAATCCCACTTGAAGGATTTAATCTTCAAGTACCTCTGAAGTCGACGATGGTCCGCCTGCATGGCGGGGGACACCAGTCAAATGATATAAGCATGCCTTCGCGCAAAAATCAGCCAGAAGCGTCTTACCATGCGTCATGGCTAAAGCCTTATTTCACAGTGGGCGATTGCATAAGAAGAAGAAGACATACCCGCAAAAAAAACCCCATAAAAACCACATAAAAACCACATAAAAACCACATAAAAACCACATTAAAAACCACATAAAAAAGTAAAGGAACCCTTTCATACCTTGTGGTATATAGGTCAATACAGTGTTAGGCCTGTATTTTCATTGACCGTCGGCACACGATGGGTGATGTGGTCAGCATCACGCCGGCCGCCTTTACTTTCCCAGAGCATGTCTGGTACCCAGTTGAGGCTGGGTCGACCTGAGAGTCGTCGCGGTCGGGAAAATTCCACGCGCATTGCGGGAACACATATAGGCACACGAATTATAACACACGCACATCCCACGCGCACAGGCAAACAGACACACGTACTTTATTTTGTTTAATCTTCATTTGAAAAATCTCGACGAGCATCTGGTCGAATGGATAAGAGCGCGGCTCCCATGCGAGAGACCCGTGTACAATTCACGGTAATTTTTCTGTCGGGGCATAAAGAAAAATTATAACCTGAACAGTTTTGCTACAACTGCACTAGCAATGTGGTCATTAAATTCATTATGCTCATCCCCCCATGTCCTACACCGACCTCTTCTTCTTCTTCTGCGATCAACTTCTACTATGCGACTACTCCGGTTTGTGTCATAAACAGGGCGGCGAGCTTGAGGTCTTCACAGATTCCCCCATAGTTTGTATTGAAGGGTTGTTTCTGTTGGCCAGATTCCCATTTTCACACTGCACATGCTGGGTCAGTCTTGCAGGATACTAGTTAAGTTAATTATATATCCTTTACAGGACTTTGAGAATCAACCCCAACTTTTTAACGCTGTTTGTAATTTTCTAGGCATTATTACGTTTGCCATTCTTTCTGAACGGATGGTGCCATCGTTGTTTTGTAAAAATCCGCGCAAAACAATTTGCAACCAAACTGTCCGCAGTGTGTTCGAACTCAGAACGTCGCCCGCGTGCCCAGCGTGTTCGTAGCGCGTTGGACTACGGGTGACAAGTCCTCTGTAAGTGCGTGTTCAATTCCGCAGACTGGCAGAAAAGTTACAGGTTCCCCAGATTTATGGTGTTTGTGACACCGAGCCGAAAGGTTACGATGTCCATAACACCACGCCGAAGGGTTACGATGTCCATAACACCGAGCCGAAGGGTTACGATGTCCATAACACCGAGTCGAAGGATTACAATGTCCATAACACCGAGTCGAAGGGTTACGATGTCCATAACACCGAGTCGAAGGATTACAATGTCCATAACACCGAGTCGAAGGGTTACGATGTCCATAACACCGAGCCGAAGGGTTACGATGTCCATAACACCGAGTCGAAGGATTACAATGTCCATAACACCGAGTCGAAGGGTTACGATGTCCATAACACCACGCCGAAGGGTTACGATGTCCATAACACCGAGTCGAAGGATTACAATGTCCATAACACCGAGTCGAAGGATTACAATGTCCATAACACCGAGCCGAAGGGTTACGATGTCCATAACACCGAGCCGAAGGGTTACGATGTCCATAACACCGAGCCGAAGAGCTTTCAGCTCAAGTGCTTCTGAAAAAACCAAAAACTCAGAACATCGGGGTTAATAGACCGAGTCACTATCCCCTAAGCCACATACGCCAACTGAAGGATACAACACCGTCCTAAAAAGAGGTATTACAGACAGTAGAGAGCTAGTTTAAAAAAATTATTTGAAAATTGTCTGCGTCATTTTTCCAACGATGTTGTTTGATCTCTATCTGTAGTTACGAATATTTGTAAGTTCTGTGTACATGTTTCAACAAACATCCAAAAATATATACAATTTATCACCGTAAAGGGCACTCTGCCTTCAAAACAAACTACAAAAAAAAATATCATTTGCTTGTTGAAGATCCAAGCTTATTTTTTGTTTGTGACTAGTTTCAAATATAACTTTGTTCATGGGGCGAAATAAAATCAGAAACAGCTTGAGATATAGCAGCATCGTGTATTATCGTGTCAGGTTGGTCTTGTTTAAGTGCTTCAGAACGGTATTACTTACCTGTACAGGGTAATTTCGTATCTTATATGTTTGTACATAACTAGGTCAGGTCACCTGACAGGTAGATTGTCATATCACAGGTGAAACGGAGCTTGAAGAATTTGTTGGTTATTTGCAAGTTATTACATATGTCTGTCTGTTTATCGGTTGTTCTGTCCACCCGTCCACCAGCATGTCAGCCTGGTTGTCTGTCTATTTATCTATATATCATCTCTCTCTCTATTTGTCTGTCTGCATGTTTAGTCTCTCTATTTGTCTGTCTGCATGTTTAGTCTCTCTATTTGTCTGTCTGCATGTTTAGTCTCTCTATTTGTCTGTCTGCATGTTTAGTCTCTCTATTTGTCTGTCTGCATGTTCAAGTATGTGTGTATTAGTGCGTGGCCCCGGCAACATACGGCCGACTAGCTCATACGGGACATCGAAGTTCCTACACAATGGGGGCTGGTTTTTGTATATGGTCGATAGAACACTAAGCAATTTTAATCACTCTTTGTGATATGTTTGATCTTTGCCAAGAACGTGTATACGTTGCACATTGGTTTGGTAGGCCCTAAACGCATAAACTTCTACGCATTTAGAACACGTGCATCCGATTTTAGCCTAACCTCCTTAGTCGCCTATTACGACATGCGTGGCAGGTAACAGTGGTTCTATTCTTTACACCCAAATTTGGGCCCCGTAACCACTCGGGCGATAATATAACCTTGATTTAGCATGTTGTATAGTTTTTTAAATGAATTTGTCTATATCTAACATTATTGGAATGTGAGGTCACGTGACTGTTGTGGTCTGATTTCCTAGAATTTTTACTTGAGATCGCCAGCCTTATGTTATCGGAGACCATGGTTTGAAAAAACTCTGGGAAGAAATGATCAAAGAATACCAAACCAGGCATTAAAGTGGGAGGCAAAGGGTTTATGTAAGGACAAGATCACAGGACGACTACTTCTAGTATGAGGAATGAGGTTGAGACCATTACTGCTGCCCTCTATTGACTCTCTGAGACTTCACTTAGTGGGGCCGTTGTTGTTTCTGACTCTCAGTCGATGCTTCACAAGATCCAGAAGGACAGATTTCGGTATGAGTGGATTTCGGTATTTCGGTACTATAGTTTCTAACCTCCAGAGGCTTACGTGAATATGCTGTTCTGGGCATGTGGGTGTTTACGGTAATGAGAGATCGGACAGACAGACTTGCATCAACAGCATCGATTGTTGGGGAGTTGAAGATGTATAAGGGGATGTTCTTTGGTCTCTTCGCGACTGTCTGTTGGATGAGGACACTAAAATAGATGTTGAATCGATCCAGTGATTTTGGCAGTGTGGAGTTACCTGTTGTACAGGTAGAACTCGATGCCTGAGGGCTGAGTGAGACGTTTGTTTAATCAGCGAGCCACGGGAACTATCAGTATGCATACTCTTTGATATCTGTTGGGGGAAACTGAGCACCTATGGGTTTGCCCGGAGTGCAATGACGTCAGTTTAGTAACCAATAACCAAAGGACACGATCACCAGCGAAGCGTGTTACTGACTTCGCCCTCGCCCTCGTGTGTTGTCGGGGCTCCCAAGGGAAGCAAAAGAATAGTAACATTGTAACCTACAAGGAATTTTGTAAGAAAGGGTTTAAAAGCCGAAGGATTGACTTCATTTGCGCCGGGTTTTACCCCATACGGCTCAGTTCCTCTCCGCAGAAATGGCACGCCACCTGCCGAGAGTATTGCACACAGCACGAGCTCCAGCAACAACCTAGGGTCTTTGGAAAACTGCACTCGTGAACAGAATGACGCGGTCGGACTCAGCCCAACCTTCGACGTGATTGAGGTAAGGACTTACGGTAGCTCATCATCTACGTCATCATCACAACCTTCGACGTGATTGAGGTAGGGACTTACGGTAGGAGCTCATCATCTACGTCATCATCACAACCTTCGACGTGATTGAGGTAGGGACTTACGGTAGGAGCTCATCATCTACGTCATCATCACAACCTTCGACGTGATTGAGGTAGGGACTTACTTAGGGGCTCATCATCTACGTCATCATCAAGGTGATTATCCTTTATAGGACGTTGCTCTCTTTGCAGCACATCTGAAATTCACTCTGTCTCTTGCTAGTTCACCCACTTCGTCGATGATCATTTTCATGGTTTCTTTAATATCTTGTAACCATCTTCTTCTTGGTCTGTCTTTGTGCCCTGGGACCCTGTCCTCTAATATTGTTCTCTCCAGGCCATCGTGATGCTTGATGTGACCAAAGTATCTCTCTCTTTCTCTCTCTCTCTCTCGCGATCACCATTAGTCTGATGTACCAGATTTCCCATAAACCTCATTCATGTGGAAATCTGATTCATGCAGCCTTAGCATTTGTGTGGTTTGTCACATCTTTAGCGCAATTTGGAGCTCTGGTGCTTATCCTTCGGCGATGTGTCCGGTTTTAGCCAGCGTTTACTGGGTTCGCTTTCCGTCAGCCTTTGACTGTCCCCAGCCGACCTGCAAGGCAGCAGGTTCCCAAAGTATCTAATTTGTCTGTATAGTATATTGTTTATCAGCCAATTGTCTGTAACATTCAATTCTTTCAGGACATCTAGGGAAGCTACTCAAGTAAATAAATAAGATAGGTCGCAGAAATCGGATGTGCTGGCCAACTTGTAGGCGCATAACTGACACAACGTAGAATCGCTATTAGGCTCAGATCACATACAAATCACACAGAGGGGTTAACAAGTGGTCGATATGGAGCGTTTGAAGAAGACGATTTCGCTATCGAAGGTTTATTGCTAAAAAACGGACTACGCAGAATGATTGGTTACTGGTTAATGAACTCAGTCACAGCACTCCGGGTAGACCCATAGGTGCTCAGCCTCTCTTAGCAAATTTTGAAGGGTATGTTTTACTTATTGTACTTCCAGCTGTCAGACTTGGACGATGCCCTAAGAAATCCCGCCCTGCTAGCAGTAGCTTCTTCATGTTGCCTCAAACACAGCATGGTCACGTTGATCTTGACAGACAGGTGAGTCCACTGTTTACAAATGTGTTCAGTATAAAGGTATGTGTTGTATGTTAATACATTGTCGAGTCCAGGTGTGTAAAGGTGTGTTATATATATGTGATATGTTCAGGGCCTTGTCGTGCTATGATACAGAGAGGCGACCGTATCAGGTGGCTACGTAAGGGGGCGGCATAAGCTGAGAAATCAAAATACAATTTGAAACATTTAAAGAGCCACATTTCTTCTTCTTCTTCCAACGTTTTCTGACATCGATTTGTAGACTTTTAAAGTAGTTAGTGGTCAACTGGAGTCTATGTACATCTCTGTATAGTTTGTCTTGGACTGACATCGATTTGTAGACTTTTAAAGTAGTTAGTGGTCAACTGGAGTCTATGTACATCTCTGTATATCTTGTCTTGGACTGGCATCGATTTGTAGACTTTTAAAGTAGTTAGTGGTCAACTGGAGTCTATGTACATCTCTGTATAGTTTGTCTTGGACTGACATCGATTTGTAGACTTTTAAAGTAGTTAGTGGTCAACTGGAGTCTATGTACATCTCTGTATAATTTGTCTTGGACTGACATCGATTGTAGACTTTAAGTAGTTAGAGTCAACTGGATCTAGTACATCTCCGTAGCTTGTCTTGACTGATATAGGTTGACCATGTGTTTTCTTTTCACTGTATGCGCGGATTTCGAAGACTTGCATCATACTTAGAAAATAAACCGCACGGCACTGGATATGTTTGATTTTTGGGGTCTCTGTGGTTATGTGCTTGTCTCTTGTGCCAAAAGGGAATCTGTTCGCTCCCTCGTGGATCCATCGTGATATGTATTCAGAGATCCCTGATCTCACTGTAGGTGAGATCGAGTTCCAAGTCCTATCAGAGACGGACAACAAAACGTAGGTCCCGTGTTCAATTTGAGCACGTAAATTAGAGAACCCTTGGCCGTTCAAAATCGAGAGAGCAGGCTGGAAAGCCGCTGCCTGGGCAAAGTTCATTACAAACAAAAACAAATAAAATTCGTACAAAATTTCTTCACCACCTCCGAATTACATGAGGAGCCCTTGCCGGTGCTACGGAGTTTGTGCACTGCAGCTGAGATCTTCATGTGTAATAAAGAGATTGGAGCACACATGGTTATTCACTAAAGTGCAATGATGATGGTTTCTGTGGTTCGCTGGTTAAACCCACTTCTCTCTCTCTGCCCCTCAAGCATCATGCTCTACTTGTTAGTTAGTTTGTTCCTTTCGTGCCAAAGGCGGCACATAGAGCTGAGGTTTTAGATCTCCGTGTGATACGGTTCGTTGCTAGCAGTTGGAGATCTTGTATAGTTTTACATCCCAATAGTTTACTTTCTTGTTGGATTGTTCTTCGAAGAGTGGTCTTAGGTCTTCCACGTTTTCTTTTCCTAACTGGTGACCACATAATGACTTGTTGATTTGATCTAAGAACATGACCTAAATATTTCCACCTTCGTTTGCTTATAATATTTGATATGGGTTGTTGCTGTGTTCTATCTCTCACTGTGTTGTTTTATCTCTCACTGTGTTGTTCTATCTCTCACTGTGTTTTTCTATCTCTCACTGTGTTGTTCATCTCTCATTTATTGTTCTATCTCTCATACAGTGTTTAAATCTAATCCTCTGTTTATTTCTATCTCTAACACTGTGTTGTATCCTCTTTGCACTTGTTATTCTGATCCTCAAACTATGTTGTCTATATCTCCACTTGTTGTTCTATCTTCACTGTGTTGTTCTCTCTCACTGTGTTGTTCTATCTCTCACTGTGTTGTTTATATCTCACTGTGTTGTTCTATCTCTCACTGTGTTTTTCTATCTCTCACTGTGTTGTTAGAAACGAAATCACTCCATTTTATTTTGACTCCAGCTCTACTCATACAACGTGCAATTTCAAACTCATTAAATCGCTCTTTTGATTAAACATTAATTTTAGCTAAATCGCTCTTTTGATTAAACATCAATTTTAGCTAAATCGCTCTTTTGATTAAACATCAATTTTAGCTTATGGCCGAGTCCGGGCGTCTAAATCTATTTCCAATATATGTAACTTGTTTGATATTAGTTTATGGCTTAGTCCAGCGGTTCCCAAACTGTGATCCGCGGACCACGGATGTCCTCGAGGTATTCACAGAGGGTTCGCAAGTGGAAATATTATGATGTTTGACATTTCAAACAGAAAAATAAAGTGTAAAAACAGTGGTAAATTAGTTCTGCTGCGAAATTAGAGAACCCGAACCAGACTGGAGTCTAGATGTCTGACATGACAAAATGAAATTTTTGGAAATTTCCCTCAGTCTGAGAAATTGGAGCCAGTTTGACTGTAGGTGTGGTGTAATAATAACTCCATCGCTAGAAGATTTTCATATGTAGAAACTATTGGGAGTCAGCGGCGGCGACAAAATGTATTTTAAAGAGGGTTCACGGTAATACAAAATTTGAAAACCTCTGGCTTAGGCCATTCATCGAAAGGTGTTTCCATGTAATAAGTTTGATAAAACCTTACGGCCTGTTCTACCCTTCTAAATGTGTGTCAAGTATATGCGATGTATGATGCTAGTGCTAAGCCGTGCTCAGGTGTCTCAGGCTGTTTCATGTATGAGGGATATATTTCATAACAATATGTAGCTGCATACATGTGTGTTTAATATATGTAACTTGTTTGATCTTGATACATAATACTTTGATGTCCTTTGTTGTGTTCACTGGGAACATTTTGCGAGAATGTAACATTTGCTGATGTCATTTATGTCTACATCTGGTGTCAGAAACTGATAGACGCGTTATTAATATAGTCCGTTCAACAACTCATGCCCACAGTCCAATGCGAATTGCAGCAAAACCATCAATTCTACAGTAGCGAACGTTCGCACCCAATCTTAGAATTATACCGATGCAAATGTCTGATGGAAGAAGTTGCTATAGGAAACCTGGATTTTGTAATATAACGGTTTCCTAAGATGTTGGCGGCATATTTGGCGAGTCTGAAACAAAATTTTTGTTTTTACAGTAAACACACCAATAAGACTTTTGATGACAAGTCTCATGCAAAGGTGTATCATCCCAGCTCATACATGGGGGCCAATGTAGATATTTGCAATACAGTCATGAAATAAACAAGAAATGTAAACTTAGTTGTATTATTGTTTTTAAATAACTTACATTATAGTTAAAGTTAGCTGCCATGTCATAATACTATCCCCCTTTCACGTCCAGGCTTGGGACTGGCTATGGTGGAGCTACTTGGAGACGTTCTTTTCAAATTGCTACTTCTTCGGTACAACGTGCGTGTGTTAACATATGTGGTAGGGAGATATCACTGCAATAAAATAACTCTTTTCTCTGGTTCTTGTATACTGTAGTACAGATGACCCATATGTGCCTCTTTGCGGAAATGCGCGGATAGTTTTAATGACACTTTTTGCATTGTAAGTTCAAACTCATTAGAAATGTTATACCAATGTCTGTTTTTAGAAATCAACAATATGACCCAATAGCTTCACCTACTAGTGTCCTACTAATGACGTCATTTGTTTGCCACTGTCAACCCCGAGTTCAATTGGTGCACGGGAAATGCAAGAATTGTTCCAAAAACATGGATTTCGTCCTGAATATTGCTATTTTTGTCATCAGTGTATTAAATGGCTGTAAACATTAGTTTTCTCCAATCATGCCAATGGACGCGTTAAATATATAGCACAAAGAAGGCAACTTCTAGATGGTATGATTGTTTGAATAACAAAACATTTTTATAGCGTCGGAACATGTATAGTTCACATGCAAGTTTTCAAGTCATTTCATAAAATGGTTACAAAGATACACATTTGTATCTGTGGGCATGACAAGTTGGACAGACTGTAGTGTGCTTTTGGTGTAACTAATTTTGTCATTTGACGACTAGCCATTTTTGATGTTATCTTCGTCTAAACGTTTTTAAAAATTTGATGGACTTGATTGATTGATACGATCATCATGATTGCACTTCGGTGAGTAGCCATGCGTACTCCGGTCTCTTTCTTACACAGGAAGATATCAGCCACAGTGCAGGAACTCTGTAGCACCAGCGAGGGTCCCTGATATAATTTTAAAGATGGTGAAAATATTTTGTGGAGATTTTATTTTTAAGCTGTCCAATAACATTTGCCCAGGCAGCAGCTTTCCAGTCTGCTATTCTCGATTTTAAACTGCATGGGGTTCTTTACTTGCTCAAGCTGAACACGAAATCTATGTTGTATCGTCCATCTCCGATAGGACTAGGAACTTAACTGATTCGGTCCCGTGGAACACTGTAGTGCACATATTTCTTATCTGCGTGTCCCAAGCGTCTTTTAAAAGACGGCTACTATTGCGTTGAGTTTTATTAATTTTCACTCCGATTGTAGTTTTATATCAACCGGAAACTAAGTAGAAAGGAAGTACTAACGATAACCAAATCACAACATCGTGGTTTTGACTAGAATCAAAGTGAAACCAAGTTTAATTTTCGTTTTCAAGTTACCCTGTGATTAAAAATAATGTCTAACAATTCAGAGTCTAGAAATGGTTTGTTATCAGCTCGTTCTGCACGTTTTACAGCTGCAGAAGCGCGAGATTGGTTGCATGAAGATGTAGATACTGATAGTGAAGATAGTGAAGCTTCTGATGACACAGAAGTTTGTGATTTAAATACGTCGATTATTAATAATTTAAATAATACTAGTAGTGTTTCCCAACCAGCTGCAAGAGGGGCGTTGCCCCAGTCAGGTTCCAGTAGGATTGCAACAAAAAGAAGAATGATTCAGACAGAACCTACACAGTCTACTTGGAGAGAAGTTATATAGTTGCTATGTTAGGACTATTATTCATATACTTTAGTTCTTTATTCCTGTAAATATTGCTATAATTTCCACTGTATGTGATTATATATTATGAGACATGAATGTTTAGTATGTGAAATCTTCAATTTGACAATTTTTAATGGAAATTTCTTCAAAGATGGTCGTGTTGCTAATTTGAGAACAGTTAGTAAACCATATATTCCATCAATATTTTCTTAATTTTGGTGTATTCATAAATGGATTACTTATATAAAGAGAGCAGTTACACTGACTTATTCACCATATTGTTCCTCAAGGCCCTTGGTAAGTTGGATTTTGTTCTCACAATTTCAATTAATTGTTTTATTACATGCTAATATTTGTCATGCACAGTCAACACAACATTATATTTTCGCATACAATAAATATTTTATGAAAGTACAATCATTTATCTTTAATTTGATATATAATAAGTTCAACTTTAAATCATATTTAGAAACAATATTTGAATTTAACTAAAGTATGTGTGCAATATTTTTGAAGCTAAAAATATAATTCCGTCCAGAGGTGAAAAAAACCTGGTACTGAATCAGTTAATCATACCCACATTGAGATTCGAGATGTCTGGATAAAAACCCGATAGCTTAACGAGGGAGCAAACCAATAGAAAGAGAGGCAAACACTTTACCTCCTCGCCCACAGAGAGCCCTCTTGATAGACATGTTAGTTGCGTTGTGTTTTTGTTGTTGCATGAACAACTAACAAAACATAACAGACTCAATAACAACTGCATGAACATCTCTGTAAGCTACAAAGCACACTGAAGTTATGCAAGAGACAATATTGAATATGTAGATAATATTTGAAGTAAACTAAATGGGGGAATGGGGAGGGAGATATTACACATTGAGAAGACCGATTGGAAGCATTGCAAGACAAGCATTGTTTTTGGAACCCGCAGAGAAAGAGAAGTAAAGGAAAGCATAGAAATAGCAGTAGAAGAGAACTGGAGACTGATATCTCTCTCTCGCTCTCTCTCGCGATCCTCTCTCTCTCTCTCTCTCTCCCTCTCTCTCTCGCGATCAAAGGAGACATATCTCTCGCGATCCTCTCTCTCTCTCTCTCTCGCTCTCTCTCTCTCGCGATCAAAGGAGACATATCTCTCGCGATCCTCTCTCTCGCTCTCTCTGCGATCTCTCTCTCTCTCTCTCGCTCTTCTCGCGATCAAAGGAGACTGATATTAAAAGGATAAGCAAGAAGTGCAAAGAATTGGAAGGGATAGAAGAAAGGAAGGACTGGAAGACGTTTGTTGAAGACATGTGTTCCGTTGGAAGTTGTAAGGTGAAGAAGAAGTAGAAGAAGAAGAAGAAGAAAAGCAAAAAGTAAACTTTGTTGTTATAAATATACTTAAAATCCGGAGGGAGGGACCTTAAAGGCAGTTGATGGTATTCCATTCTATCTTCTGGCATCCCCTGCAAACCCTGCTTAATTCCAAACGTATAGGCTTTGTCTCCTATGGGTGAAACAGTAGGTTAGAGGAGGGGTGCAAAATGGCGACGGCACATTTTCCATATCAGCTGCCCAGACAAGGCATATATGGAGAGGACACTTCATCCTAGCCTAGTTGACCGTATTTGTAAAGACGAAAAAACTAGGAGAGTCTGGAGGAATGGATTAGTGCGCGTCTCCCATGCGGGAGACCCGTGTAAGGCCAAGGATTTATTTCTGTTGTGGGCATAAATGAAAATTCCTAACCTGAAAAGCTTCGCCACTACTGCACTAGCCATGCGGCTATTAAATTCCTCAGGTTCTCGTCCCCCCTGTCCTACACCGCCCTAAGAAGCGGTACTACAGACAGTAATTTTTTAAAGACGAAAATGCCATATAGTCATACAATGCAAATTAGTTCTGTTGTGTTGTTTTGGCAGTTGAAGACGGAGCAGATGGTGTTGTACATCCACGAGGCGTACAGACATGCGTCAAGAGGCATCATGAGGCAACAAGCACGTCTATACGTGATGTCTAATACGTAAGATGTCTAATACGGAGGATGTCTATACGGTAAGATGTCTATACGGAGATGTCTAATGCGTAGGATGTCTAATACGGTAGATGTCTAATACGGTAAGATGTCAATGTAGATGTCTAATACGGTAGATGTCTAATACGTAGATGTCTAATACGTGTAAATGTTCAATCGAATTTATATCTAATACGAGTGTCTAATACGGTAGATGTCTAATACGGTAAGATGTCTAATACGGTAAGATGTCTAATACGGTAAGATGTCTAATACGGTAGGATGTCTAATACGGTAAGATGTCTAATACGGTAGGATGTCTAATACGGTAAGATGTCTAATACGGTAAGATGTCTAATACGGTAGGATGTCTAATACGGTAGATGTATACGAATGTTAAATCGTAAGATGTTATACGTAATGTCCTATCCCCGCTAGATGTCAATGTAGGATGTCTAATCATGGATGTCTAATACTGGTAAGATGTCTAATACGGTAAGATGTCTAATACGGTAAGATGTCTAATACGGTAAGATAAATGTTAAAAATCGAATTTTATATAATTTTTTCCTTCCACCCGCTAAGAATTAAGGCGTAATCATGGTGCCTAATATGCGTTTTTGAATAATTTTTCGTTAAGGCTTCCTTTCATTATCACTAGTGTTTTCCTAAATTCGTGTGGAACATCGAGTACGGGATTAACCTCACAACCCTTCTGTGTCCAGGTTCGATAAGTCAACGTTTATCAAACGTGTCCACAGGCGAAGGATTGACTTCATTGAGTCGGGTTTTCCCAAATGGCTCCGACCCTGTCGGCAGAGATAGCGTGCCATTTGCAGAGAGCATTGCACAAAGTACGAACTCCGTAGCTCCGGCAACAATGCTAGGGATCTCATGAAAAAAATGTCACCTCTCTCGGTCAGATTCGAGCCCACAACTTTCAGTACGCCAGGCAAACGACTTAGCCATTGAGACTTTCTCATCGGACTTATGCATCACGCTCTAATCCGTCTTACTGTGCGTTACTGCGCACATATAAGTCTATCTGAAGTACTAAGATGTCGGAATTAATATCTTCTTCACCTTTCAACTCCCAACGGAGCACATGTCTTCAACAAACTTCTTCTAACTTTTCCTCTCTCCTGCCATCCTTTCCAATTCTTTCCATGTTTTACCTATCGTTTTGATATCAGTTTCTAACTCTCTTCTCCAGGTCTTTCTAGGCCTTCCCCTACTCCCTTTTCCCTGCGGGTTTCAAAACATTGCCTGTCTTGCAATGCTTCCGGTCGGTCTTCTCAATGTGTGGTCTATCTTTCGCCAGTGTCTCTTCCTGAGCTCTTTCTCCACTGGCATCTGCTTAGTTCTTTCTCTGAGTTCCTCGTTTGTAATCTTATCACACCATTTCAGTCCCTCTACGTAAACATCCATTTATGAAGGTATGTAGTTTTCTGGTGGTAACTTTTGTTGTCTTCCATGTTTCCGGAGCATAGAACAGCACTGACTTCACATTTGATTGAAAGTTTCTCAGCTTTGTATTTGTTTTGATTTCCTTTGACTTCCATATCTTACTCAATGCAATAAAGTTTCCCCTTGCTTTTTGTATTCTTATCTTGGCATCTTTGTTTGTTTTCCTTCTGTTTCCATGTTGCTACGAGGTATGTGTATGATTCTACATCTTGTAGAGCTGTTTCCTCTAGCATAATCTGTTTAACATTTACTGCATTTATTCTCATGACCTTGATCTTTTGCATGTGTATTTTCAAACCTAGTTGCTGAGACTTATTATTTAGAATATTCATTTTAACTAATATATGTGTGTACGTGTTTATGTTTTCAATAACCGTGTTACTTCATTTTAACTAATATCTGTGTGTACGTGTTTATGTTTTCAATAACCGTGTTACTTCATTTTAACTAATATATGTGTGTACGTGTTTATGTTTTCAATAACCGTGTTACTTCATTTTAACTAATATCTGTGTGTACGTGTTTATGTTTTCAATAACCGTGTTACTTCATTTTAACTAATATCTGTGTGTACGTGTTTATGTTTTCAATAACCGTGTTACTTCATTTTAACTAATATCTGTGTGTACGTGTTTATGTTTTCAATAACCGTGTTACTTCATTTTAACTAATATCTGTGTGTACGTGTTTATGTTTTCAATAACCGTGTTACTTCATTTTAACTAATATCTGTGTGTACGTGTTTATGTTTTCAATAACCGTGTTACTTCATTTTAACTAATATCTGTGTGTACGTGTTTATGTTTTCAATAACCGTGTTACTTCATTTTAACTAATATCTGTGTGTACGTGTTTATGTTTTCAATAACCGTGTTACTTCATTTTAACTAATATCTGTGTGTACGTGTTTATGTTTTCAATAACCGTGTTACTTCATTTTAACTAATATCTGTGTGTACGTGTTTATGTTTTCAATAACCGTGTTACTTCATTTTAACTAATATCTGTGTGTACGTGTTTATGTTTTCAATAACCGTGTTACTTCATTTTAACTAATATCTGTGTGTACGTGTTTATGTTTTCAATAACCGTGTTACTTCATTTTAACTAATATCTGTGTGTACGTGTTTATGTTTTCAATAACCGTGTTACTTCATTTTAACTAATATCTGTGTGTACGTGTTTATGTTTTCAATAACCGTGTTACTTCATTTTAACTAATATCTGTGTGTACGTGTTTATGTTTTCAATAACCGTGTTACTTCATTTTAACTAATATCTGTGTGTACGTGTTTATGTTTTCAATAACCGTGTTACTTCATTTTAACTAATATCTGTGTGTACGTGTTTATGTTTTCAACAACTGTGTTACTTCATTTTGCTCACAGAACGACGTGTCATCAGACTGTCCTATCCCCGTGACCATCTACACACACTACATCCCATCTGTGGTCAGGTTTATTACGACATTGGCCAAGAAAGTTCCACACTTTCTGGACATCAGCCTGGCTGACCAGCGGGCATTGATCAAGGGAAGTATTCTAGAGGTAAGCAGTGGTGACTCGTCATTAAGGGACATACTTTTTTCTGTGTAGCTCTCTGGTAGTTGATAACAGTGCATTCTTATCTTGTGTTCAAACTATTTAATGCGTTGTTCTTTTATGAATTGCATGACTGGTTTCACATTGAGTCTTCTTCTGATTTCTTCATTTCTCATTTTGTCTCTTATTTTCACTCCTGCATCTTTCCTTCTTCTTTTTCTGCGATCAACTTCTGCTATGCAATTACTCCGGTATGTGTCATAAACAGGGTGGTGCGATTGAGGTCTTTACCGGTCCCCCATAGTTTGTTTTGTAGGGTTGTTTCTGTTAGCAAGATTGCTCAGTTTCAGTTTCAGTTTGAAATATCTTCATTGCACTCCAGACATGTCCATAGGTGCTCCGATCTCCTTCGCAATATCTCCAACGGCGTGCAGCGACTGACCGTACCAGTTCGATTTTGATTGATGAGCCGACTCGTATACCTGTTGTACCGTTCTTTTCTTGCCACGCCAATCTTCAAACCCAGTTCTTGCAATCTAGTAGTTGACGTGGATTGGTTTAGATGAAGGTCTTCTGTGCGGCCACGCTCTATGAGGGCGTTCACGATGTCAGCTCTGTCCATTGGCTGACCTCTGATATAGCGGCAGAGCCAGCCAGTCTCTCTGCTCTCTCATTGCCAACGACACCCATGTGCCCCGGAACAAAGACAAGTGTAATTCTGCAAATTGTTGACGTCTGCAGTAATTCAGTCCATTGCCTGCGCACCGAACCGGCCTCCACCTTTCGGTTCATACTCAATGAGTCACTCAGAATGCACGCATGAGTGTAGTTTTGTGACTCTAGCCAGAGTAGTGCATTGGTCACCGCCAGTACATCCATTGTCATGCTGCTTGTTGTCATACTAAATGCACCACTGGCTTCCTTGACCATTCTGCCACATGAGCTTGCAGAGAAGGCCCATGCAGATTTTTCGTGACGAACTACGATCCATCCGTGTAAATCACAACGTCGTCTGCATTGCAGTTTTCATCGATAATGGCTTTGACGTCTGCATTCAACGCCCTGGATTTCCTTCTCCGATATTGCTCATGCTGAGGCAGTCTTGCAGGATGTGCTCTAGGGACTGTTTTAGTGCTCCACGGGTGCAAGTAGCCGAGTCCCTGAGACCCATTCTATGGAGTTGTGCTCTGAGACCACACATGCATCTCTTCTAATGCACTTCATCTCCATCGTTGATAGACCATTTAGTCTAAACGTCGTTGTTATCTTGTTTGTGTGTGTGTGTATGTATTAAAAGTATATTAAGATTGGCAATAACCATCAGGAAGTTAAACACAATGAAGAACATGTGGCAAAGCACCAGTAAAATATTAAAATTAAAAATATTGAGAACATACATTTTCCCAGTGGCTACTTATGGTTGTGAATCATGGACAATTACACAAAAACAAGAACGAAAATCCAGTCCTTCGAAGTGAAATGCTACAGAAAGATCCAACGAATACCAATGACAGAAAAAGAAAGAACACTGATGTCCTGAAAGAACTAAATGTTAAAGACAGCTGGCTGATAAACAACATACTATACAGAAAAATTAGATACTTTGGTGACATCAAGCGTCACGATGGCCTGGATAGAACAATATTAGAGGGCAGTGTCCCAGGACGCAGAGGCAGACCAAGAAGAAGATGGCTACAAGATATTAAAGAAATCATGAATATGACCATCAACGAAGTTGGTGAACTGGCTAGAGATAGAGTGAATTTCAGATGCGCTGCAAAGAGAACAACGTCCTATAAAAAGGATACGCACCTTGATGATGATGATTTTACTTTGTGCTTACGTATTGCGACAGTTCAGAAATCTGAAATTCTTGTTGACGTGGCTTCACTTATATATATAATATAGCATTCTACGCCATATTGTAATTTCCCTCAATTCGATAAGTCTATGATTATTTATTGATGACAAATATGAATAATTTGGATAATTCCTAGCAATAAATGTTCATTTCTGACATAGTACAATGTACTTTTCGCATGTTGTGTTGTTTGTAAATAGATCTGGCGTTATCTAGGACATTGATGTTCAATGTATTTATGTATTGTGGCGTGTGCGAATAATGGCTATGGGGTCGCTGGCGCCCTGTAATGATTAGTTAGTTAGTTAGTTTCTTTCGTGCCAAAGACGGCAAATAAGGCAAAGGTTTTAGATCTCGATGTGATGCGGTTCGTTGCTAGCAGTTGGAGATCTTGTATGGTTTACATCCCAATAGTTTACTTTCTTGTTGGATTGTTCTTCGAAGAGTGGTCTTAGATCTTCCACGTTTTCTTTTCCCAACTGGTGACCACATAAGGACTTGTCGATTTAGTCTCTTTTCGTCTGATCTAAGAACATGACCTAAATATTTCCACCTTCGTTTCCTTATAATATTTGATACGGGTTGTTGGTGTGTTCTATCTCTCACTGTGTTGTTAGAAACGAAATCACTCCATTTGACTTTAATAATTTTCGTAGACATTTATTCTCAAAGCTGTCCAGTTTCTTATCAATTTTATTGTTGATTTCAACTTTCACAACGTCGGTCAGTACATGAATCACTACTAATGATTACACTAATAATAATACTAATAATAATAATAAAAAAGTAATGTTAATATGGTTAGGATGTCGACGCTTTCTTCAGTGAAAAAGCAAAAGGTGGTGTTAAGGGGCAGTAGAATGGTTAGCAAAATAATAAGACTGCAAAAGCAGAAGTTGGAAAATAACTAAAGATATAGAAAGCAAGTTGAATGCATTTGAAAAAAATAATGCATATAAAACTGAACGAATTCAGAAGTGATGAAATCAGAGATATGTCTGGTCAACCACTAGTGACATACCTTGAGGAGAAATAATCAACGAATATCAAAGCAGGTATTGAAGTGGGACGCAAGGGGTTCAGGAAAGAGAGGACGACCTAAGGAGACCCTGAAACGAAGTTTGCTGAGAGGGGCAAGAATATCAGTCTCAGTTCCATGGAGGAGATTGAGCGAGTTGCCCAGGATAGAGCGGTATGGAGAGATTCCTTACAGGCACTACGAAACGTATAACGGTACGAGAGGAATTATTATTATTATATTAAAACCGGGAAGATAGTGTTCATTGAAATGCTACGAAATAAAACCTGAAAAATAGTGTTTTCCTTAAATTTGATTAACTTTGGAGCCAGCAGAGTAAACTAGGATCCCATCAATGTGTGTGTCATGGCTGCCCTGATCGTGGTGTTTTATACAGCGTTGATCTAACACTAATTGAATGCAGGAGTCACGTCACTGGAGTGACCATATTTCCACTTGAATTTCCAGAGAACCTAGATATTCTAGACTCAGTGCCGTGCTATGATACAGAGAGGTGGCCGCATCAGGCGGAACCGTAAGGGGGTTGGCATAAGCAGCGAAATAAAAATACAATTTTAACCTTTCAATAATTAAAAATCTTTACGCAACGTTTTTCTATATTATTCCGATATTGATTTATACGATTTATGATTTATCGCACGCCTCTGCATAAGCGCTTTCGGTACCCTTTGATTTCGGTTTCCAGTGCAGGTGCATCGTTAACGAAAGATTTTTTATCTGACAGCGCGAAGCTATTATTTTTGTTTGTAATATACCACGCAGTCGCTTCTAACAGCTGAGGCGACAATTATCAAGTTATCAAAAAGATGGCTGTTTACTGAAAAAAAACATTTAAGAGACATGTCGAAGACTTGCATCATACTGAGAAAATATACTGCACGACCCTGTCTAGATTCCGTCGATGTTCAGCACTGCACACAGGGGCGCTATTATACCTGTGATACACCCATGGAGCCCAATTTTACTCTATCGGGTGTAAGGCTAATCAGAATTTTAATAGAAAAAGTATTTCAGAATAACAGTATGTTTCAGTTTTTTCAGTACGTCTAATATATGTGTTCGACGTGATGTTGACCACATCACCCAGCGTGTGCCGACGGTCAATGAAAAATGCGAGTCTAACACAGTATTACCCTGTATACCACGAGGTATGAAAAAGGGTTCCTTTACTACTTTACTTACTTTACTTACTTTACTTACTTTACTTACTTTACTACTTTACTTACTTTACTTACTTTACTTACTTTACTACTTTACTTACTTTACTACTTTACTTACTTTACTTACTTTACTACTTTACTTACAATATATGTTTTAAATTAAACGTTTAATCTTGTTTAAGTTTTCATTTGTTATTATTGGTATTAACCCTTCCACTCTGTAATAATGTAGACACGAAGAACGTCATATATTTTGAATATCTTGGTTCTATAATTACCAACAATGGAGATTGTACGAAAGAAATTAGAAGAAAACTAGCCATGGTTTTCCAGAGGGCAGTGAGCATGAAGAAACTATGGCATGGCACAAGCAAAGAAACAGAAGTAAGACTTCTGAGAACATACATTTTCCCTGTGACAACATATGGATATGAATCGTGGACCATAACACAAACATTAAAGAACAAAATTGAAGCTTTTAAAACAAGGTGTTACAGAAAAGTTCTTAGAACATCCTGGACAGAGAAGAGGGAAAAACAGACCTGTATATTGTGGTGCATTAGCTTATAAAAACGTCATGTCCTGGAAGATGAAATATTTTGGTCACATTAAATGTCACAGTGGTTTGGAGAGAACAGTAATGGAAGCCATGGTTCCGGGATTACGAGACAGTGGGCGACCAAGACGAAGGTGGCAACAGGACGCTGAAGGAGACGGGAGAACTTCCTTGAGACAGAGATTTTTTCAGGCGGGCTGTTATGAAAGCGACGTTCAGCAAGGAACATGCTACTACTTAACTTGATTCTGTAATTGCTTTACCTCTGAACGTATTTATATGCGATGTGTACTGAATTAGTCAGTATATTGGCGTTGCGTCATCTTGGAAAATATCGTGAGCCAGTGTAATGGCTCAGGGCAGCGAATGGGTTAATGGTACTATTAATATCATAATTGCCAAATAATTGTACGCCTGACTTGTTTCAGATTGCCTTTGTCCATGATTCCACACATGTGAAGCTTGGAAACAATGTCTGGGAGGATACCAAACTGATGTTTAAAATTTCACGTGAAAGGTTAGCATTACTATATGATATGTTGTATGTTCTGTGTTGTACGTTGTATGGTGTATCGTGTGTGTTATGTCTTTTATGTTCTGTGTTGTAGGTTGTATGTTGGGTGTTGCATGTTGTACAGGTGTCTCTGTAGCTCAGTCGTTAAGCCTCTGTGTTGTAGGTTGTATGTTGGGTGTTGCATGTTGTACAGGTGTCTCTGTAGCTCAGTGGTTAAGCCTCTGTGTTGTAGGTTGTATGTTGGGTGTTGCATGTTGTACAGGTGTCTCTGTAGCTCAGTGGTTAAACCTCTGTGTTGTAGGCTGTATGTTGGGTGTTGCATGTTGTACAGGTGTCTCTGTAGCTCAGTCGTTAAGCCTCTGTGTTGTAGGTTGTATGTTGGGTGTTGCATGTTGTACAGGTGTCTCTGTAGCTCAGTCGTTAAGCCTCTGTGTTGTAGGTTGTATGTTGGGTGTTGCATGTTGTACAGGTGTCTCTGTAGCTCAGTGGTTAAGCCTCTGTGTTGTAGGTTGTATGTTGGGTGTTGCATGTTGTACAGGTGTCTCTGTAGCTCAGTGGTTAAACCTCTGTGTTGTAGGCTGTATGTTGGGTGTTGCATGTTGTACAGGTGTCTCTGTAGCTCAGTCGTTAAGCCTCTGTGTTGTAGGTTGTATGTTGGGTGTTGCATGTTGTACAGGTGTCTCTGTAGCTCAGTCGTTAAGCCTCTGTGTTGTAGGTTGTATGTTGGGTGTTGCATGTTGTACAGGTGTCTCTGTAGCTCAGTGGTTAAACCTCTGTGTTGTAGGTTGTATGTTGGGTGTTGCATGTTATACAGGTGTCTCTGTAGCTCAGTGGTTAAACCTCTGTGTTGTAGGTTGTATGTTGGGTGTTGCATGTTGTACAGGTGTCTCTGTAGCTCAGTGGTTAAGCCTCTGTGTTGTAGGTTGTATGTTGGGTGTTGCATGTTGTACAGGTGTCTCTGTAGCTCAGTGGTTAAGCCTCTGTGTTGTAGGTTGTATGTTGGGTGTTGCATGTTGTACAGGTGTCTCTGTAGCTCAGTGGTTAAGCCTCTGTGTTGTAGGTTGTATGTTGGGTGTTGTATGTTGTACAGGTGTCTCTGTAGCTCAGTGGTTAAACCTCTGTGTTGTAGGTTGTATGTTGGGTGTTGAATGTTGTACAGGTGTCTCTGTAGCTCAGTGGTTAAACCTCTGTGTTGTAGGTTGTATGTTGGGTGTTGCATGTTGTACAGGTGTCTCTGTAGCTCAGTGGTTAAGCCTCTGTGTTGTAGGTTGTATGTTGGGTGTTGCATGTTGTACAGGTGTCTCTGTAGCTCAGTGGTTAAACCTCTGTGTTGTAGGTTGTATGTTGGGTGTTGCATGTTGTACAGGTGTCTCTGTAGCTCAGTGGTTAAACCTCTGTGTTGTAGGTGGTATGTTGGGTGTTGCATGTTGTACAGGTGTCTCTGTAGCTCAGTGGTTAAGCTCTGTGTTGTGGTTGAGGTGTTGAGTTGCATGTTGTCGGTGTCCGTAGTCATGGTTACAGACCTCTAGTTTGTGAGCTTGATGTTGGGTGTTGCATCGTAACAGTTCTCCTGTAGCTCAGGGTAACCTCTGAGTATGGGTTATGTCCGGTGCAATGAAGTCAATCTCTTCCACTGTGATACCCAATCTAGCTAGGTAAAATAGGTGTGCATGTGACAGTGTCTCTACGTGTAAGACCTTGTTGAGTTGATGTTGGGTGTGGCATTGCAGGATCCATGCCTCAGTCGTTACTTCTGGTTGTAGGATGTATGTTGGGGTTGATGTTGTACAGTGTATTGTAGCTCATCGATTAATTGCCTATGTTGTAGGTTGTATATTAGGGCTCATGTTGTACAGTGTCTCTTGTCTTCAGTGGTTAAGATCTGTAGCTGATGTTGGTGCATGTTATACAGGTGTGTCTGGTACTCAGTGGTTAATCTCTTTAAGTTGAAGTATGTTGTTGCGGAGTTTTTATCAGTACTCTTTTGCTCAATGATATTGCCGGAAGCTCGTGTTAGTGCTTCTCGATTTGAATTTGCCAAGGTAACTTTCCCTGCTCAGAATTGAAACCATCTGTTGTAGCTGATGTTGTTCATTTGTCCCAGATAGCTCAGAACTCAGGTCTAAACCTACGTGATGATAGGATCTTAATTGAAATATCCAGTGTACATACTTTGGAGCGACCTGGTAAACCTTGTGTTCGTAGTTGACGTAGGCATCTAACTTGTCAGGTGCTCTTAGCATCAGTGTTGCCTCTAAAGTCCACGATTTGTATGTTTGGTGGTGATAGAATGCTCCCAGGTACATCAGTTCTAAACGAGAATTGAAGACAGCTTTCGCCATTTCCATCAACTATCTATCTATTCTCTAATCTTACTTTGCCTTTCAGCATCAGGTCGAAAAAGGAGACACCCAGAGCAGACTTCTATCTGCGCCTTGTCTTCCTTTCTCTTCTTCAATCCTGATATGGCTCCCAGCTTCAGGGTAAGAGGAGATTTCTAGAACGGGCTTTTGTGTGCGCTGTCATCAACGATATGTCCGCTAATGTATCAACTACATCACGAATCAACTACACTAGGGGACATAACTTGGGTTTATTTTGAATTTATGCAGTTAATTCCCTTGATTTATTATGTCTATTGCCTTAAGCCTTTTCAGAGTATGTGGCCTAGGGGTTAGTGACTCGGTCTATTAACCCCGACGTTCTGAGTTCGAATCACGCTGCGGACAGTTTGCTTGCAAATTGTTTCCGTTGATTTTAACAAAGGACGATGGCGCCACCCGTTCAGAAAGCAATGGCAAACACTACTGAACGTATAAGTGGTGCCTAGAAAATCAACGACTTGTTTACTGCGGTTGATGGCTACGTCCTTTGGGATATGCCACGATTTTCATTTCAACATGTAGACGTTCTCCTATTAAATCGAACAAACAAGAGAGTCGTGATGGTCAATTCCACCACACACGACACTCCACACGCGATGAAAGGAATTGACTCTCCTACCTCCTGCACGCTATAGTTCAGAAATGTGAAATGACATTCACTTCAAACGCTAATATCTAAACAGAATAGGGAATTTCTAAAAATTATGTCTATATAATTTTATATATGACATACGGATTCGAGTCATGGATAATAAATACACAGATCGAAAAGTCTCTGAGGGCCACAGAGATGTGGTTTTACAGAAGAATGATGAGAATCCCATGGACTGCTAAAAGGACTAATGGGGAGGTGTTGAATGAGATCAAGACACAGAGAAAGCTTATCATCAATATAAGAAAGAGACAGTCATCATTTTTCTGACGTGTGATGAGAAAGGGAGGTTTAGAACATATTGTAACAACAGAAAATAGAGGGAGACAAGACAATAAAATAGAGGGGAGACAAGACATAAAATAGAGGGAGACAAGACAATAAAATAGAGGGAGACAAGACAGTAAAATAGAGGGAGACAAGACAATAAAATAGAGGAGACAAGACAGTAAAATAGAGGGAGACAAGAAAGACAATAAAATAGAGGAGACAAGACAATAAAATAGAGGAGACAAGACAGTAAAATAGAGGGGAGACAAGACAGAGGAAGACAGAGAGAGAAAATTTTGATATCCTGACTTCATAGCACAGAAGAGCGTCAACATCTGAGATGATAGCTTCTTCTTCTTCGAATGTTCCATATCGATCACTTGTTAACCACTCTTTTGTGATCTGAGCCTAAGAGCGATTGTATGTTGTGCCAATTATGCTCCTACTAGTAGGCCAGCACATCCGATTTCTGCTACGCTTTTTATTTACTAGAGTAGCTTCCTAGTTCTTTCATCAGTCGCCTCTTACGACATTCTTTCTAGGTCGCAGTGGTACTATTCTTTGATTTCCTTGCGGGCCCATGCACCGCACGAGCGTGAGATTATAGCAAACAGCAGAGACAGAGATTTGTGGAGATTCATGTCGCTTACGCCAGCCGACGCGGCACCTGATGATGATATGTTTAACTTTGATGATAACAGTAGTTTTCTCCTTTAATATAATTTTAGCTTGCCTGGGATGGGAATCATTGGTGAGATCTTCCAGCGATTCTGGCGGATCATGCATAGGATAACAAATATGGGACTTACTGATGTCGAGGTGTCTCTACTGTGTGCCTTGCTCATTTTTAGTCCAGGTAAGCCATAGTTTCAGGTAAGCCATAGTTTCATGTGAAAGGATAGTGATATATGTCCATCTATGGGTGTCCACATACTGTTTTGTACACATACTAATCTCCTAGTGTCTTTATAAGATACTCCTAGCCTGGGGGCCTTTCTTGACAACACAGTCAGGCATTCGGCTGTCCTCAGATTTGTTAGTACTATTCCCCGTGCTGGACTCTTACTCCACAGCCAACTCTAGATAACTAGGCCAGACAACTGACCGGGGATTCATTGACCTAGATCAGAAAAGGGGGCCTGAAATTACAGATGTTAGAATACTGTACGCTTCTTTTGAAATTTTACTCAATTCTGTGAGTCTATGGTTATTTATTGGTGACAAATATTCATAATATTGATATTCCTTATTGTTAAACTGAACTTGTTGCATAATATAACTTCGATTTAGCATTTTGTGTTGATTTTAAAATGAATTCGTCTATATACACCAATACTGGAATGCGAGGTCACGTGGTGTAGTGGAGTCGGATTTCCCATAATTCTTATCTGAGTCAGAGGGCCCATAAGTTTATAGTTGGCTCTGGTCCGAAGGCCCATAAGTTTATAGTTGGCTCTGGTCCGAAGGCCCATAAGTTTATAGTTGGCTCTGCTTCTATAAAAGAAGTGTTTGTAAGATCCTCCTAGCCTGGGGACCTTTCTTGACAACGCAGTCAGACTTTTGGCTGTCATCAGATTTGTTAGTACTATTCGGGGTCAAAGGCGCAGTCAGAGAGACGACGTCATGCCAGGATTAGTGAGCTGACACTAACCAAGATCCTACCCCACCTTCACGTGATGAGCCTGGAAACAGACAGAGGATCATGTCTGGCTAAGCGGGTAGGGATGGAGGAAGAGCTACTCTGGTATAAGTAGGGATACAAGAGCAGTTACACTATACGAGATCTACTCGCAAGATAGACGAGAAGAATCCCCGAGTGACTGTTTCTGCACGTCTCTCCCGGCCGATGGTAAAAAGCTAAATAAATTAAAAAACGAATCGTAAAAACTGACAAGGACTTGTTTCTTATAATACTTCTCATTATTTTCATATCACCTAGTGGCGGCTCGTCATTAAGTGCTTACGGGGCCGGGCCCCACCAAAATTAATGTGTAATATGTATTTTTAAAAAATAAATTAAAATATAACCTAGCACAAAACCATGATTTTTCCGAAAATTTTTGTCTGGCCACACCAACGAAAATGATCACGAGCCGCCACTGATATCACCAATACAATAAATTCAAAGTTTAACCATTTCAAGTTTCTTTCTTTTTTCACACATTAGATCGAGAGGGCTTGACAAGTGTCCGCTACCTAGAAAATCTGGAGACTGAACTAGCGATGGCATTGAAATGTCAATTGATTCTTAACCACTGTGAACTGCCATTTATCTTCGTACACATTATTGATATTATTATCGAACTTCGAGAAATTTCCACACTATATCTAGACTCTGTTTTAGATGCAAGGGTAGATAACTGCAGTTCAAAAGTGATTGGATCAGACAACAAACAGCAAGAGTTAGCGCAACATGAACATTTCATTGGTAAAGGGTTGAGTAAAGAGAATGTGATTTCGAGAAGGGATGTCAGCTTAGATGATGGTTGCACTTGGAGAAATGATTCTGGAGGTAATCACACGCGAAATAGTTCTACAGATGATCATGGCAGTAAGAGAAATGTCGTGTTGAGTTATGTGAACAATGTACAGGCGTTAGTTGGTGAAAATAGTGTTATAAAAGTTGGTGAATTTTTTAACGGAACTATTATTTCTGAAAGTGAATCTTCGAATTCTAGTGATGAGTTTGATGGTAGTTTTAGTGATAAGGCTTCAGTGTCGAGTACAAGAAGTTCAACCTCATCCCAAAGTGTTGTTGCTGTTGATAGAAGATCTGAGGGTGATGTACCAGCTCAGAACGCTCAGTCACAGAGTGGAGTGATAGTTTTAAGTGATGTTTCTTCTGACCAAAACGTTCATCCACAAGATGAGGTGATGGTTTTGAATGATGTTGTACCTGATGTAGAAGAGATAATTGTGTTTGATGTAGAGGAGGATGTTAACGTTGAAACAAATTTAAGAAGAAAAGTAACATCTGCAAGGATTAGTCCAAATTCTAACACATCTTTTGATGATCATTTGAGGAATGAGAAAAATGAAGAAAAGACGAAACAAATTATAGAAGATATCGACAGAGATTTACAGAACATTAAAGACAATATTGTTGTACAGTATAAACAGAGATTCAGATGAAATAATAATTAGTGAAACAGAATTTCGCAAAGACAAAACAGAAATGACCTCAGCCAAAAAAGAGGCACAGGTAGATCAAAACAAGTCAAAACAAAATGATAACAGTAATTTTTCACTATCTTCCTCAAAAATGGAAGAAGTTATTGAGATTAAATCTGGCACAAAAAGTTGTAGAGATTTTGTGGATCTTCAGAAGCATTGCCAGTTTGGCTTCACTGAACCATTTCTGAAGTTGACGGAAATCAGTGAAGGGGAACCACAAGCTGAAAATCTGTCCAGAAAGTCATCAGAAGATGTAATATCTACATCTTCTGCATGTACAATCTCAGAATCTACAATCATTGTTTCTACAATCTCTGCATCATCTGAGCTGAAAGATAGTACCAGACTGAAAGATGGGAAATTGCCGACAAATTCTCAGAATTCTCAAAAAAATTATAAGAACTCTCAGACGAATTCCTTTAGTTCTCAGGGAAACTCCCAAACAAATTCCCATAATTTTCCCACAAATTCCCAGAATTCTGATCAACAACCGGATAAGATAGATTCCAAAGTTCAATGTGATCCACCATTATTTAGTCTAGAAATGAATACACTACAATCTACATCCAACATTACAGTCTCCGATTCTATCCACCATTTGGACAACAAAGCCAATGACATGTCTATTAGAAGTAGATCTGGTTCATCTTGCCCATCACCTGTATGCCTTGATGAGGTCATAGATGCAGTTCCAGCTCTTGTTAATAAATGTCAACTATGGAATGATAAAAATGAAAAGAATAATATTTTTGAAAGTATGGAAATTATTGACAATAATTTATCAGATATGGTAACAAAGACTCCGGTACAGTGTAACATTTGGGGATTAGCAAACAAAAACCGTGATGACTTGAAATACAATGCCTTAGATTTCTCCAAAAAGAAACCATCATTAGTAAAAAGCACAACTTCGTTGTCTTTGAGAACAGCAGCCAGTTCTCAAAACGGACAGAGGGGTCAGAATCCCAGAAAGCTTAGCCTTCAGCACCAGCAAAATGTCATGCTTCGTGCTCAAGATTCACATGAAAGACGGCAGTTACCAGAACTAACAAGAGTTGCTTCAGAAGGCACACAATCATTGATGAATCATATTCCAAGATCTGTTTCTGGGAGAGAACATTACATCCAGAATACGATATTTAGTGATGATTTCTCAACCAGTTCTTCAAGAATTGGGGATGAAATTAGTCGATTTCCATACTCACATAACATTCATCATTCTGGAGTAGCATTTTACAGTGAGCATTCCATCCCTGTTGTTGGAGAGTATATAGATCAAAGGTATTTCCATCGAAGGAATACAATGCCAACCAGATTTGATTACCCTAGAGTCTTTCATTTACCGTATCCAACTCAGACACACTCTAATCAGAACAATTTAGCCTTAGAAAAGTGTTCCTCCAAATTGAATATACCACACCCGGTTCATTGTTCTATGTTGCCTGCTCCGATGTCGCAACCAACTCATCAGTTGAAGCTACAGTCACAATATAACCATCCGCATGTTGCTGCGACAACTCAGTTGCCTAACTCCTCAGCATTCTGTACACAACCACATCAACATCCGAAGTTGGGGGTGTATGAGGAACAGCAGAGAATGTGCCAGAAAAATATGAGAAATTCTTTTACTGATTTTGATAAATCTGTGCAAAATCAGGGGCGTTTATCGAGGATGGTGCCAGCGCAGGCTGAAAATGAATCTTCATATTTTCAAGATGAAAACTCAGTAAATTTCAGACGCAAGCCCATTGTATCCAGTTCTGCGTACAACAGAGACTTATCTAGAGGAACTCGGGGAAGAGTTAAAACAGCAAGTACAGCAGATGGTTCTCGACAGAAAAGCGTGTTCAAAACGACAGTCTCTCACTCAGAAACTAATTCTAATAATCGATCAACAGATGGAACAATGATGACACAATCATCACCACTATCATCATCATCTGTGACAACATCTGTATGTACATATGATGAGCCTTTAGATATGACGTCACCATTAACGGCCTCAAGACAGGGTGATACAAATAACATGCTAGTCTTAAAAAACCAGCAAATCTCGAAACCACTTTCTGAATCTTTCCGCAAGGATTTACACATTTCTACGTACCCCGATAACAGCCACGCCTTATTTACACAGCCACCTCCAGCACATGATAGTGTTCTCAACCAAACACATTCCTGCATGTATCCATCTCAATCCCTCGCATCTCCGCACTTGCCAACAACCTTCGGACCAAATTCCACCGCTAATTCACGTTCCACGTCATCGCATGCCTTTCAAAGATCACCTGTGTTCACAGTACCAGGCTCATTCAGCACTCCTAGTCCACCATCTTCTAATACTGAGCATCATTATCCCCATAGAAGTGTTGACTTAGATGAGATGGAGGATGATTCGGTACAGATCATAGATGAAGACGATGATACACTTCTTGGTCGACCCCGATCTCAAAGTTTTTCTTTCGCTAATAAACGGCGCTTGACAAGGAGTAACCTCTACAGGCTCCTCACCGAAGCTCAGAATGATTCAGCCAAACATCAATAATCATCGTCATCATCATCATCATCATCATCAAGTAGTCTGCCCCTTCTGAAACCTAGCTCACATGACAGCAGCTCTGAAAAACTCTATTCTGTGCAAGATGCCGGCGTCAGTCGCAGTCATTCTCAGATCGTCAATAACATCTTATGCACATCGTCTTCTAAGTGTTCATTTCATTCTTCTTCCAGGCACCATTCCCTCCAAAATTATTTTCTCTAGGCACTCATGTCATTTGATGTGTCAGAAATATTTAATTGTCCTTGTTTTAAAAAATTTTTAAAACCAACGTTCTTTAATATCAAGCTATTGCAGAACAGAATCACTTGTTCTCTTCTCTGTCCATGATAAAGTTTCAGTATCAGTTTGGAATATCCTCATTGCACTCCGGACATGTCCATAGGTGCTTCCATCTCCTTCGCAATATCTCCAACAGCGTCCAGCGACTGACCGTACCAGTTCGATTTGGATTGATGAGCCTACTCATGTACCTGTTGTGCTGTTCTGTTCCTGCTACTCCAATCTTCAAACCCAAGCTCCTGCAATCTAGCAGTTGGCGTGAAGTGGTGTAGATAAAAATTTTCTTTGCGACCATACTCTATGAAGGTGTTCAGAATATCAACTCTATCCATTGGTTGACCCCCTGATATGGTGGCAGAGCCAGCTAGTTTGTCTGTTCTCTCATTGTCTTTGACCCCTGTGTGCCCCAGAATGAAGATGAATGCAATTCCCGGAATTCTGGAAAAGAAGCTCTCATAAACAAAACGGCGCTGTCCGGATTCGAACCTACGACCTTTGAAACGAATGGCAAAGGCTTACACACACAGCCCCAGAGACCCCACCGGGAAGTCTATTACCGCGGTCATTTCCTCGTTCAAACCTACATGCACTTGATTATTCTGAAGTGAACTCGCTGTCTGGGTTCAGCGTAGTTGGTAGTGAACTGGTGGTCTGGGTTCAGCTCCCGCAATGCGCGTGGAATTTTCCCGACCACGACGTCTCTCAGGTCGACCCAGCCTCAACTGGGTACCACACATGCTCTGGGAAAGTAAAGGCGGCCGGCGTGATGCTAACCACATCTCCCATCGTGTGCCGACGGTCAATGAAAAATACAGGCCTAACACTGTATTGACTATATACCACGAGGTATGACAGGTTCCTATATCAATCAAATGCCGGGTTGGTCGGCGTAGGCGATCATATTTCTCCACATCGGTCTGTCTCTGGTACAATCTATCAACTCCGTCATCGAACCATTGCCGAACCATGTAGACAATCATGTCTCTTCACATCGGTCTGTCTCTGGTACAATCTATCAACCCGCACCGAACCATTGCCGAACTAGATTCAACCCATTCTCTCGAATCGATCTGTCCTGGTTACATCTATCACTCCGCCTAGCCGCCATTTTGCCACTCGATTTAGGCTCCCGAATGTTGTCCCTTTTTCACCTTATCTTGTCCCTGTATGTTGGTCCCCTGTATGTTGGTTCCCTGTATGTTGGTCCCCTGTATGTTGGTCCCCTGTATGTTGGTCCCCTGTATGTTGGTCCCCTGTATGTTGGTCCCCTGTATGTTGGTCCCCTGTATGTTGCCTGCTGTAACCAAATTTTCTAGACTGTCCCTTCTAATTATATCTCAAAAAAACCTTGATTGTCTGCTTCTTATTCGATTGATTAGATTTCAATATGAATCTGTCTCCGACAAGATCTCTTCATTGCTCTTTCTAGCTGTCCATGGAACTTTCAACATTCTTCTGAGAAACCACATTTCTGTGGCTTACAATGTTCTTACCATTTCTCTGTTCATTGTCCATGACTCACCGCCGTATAAAGTATTGGCTCCATATAGCATCAGATTACTCGTTTCCCCAACGTCACTGACAAGAATTTATTGCATAGTTTTTCATCTTCTCAAAGGCTGATTTTGCCTGAACTATTCTGCTTTTTATTTCTGAAGTGCATCTTTCATCTGATGTGATAATTGCACACAGATATATATATATATATATATACCTTAACGATTTGCTCAATATTTGTGGACACCCTGAAGATTTGTTTCTATTTGTTTGTATTGATATAAACTCTATAATGATCTGTATTCCTGTTTGCATTTGATGTTTTTATTTTGTATCCGATATTCAGCGATTTTTGGGGTGCGTTTTTAATTTGATTGAAATTTATTTTTGGGTGTAGATAGAGTTGCTTGATTTTGTTTGCATGTTTTTTTTTCCTTTCCTGTGGAAAGTCATTTTCTGTTTGTTGTTTTTTTTTTGGAGTTGAGAATAATGTATTTTGGAAATGAAAAATGACTTATGTATGTATGTAGTAATTCATTATTAAGGGGAAATAACTTATAAAAATATGTTTGTAATGGCGCCAGTTCATAGTTCATATGTACGGTTCCAACTTCACTGTAGTGGGTCACCCCATAATCGCTCCGTTTCTGTGCCAACGAAAATCATACGAAATGCTAACAACTGTGAAATGTCTACTGTGTGAACTAATTCCAGAATGAAACAGCCGTGTACCGCCACAAAAAGCAACCCGCACCGCATAAATGCATATGGCCGTCGCTATAAAGTGCCAAATCACTTGAATTGCAATTCATGTCGAAGGGAACATCAGTCGCGACAAAATCCAGCTTTATGCACACGCAATATCACTGCATACGGCAGATTGAGTCGGTTCGTTATAACCGCTGTTCGTCATTTTCTGAATATACACAACAAACGCACGGTTGACACAGCAAAAAGCATTCCATGTAACATTCATAGCTCATAGCGTTGCTCAAGCACTAACTCAGTAGCTCGACAAACGAAACCGGAAAATACCCGACCAAACATGGTGGAAATGCGCTAGCAAAGTCGTTTCCAGAATCAAACAGTCCTGACTCTGAATGGCCATCCCGCATTCCGCCATTGCTGGCCAAATGCAAAAATGTTGCCACAAACACTAAAAAACCATTGTTCAGCACAATCTTTCTTCCTACGTTATGCTATCAGTGCCAAACACGGATACACACATATTGTGTATATGCTCAAAGATAGCAAAGTTTGGAAGGGAAAAAAGAAATCTATTTCATATCTCGAGGTATATAAGGCAATACGATGTTAGTCCCGTATTTTTCATTGACCGTCAGCACACGATGGGTGTTGTGGTCAACATCACTTCGACCACCTTTACTTCCCAGAGCTTTTTCCTGGTACCAAATTGAGGCTGTGTGGACCTGAGAGCCGTTACAGTCAGAAAAAGATGCCACGCCTACTGTCGAATTGAACCCGGATCACTAGCCTAAACAACGAGTTCACTAACAAACTATGCTACTACGGCTCTCTAGTATATTCCGATTACGTGGAAGATCCTAAACCCACCTGGAGAAGAACAGTAGAAAACTGACAGAAATGAATCACAGTTGAGGTACAATACAGATGACGACAAAGAGCAAAGAATTGCCTGCATTTGTTGCTGCCCTAAAAACCAAGAGAGTTACGGAGGAGAGAGAGAGAGAGAGAGAAATATGGATGTTCAAACATGGATCTTTGAAACATTCACAAAACAGATGAGACTGCAGTAAAACTATTTGATTGGCAAAACACGTAATCACAAAGTACTGTAGTTTTGCAAATTACAAAAACAATGACAAAATACAGCAACGTTTCGACCAACAAGGCCTTTATCTTTGAAACACAAACTCGTTCAGCTCAGTCGTAAAATCGGAAATTCCCGTAGATAGGGGCTGACTTTTATATATGTTTGATAGAACGATGTCAGTCTTATTTCTGTTTAACTCAATTCTTTCAGTCCATAGTTATTTATTGATGACAAGTGTTAATAATAGCGATATTCCTTAGCGATAAAATTAATTTTGTGACATAATATTACCTTTCTTTAAGTTGTGTTGTTTTAAAAATGAATTTGTCTTTAACAATTTTGGAATGCAAGGATCACGTGATGAGAGTTGTCTATTTCCGGGAATTTCCACTTGAGCTGATAGGTCTTTTACATACAGGAGGCTGTGGTTCATAGAAAATTGTTGACAGCCTCTGAACGTTAACGTTTATCTTTTCCTAGATTGATACTAAGGATGAAACGTCTCTGATAGAAACGAAACATGATGAGCCAGGAGATTGATCAATAGAAGATATGAGGTTTTTTTTTGTGTCTGTACAAACGGTCAATTAATAAGCAAGGCGGAAGTGAATTCTCTATTTATGCCTATATGAAGATAATATGCAGATAATATGAGGAATATGCCTTGCCCATTTTGCACAAACTCTCCTTTTGTTCAGGACTGCCTACTGTTTCATTCAAAGGAAAGACAACGTCGATACGTTTTTAATCAAGCGAGGTTTGCAGGGGTTGCCAGAAGATGGAATAGAATACACACATAACCATCAACTACCTTAGGGTTTCTCTCTCCGGATTTGGGGTTGAGGTTTACTACTCTAGTCTTCTGCATAACAACGCTGACCCAAAGAGGAGTAGGGGTTTACTTCCTAGCATTTAGCTCTCATGTGCTCCTTCTCTAAAAGGCAGTGAGTTTAACAGTTGCAGATGGTACCGTCTACTGTCATACGGTAGCAGATAAAACATCTGATCTGACAGTGAGTTTAACAGTTGTGATGGTACCGTCTACTGTCATTCCGTAGCATATAAAACATCTGATCTGACAGTGAGTTTAACAGTTAGAAGAACATCATTGCTCTAGTATATAATAGTACCGATTTAGAAGAACATCCTTGACCTAGTATATAATAGTAACGATTTAGAAGAATACCCTTGACCTAGTATATAAAAAGTAACGATTTAGAAGAATACCCTTGACCTAGTATATAATAGTAACGATTTAGAAGAATACCCTTGACCTAGTATATAATAGTAACGATTTAGAAGAATACCCTTGACCTAGTATATACTAGTAACGATTTAGAAGAACATCATTGACCTAGTATATAATAGTAACGATTTAGAAGAATACCCTTGACCTAGTATATAATAGTAACGACTTAGAAGAATACCCTTGACCTAGTATATAATAGTAACGATTTAGAAGAACATCATTGACCTAGTATATGATAGTAACGACTTAGAAGAACCAGTTTCTCTGAAGTCGAAGAGTCTGTATGGCCTGGGACACTGATAAAAAAAGAAAGCAGGTCTTCACTCAAAAATCAGTCAGAATCGTCATACCAGGCGCCCTGACTATGTCTGAATTCATTGCGGCCCCGAACGCAAGAAGAAGAAGCAGTTCCGCTGAGATTTGGAAATGGTTGAAATAGTTTAAGTGAATGAAAGGTGAGATGTTGAAATGCAAGTGCCTTTATTTATGCAGTGAGATCTACAGAAGAGAAGAAATATGAGGAGATACATTTTGACAAATTTGAAAGATTAAATTATGAACATCGTTGTTTTAGTTTGTTTGCAGTAGATATGGAGAGAGAGAGAGAGAGAGAGAGAGGAAACCACCAGTATGGGCCCCGGACCCGCAAGGGAAGCAAAGAATAGTACCACTTCGACCTACAATGCATGTTGTAAGAGGCGACTGATGTAGGCCCTAGGATGCTACCATAATAGACAAAAAGCAGCGCAGAAATCGGATGTGCTGACCTACTCGTTGGCGCATAACTGGCACAATGTACAATCGCTCTTAGACTCAGATCACATACAAATCACACACAGAGTGGTTTACAGGTGGTCGATATGGAGCGCTCGAAGAAGAAGAAAAGTGAGGAAACGTATGGAAGTTTGTGATTGTATAACAGAGCTAGTGTAGATGGAGACTTAGAGAGTATCAGAGAGAAACTCGGAAAGAGAAACCATAAGCAAATATCCACACACACCACACAGAGAAAGAGACATAACACCATCACACACACCCACAGAAAGAACCATTACATCCGTAGTAATCTTGCACACTTGCAGAACAGGTTGGTCTCCAGATTAATTCTGCCAAGACCAAAATTATGGACCTCACGAACTCGACAGACAACATCGTAATAAATGGCCAAACACTGGAGAAAGTTAAACATTTTACATATTTGGGTAGTAAAGTGTCAAACAACGGAGACACGATGAAAGAAATAAACTCTCGTAATGCTATATCAGCTAGTGCCTTCACTAAATTAACGAATATCTGGCAATCTCAAGACCTTAGTATATGCACAAAGTTAAATTATTTAGGTCATGTGTGATTCCTGTACTGACCTACGGTTGTGAAAGTTGGGAAAACAACAAAGAAAATTGATAAGAAACTGGACAGCTTTGAGAATAAATGTCTCCGAAAATTATTAAAAGTAAAATGGAGTGATTTCGTTTCTAACAACACATTGAGAGATAAAACACACCAACAACCCGTATCAAATATTATAAGGAAACGAAGGTGGAAATATTTAGGTCATGTTCTTAGATCAGACGAAAAGAGACTAAATCGACAATTCCTTATGTGGTCACCAGTTGGGAAAAGAAAACGTGGAAGATCAAAGACTACTCTTCGAAGAACCATCCAACAAGAAAGTAAACTATTGGGATGTAAACCATACAAGATCTCCAACTGCTAGCAACGAACCGCATCACGTGGAGATCTAAAACCTCTGCCCTATGTGCCACTTTGACACGAAAGGAACAAACTAACTAACTAACAGATATATATATACATAGTGGCAGCTCATGATCGTTTTTGTTGGTGGGGCCAGACACACATTTTCGGGAAAATCATGACTTTGGGTTAGTTTAAATTTTAATTTATTAATAATAAATACACATTATTTTTGGTGGGGCCCGGCCCCTCTGGCCCCTAATGACGAGCCGCCACTGGATATATATCATCATCATCAGGTGCCGGCTGGCGTAGGCGATCATGGATCTCCACAAATCTCTGTCGTTGGTGTTTGCTATCAACACAGATGTTGACGCTCTACCGTGCCATGAAGTCAGGCTATCCAAAATTGTCTCTCTCTGTCTTTCCTTGTCTCGTCTACCCTCGATTTTACCGGTTGTCACAATGTGTTCTAAACCTCCCTCCTCATCACATGCCCGAAAAATGATGACTGCCTCTTTCTTATATTGATGAAAAGCTTTCTCTGTGTCTTGATCTTATTCAGCACCTCAACATTAGTCATTTTAGCAGTCCATGGGATTCTCATCATTCTTCTGTAAAACCACATTTCTGTGGCCCTCAGAGATATTCGATCTGTGTGGGTATATATATTAACCACTAATAAACAAGCAGACACAGAGAGAGAACTATTAGCAAGCAAACAGAGAGATACAACAAAAAAAAACTAAAAATCACCCAATGCTAGAAAGAGAGAGATAGCAATAACTAACTCTCACGTTCTTGTAGGAACACAAGAAACAAAATTGTTATCATAAAAACAGAAAATAATCACTCCCTCACACACTTGACACAAAGAGAGATAGATCATGTCAGGCAGATACACAATCCCGCAATGGGTAGAGAGACAGAAAGAGAGAGAGAGAGAAAGAGAGATCGCACCAGACAGAAACACAACAGATACGCAATCACGCAATGGGTAGAGTGACAGAAAGAGAGAGCGAGAGAAAGAGATCGCGCTAGGCAGAAACACAACAGATACGCAATCAAGCAATGGGTAGAGTGACAGAAAGAGAGAAAGAGAGATCGCACCAGACAGAAACACAACAGATACGCAATCAAGCAATGGGTAGAGTGACAGAAAGAGAGAGAAAGAGAGATCGCACCAGACAGAAACACAACAGATACGCAATCAAGCAATGGGTAGAGTGACAGAAGAGAGAGAAGAGAGATCGCACCAGACAGAAACACAACAGATACGCAATCAAGCAATGGGTAGAGTGACAGAAAGAGAGAGAAAGAGAGATCGCACCAGACAGAAACACAACAGATACGCAATCAAGCAATGGGTAGAGTGACAGAAAGAGAGAGAAAGAGAGATCGCACCAGACAGAAACACAACAGATACAACAACAAATGTAGATGCTAGAAAGAGAAGAAAATAGATCGTACCAGACAGAAACACAATATATACGCAATAAGCAATGGGTAGAGGACAGAAAGAGAGAGAAGATCGCAGGAAAACACAGATACACAATCCCGCAATGGGTAGAGAGACAGAAAGAGAGAGAGAGAGAAAGAGAGATCGCACCAGACAGAAACACAACAGATACGCAATCACGCAATGGGTAGAGTGACAGAAGAGAGACGAGAGAAGAGATCGCGCTAGGCAGAAACACAACAGATACGCAATCAAGCAATGGGTAGAGTGACAGAAAGAGAGAAAGAGAGATCGCACCAGACAGAAACACAACAGAAACGCAATCACGCAATGGGTAGAGTGACAGAAAGAGAGAGCGAGAGAAAGAGATCGCACCAGACAGAAACACAACAGATACGCAATCAAGCAATGGGTAGAAAGAGATAGAGAGAGGAAGAGAGAAAGCTAGAGAGAGAGAGAGATGATCGTGTCAGACAAAACACAACAGACACGCAATCACTCAACGGATAGAGATACAGAGAGGGGGAGAGAGAAATCGTGTCAGTTAAAAACACAACATATACCCAATCACTCACTGGATAGAGAAAGCAAGAAATAGACCAAAACACCGACACAGTACACGAGAGAGAGACAAACTTCGCTAGAACGCACCCACACAACACACGCACACCCCCACAAACAACAGAAAACAAATATAAACATGTTTGTCCGATATTTATTTTAAAGAAATGAATTCAGATATCAACATTTTCTGTTCAAAGTTAAATGAATTTCAAAACAAAAAAATCAAACCTAAAATGATTTTCCTGACCATCTATCTTCTTCTTCGATCACTCCATACCGACGAAACACTTGTTAAACCACTCTGTGATTTGTTTGTGATCTGAGTCTAAGAGCTATTGTACGTTGTGCCAGTTATTCACCTATTCGTAGGCGAGGACTTCTGATTTCTGCGATGCTTTTTATTTGCTAGGTAGTTTCCTGCCCTATTCAATGTAGGGTAGCTGTCATACATGGACAATGACCAAAATGCAGTCTAAAATAATAACTACATGTGGAATGTGGTGCCTGCGAAAAGCTACCAACAACACCAGAAAAGAGTCACCAACATCAGCATAAGAAAGAATGTTGGCATATAACCTTGCTTGAATTACATTGAGAAACAAAGAATGAAGTGGTTTGGCCACTTAATAAGAATGCAACTAAACTCCACAGTATACATAGTCTTCTACAACAGAACATCAGGAAAGAAGGTGAGAGGAAGACCACGAAAAGATGGTTAGATGGCATAGTAGAATCCTGTCAAAGAGCAAAATAACAATCACCCAAGCCACCAGAAAGCGCAGACAAAAACAGAACCACGACACTGGGCAACAACCGGTAGCAGTGTGACGAAACTGGCAACAACCCGATAACAGTGTGACGACACTGTGCAACAACCCGGTAACAGTGTAACGACAAAAGAAGAAGGGTAGCTTCCCTAGGCCCCTACCTCAGTCGCCTCTTAGACATGCCTGTGGTCGCAGTGTACTATTCTTTGCTCCCTGGCAAAGCACACTGGACCATTCTCTCTCGCGATCAGCCCGACCATGTACAAGATCCCAGAATTCTATTCATGTGAAATCTGATTCATTCAGCCTTAGCATTGATGTGTTTTACATCACATCTTCAGCACCATTTGGAGCTCTGGTGCTTATCCTTCGGCGATGTGTCCGGTTTCAACCAGCGTTTACTCGTTTACTCAGTTCGCTCTCCGTTCTGTAGTCATCTAGTGTTTTTTACGGTGTGGGGTAGCTAGCCCCACGTCGAACCTCCTTAGTCGCCTCTTACGACATGCGTGGCAGGTAATAGTGGTTCTATTCTTTACACCACATTTGGGCCCCGTAAAAGTCAGGCGGACCATCTATCTAAACATATTCATTATCATGCTTACTGGGGCGCTGGTGATGACGTATCTCCGCAACACACTTTCCCCAGCCTTAGGAATCACTTCCGTTATTGATGCTTTTTCATATAAGGATGTTTGATTACCCAGTATATGTTCTCTCTGATGCCCGTCGGCCCAGCGTGTTCGTAGCGCGTTGGACTACGGGTGACTATCCCTCTATGTGTGCGGGTTCAATTCTGCGGGATGGCAGAAAAAGCCACAGACTCCCCAGATTTACGGTGTTCGTGGCACCGAACAGAAAGGTTACGAAATCTACTGGCAGGAGCGAAGAGCTGAAAAGCTCAAGTGCTTCTGGATCGGACATTTTTTTAAATGTTCTCTGTTCTCTTCTATTTCTCTTCTCATCATTTTTTCCTGTTGTCACTTTGTGCTCAAACTGGTATATTAGCATTCATCATTAAATAGCTTGTCCTGCGCATGAGCAGAACTTTAGAGGGAGTTTCTGTGTGGCTTATGTGCTTGTCCCTCGTGTCTAATGTACCAGGTTGCTCCTCGTGGAGCCATCTGGATATTTTTCAGAGATACTTGATCTCAGTGTAGGCAAGATCAAGTTTCTAGTCCTATCGGAGACGGACGATAAAACGTAGGTCATGTGTTCAATTTGAAGACATAAAAGTACCCTTGGCAGTTAAAAATTGAGAATAGCAGACTGGAAAGCTGCTGCAATGGCAAACAAAATTCATTTGCCCGGATCAGCTTGGGGCAAATATTCTCGATGTGCGCTCGGTATGAGATTGGACCATAGATCTTGATCCATTACTCGTTAATCTAAATTACAAGTACCTATCAAGTCAGAGTAAGTCTCGCCTGAATGGCGAACTGGTAATAAGAAAAGCAATAATTCACGCAAAAATCAGTCACATAAAGCACCATGACTACGCCTGAATTCATTACCAGCGAACGAGACAGAAAAAACCTACTATATTTAAGATTTTAGTTTGTTGATAACTTCGCTGTTTTCTGTATTTTTTCAATGATGTCCCTTCCTATATCACCGTTCTGTGAGATATTACTTCCCTTGTATATAAGGGTACATAACTCTGAGATAGAAAATTGTCTACTCAGTTCAACACCACCCCCTCCCACCCTCATTTTCCCACCCCTTACCATGTATGTCGTAAAGCATTAGAAACATTAGCTAGAACAGCTTCCTGTGGAAAAGCGGATTGGAAAAGAGGATCTGAACGTCCAAACGAAAGATGGAGAAGAACTATGGAAAGAGAGTTGAAATAGTGTGGCCTAAAGGGGTCTATTGTAGACAAGCTGCAAAACGGCAGCAATGGAATATTTTGTGGAAGCTTTATGTGTCAAGCTGGGACATGAAGAGGATACAGATATAAAATGTCCCCTGTAGTCCTCCCTACAAAGGACTCCATAAACCGCTAACGATACATCAACCATGGCACGAGATGAGCCCAGACAACAGTTGACTTCACCATAGAACGCGTCAACGGATAATCATCAAAACTACATGGCACTAGAGATGAGCTCCAGACAACAGTTGACTTCACCATTAGAACGCGTCTAACGGTATAATCATCAAAACTACATGGCACTAGAGATGAGCTCCAGACAACAGTTGACTTCACCATTAGAACGCGTCTAACGGTATAATCATCAAAATACCGATCGTAAGAAGAAGAAGATATAGAATGAAATTGTTAATAATTAACTGTAAAATATTTTACATTAATATGTACTGTTTTTGTGATAAACATTTAGTGATATTATCGATGTAGTATGTTGTACATTGTAGGTTCTCATTTGAAGAAATGTTGAGAATCCCTGGTTTAATGTACCAGGTACCCTGAGAAAGTAACGCTGACTACAGAGTCCGTGGCGATATTATTGGTTTCACTATTTGTCCAAACTTCTTGACCACGTTCCAGCGAGATCATAACGTCAATTTTAGGTTGTCTTTCCTCTCTTGTAGAAGCGAAGACTTGCTTGTCAATGATAAGGTAAGTTTCAAGGTTGACCTCTGGTGCCTGTTGAGGTGGATTTAACAACGGTAAGATTACAACAGATGGTAACATATGGATGTGTGACATTGACATAGCGGTGGAGAAGATCATTAATACTTTTGAATGTAAATGCTACAGAGAGTACTTAGAATACAGGGTAGGTCAGTCGCTGGATGCTGTTGGAGATATTGCGAAGGAGATCGGAGCACATATGGACATGTTCGAAGTGCATTCAAGATATTTCAAACTGAAACTGAAACTTAGAATATCATGAACAGAGAAAAGAAGAAATCCTTCTGTTCTGTAACAGCTTGATATTAAAGAGAGTTGGTTATTAAAGAGTGTAACATCAAGTAACATTTAATATTTCTTGCTCATCAAACGACATGAGTGCCTAGAGAAGATAATTTTGGTGGGAATGGTGCCTGGTAGAAGAATGAGAGGAAGACCTAGAAGACGATGGGTGGAAGATGTCATTGACGATCTGAGAATGACTGCTGCTGACATTGGCCAACTTGCATAGAACAGAGAGTTTTTCAGGACTGCTGTCATGGGAGCCAAGTTCTGGAAGAGACAAACTACTTGATGATGAAGATGGAAATGATAACCATAAACTCAGAGAAAGAAATAAGCAGACTTCAGTAGAGACAGGGCTACGGAAGAGTAGCTGGCGATGGATAGGACACACATTGAAAAGGCTGATCAGAAGCATTGCAAAACAGGAACTGTTTTGGAACCAGCAGGGAAAGAGGAGTAAGGGAAGGCCTAGAAATACCAGGAGAAGATAGCTGGAGACTGATATTGAAAGGATAGGCAAGATGTGGAAAGAATTGGAAGGGATGGAAAGATAGAGGAAAAGCTGGAAGAAGTTTGTTGAAGACCTGTGCTCCATTGGGAGTTGAAAGAGGAAGAAGAAGAAGAAGACAGATGATTGGAGGAAAGGGGGGGGTGGGTGGAAATAGTAGATAGATAGGTAGAAAGATAGACAGGTATGTAAATAGTTATATGGATATGTATATATCGATCGATCGATCTGTCTATCTGTCCGTCAGTCTGTATCTCTGTATATCTATCAGTTAGTTAGCTAGTTTGTGAACTAGTTAATTATTTAGTCATTTGACATTTTAGTTAATAGTTTAGTTAGCAGCTTATTAATTGTAGTTAACTAGTTAGTTGAGAGCCGCGGTAGCGTAGTTGTTAGTGAACTCGCTTCTAAAGGCTGGAGGTCTGGGTTCAACTCCCGCAGTGGCGTGGAATTTTGCTGACCCAACGGCTCTCAGGTCGACTCAACTGGGTACCAGACATGTTCTGGGAAAGTAAAAGCGACCGGCGTTATGCTGACCACATCACCCATCGTGTGCCGACGGTCAATGAAAATACAGACCTAACACTGTATTGACCTATAAACCACGAGGTATGAAAGGGTTCCGTTACTTTTTTTACTTTACAGTTAGTTAGTTAGCTAGCTTGCTTGTTAGTTATTTAGTTAGTTTTTTAGTTAGTTATCAGATGATCCTCATTGCACAAGGAACAAGTCCCTAACTGCACCGATCTCATCTTTACTTTATCCATCAGCCCTCATCGACTGCTGACAGTTCCAGTCTAATGCTGCTTAATTAGACGTCGCCTACTTCCGGTATAGTGTTCAATTCTAGTCAACTCTCTTTGACTCCTGTAGTCGGGACATGAACGTAAAATCTCTCTCGCACGCGATCACCGCCCAGACCGATGTACCAGATCACCTCATAAATTCTATTCATGTGGCAAATCTGATTCATGCAGCCTTAGCATTGATGTGTTTTACATCACACCTTCAGCACCATTTGGAGCTCTGGTGCTTATTCAACGGCGATGTTTCCGGTTTCAGCCAGTGTTTACGCGGTTCGCTTTCCATTCTGTAGCCATCTAGTGTTTGCTACGGTGTGGGGTAGCTAGACCAACGTCTAAACTCCTTAGCCACCTCTTACGACATGCACAGCAGGTAACAGTGGTTCTATTCTTTACACCCCAATTTGTGCCCCGGTAACAACTCGGGCGCAAACGACATAAAATCTAAGACACCGTCTGTATCGGAAATGATGGAATCAGGTTAATGCCTAAACTTCCGTAGATATGGGGTCCCGGTGGCTAAGTGGTTAAGCTTGCGCGCGTTCCGACGGTCGTGGCTTTTAATTCGGACTGCGCCTCCCTGTTTGCGTGTATACTTTTCCCAGATATCCCAATTATTGTTACCAGAGATAAAAATGTCAAAATAGAAAGGTAATAAAACTCAAGTACAAGTGCAAGTATACCTTGCCCACACTGTACAAGAACATTTCAAGCCTGCATCGGGCTCACTAGTCATCTACGCACACACAGACAAACATAACGTAACTACATTCCCTTGGATGAAAAATGGTGGTCATGATCACCTGTGATGGACGAGCATCATTACCAGAACTGCGATGTGCTTGCTGTGTGTAATACTCTCCGTATGGGATATGCCATTTATGAGGAGAGGGACCGAGCCATATTGGGAAAAACCCGGTGCACTGAAGTCAATTCTTGGGCTTTAGGTCCTTTCCAATGACAGTCTTCTTCTTCGAACGCTCCATATCGATTACTTGTTAAACCACTCTGTGATTTGTGTGTGATCTGAGCCTAAGATCGTTTGTACGTTGTGTCAGTTTTGCTCCTACAAGTAGGCCAGCACATCCGATTTCTGCGACGCTTTTTATTTACTAGTGTAGCTTCGCTAGGCCCTTACCTCAGTCGTCTCTTACCTTGTAGGTCGCAGTGTTACTATTCTTTGCTCCCTTGCGAGCCCCAACAACAATCAGGCGAACCCAATGACAGGGAGATGTTGAATTTGAAACCTCTCATTTGTTTTACTGTTACCTATGTCTAGCCTAATATTCATAATTTAAATATATGGCATGTTGGACCTTTTCCGTTTTTACAGGCGGTCAATTGGCAAGTATTTTACTGTGACAACTTTTGAGTTTGCGCTTGTCTCTTTTGCTTTGTCTTTACAGGCGGTCAATTGTTTTACTGTGACAACTTCTGAGTTTAAACTTTGTCTCGCTTGTCTTGCAGCGCATCCTTAAGTCTCGTGACTGTTGGTTTCCACGTTGTGTCCGAGCCAGAAGCAAATATGAGTGGTCATTTTCATTTATGTTTAGATTTGGCAGCTGATATGGGGATCATGCCTTGTTCAGTTTGCTCAAACCCCACTCTCCACCCTACAGTTTGCTCAAACCCCACTCTCCACCCTACTGTTTGCTCAAACCCCACTCTCCACCCTACTGTTTGCTCAAACCCCACTCTCCATCCTACTGTTTGCTCAAACCCCACTCTCCACCCTACTGTTTGCTCAAACCCCACTCTCCATCCTACTGTTTGCTCAAACCCCACTCTCCACCCTACTGTTTGCTCAAACCCCACTCCACCTACGTTTGCTCAACCCACCCTACTGTTTGCTCAAACCCCACTCTCCACCCTACTGTTTGCTCAAACCCCACTCTCCACCCTACTGTTTGCTCAAACCCCACTCTCCATCCTACTGTTTGCTCAAACCCCACTCTCCACCCTACTGTTTGCTCAAACCCCACTCTCCATCCTACTGTTTGCTCAAACCCCACTCTCCACCCTACTGTTTGCTCAAACCCCACTCTCCATCCTACTGTTTGCTCAAACCCCACTCTCCACCCTACTGTTTGCTCAAACCGCACTCTCCACTACTGTTTGCTCAACCTCACTCACCTACGTTTCATCTAAAGAGAGATAAATCTATATGTTTGAATCACAGAGTTCATGAAGACATGTGCAATACACACACAACTGACACAACCATCAACTAACTTAGGGTCGCTCCCTCCTGATTTGTCTTCAATGTTTACTCCTCTAGCTTTCTACATAATCATGCAGACCCACAAGACAGTGGGGATTTCCTTCTACATAATCGTGCAGACCCACAAGACAGTGGGGATTTCATTCTACATAATCGTGCAGACCCACAAGACAGTGGGGATTTCCTTCTACATAATCGTGCAGACCCACAAGACAGTGGGGATTTCCTTCTACATAATCGTGCAGACCCACAAGACAGTGGGGATTTCCTTCTACATAATCGTGCAGACCCACAAGACAGTGGGGATTTCCTTCTACATAATCGTGCAGACCCACAAGACAGTGGGGATTTCCTTCTACATAATCGTGCAGACCCACAAGACAGTGGGGATTTCCTTCTACATAATCGTGCAGACCCACAAGACAGTGGGGATTTCCTTCTACATAATCATGCAGACCCACAAGACAGTGGGGATTTCCTTCTACATAATCGTGCAGACCCACAAGACAGTGGGGATTTCCTTCTACATAATCATGCAGACCCACAAGACAGTGGGGATTTCCTTCTACATAATCGTGCAGACCCACAAGACAGTGGGGATTTCCTTCTACATAATCGTGCAGACCCACAAGACAGTGGGGATTTCCTTCTACATAATCGTGCAGACCCACAAGACAGTGGGGATTTCCTTCTACATAATCATGCAGACCCACAAGACAGTGGGGATTTCCTTCTACATAATCGTGCAGACCCACAAGACAGTGGGGATTTTCTATCAGGATTTACTTCCCCAGCCTCTAGCTCTCCCGAGCTCTCCTCCACAAGGCAGTGGGTTTATGACTTGCAAATGGTACCATCTACTATCATACGGGAGCAGATTAACCATCTGATCTGAACTCTAAGTTTAATACTCCAATTCTTATTAATAAAATGTTTACAGTATTTTGCTAGACCAGACTATACAGACAAGCAAAATAAGATGAGAGATTGATTAATCAACATCGAACTGGCGTGTTGGGCCACTGGACGCTGCTAGATTTGCTGAGACAGAGATCGGAGCACCTATGGCCATGTCCAGGGTGCTATGATGATAGTTCTTATATAACTGATAACTGACAACAGAAAATAAAATAAATACCTACTTTTAAATAACTCAGTGAGAAATGATAAATGCCATCAAATGGTGTAAAGAAAACACCATGCAGTGAGTCAAAATATGGTCCCTGGTTGATTGATGCGCTGTAGTTTGAAATCTTTTCGTTTCCCAAGTTGGCAAGAGTGTCTGTACGATTAGCATAGAAGACAGCAGATCTCTTCAATCGTTCTGTGAGAAAGAAGATACGAATTAACAAAGTTGGCAAGAGTGTCTCTACGGTTAGCATAGAAGACAGCAGATCTCTTCAATCGTTCTGTGAGAAAGAAGATACGAATTAACAAAGGAATTTAATAATTATTTCTTCTTCAAACACTCCATATAGACCACTTGTTAACCACTCTGTGTGATTTGTATGTGATCTGAGCCTAAGAGCGATTGTACGTTCTTGCAGTTATGCGCCTACAAGTAGGCCAGCATATCCGATTTCTGTAATGCTTTTTATTTACTAGATTAACTTCCTGAGGATCTACATCAGTTCGCTTCTTACGACATGCCTTTTAGGTTGCAGTGGTACTATTCTTTGCTTCCCTTGCGAGGGGTCAGTTGGGCCGACAGTCTCAATTCTGTTTATTTACCAGAATACCTAAGATTATTAAAATCAGATTAATAAATCATTTCACACTTATTTTAGATTTATGTTTTACTTCATTTATTATTTTGTGTTCTCGTATATTTTCTTTATAAAGACCTATGGTCGAAACGTCAAGTGTTATAATTTTTCATATGTAGTCATTTATTTTTCCTTGCTTATGTCTTTTGTCCTTCTCTGTTTTTTTTTTTTGCCACTAGGTGTAGCAGGTTTAACTGATGATTAGTTTCCGAGATAGTACACGCTCGGTCGTATGATATGATGTGGTATTGTGGAGTTTGAATATGCCATTTTTTTTCCTCTATCTCTCATAGGCCAGATTTTTTTCTCTATCTCTCATAGGCCAGATTTTTTTCTCTATCTCTCATACGCCAGATAGGCTTATGCAGCCGTCATGCTCAAATCATCAGTTACAACCTGAATGTACACATTTGTACAGACGGGTAATTTAAGATTTACCAGTAGAAAAAAAATCACTTTTAAAGTATCACATTTGTAGTTATACTGTAACATGGTATCAGATCTGATTGTATCACATCTGGAGTTATACTGTAACATGGTATCAGATCTGATTGTATCACATCTGTAGTTATACTGTAACATGGTATCAGATCTGATTGTATCACATTTGTAGTTATACTGTAACATGGTATCAGATCTGATTGTATCACATCTGTAGTTATACTGTAAACGGTATCAGATCTGATTGTATCACATCTGTAGTTATACTGTAACATGGTATCAGATCTGATTGTATCACATCTGTAGTTATACTGTAACATGGTATCAGATCTGATTGTATCACATCTGTAGTTATACTGTAATATGGTATCAGATCTGATTGTATCACATCTGTAGTTATACTGTAACATGGTATCAGATCTGATTGTACCACATCTGGAGTTATACTGTAACATGGTATCAGATCTGATTGTATCACATCTGTAGTTATACTGTAATAGGTATCAGATCTGATTGTATCACATCTGTAGTTATACTGTAACATGGTATCAGATCTGATTGTATCACATCTGGAGTTATACTGTAACATGGTATCAGATCTGATTGTATCACATCTGTAGTTATACTGTAACATGGTATCAGATCTGATTGTATCACATCTGGAGTTATACTGTAACATGGTATCAGATCTGATTGTATCACATCTGTAGTTATACTGTAACATGGTATCAGATCTGATTGTATCACATCTGTAGTTATACTGTAACATGGTATCAGATCTGATTTATCACATCTGAGTTATACTGTAACATGGTATCAGATCTGATTGTATCACATCTGTAGTTATACTGTAACATGGTATCAGATCTGATTGTACCACATCTGGAGTTATACTGTAACATGGTATCAGATCTGATTGTATCACATCTGTAGTTATACTGTAACATGGTATCAGATCTGATTGTATCACATCTGTAGTTATACTGTAACATGGTATCAGATCTGATTAGTTATACCACATCTGGAGTTATACTGTAACATGGTATCAGATCTGATTGTATCACATCTGTAGTTATACTGTAACATGGTATCAGATCTGATTGTATCACATCTGTAGTTATACTGTAACATGGTATCAGATCTGATTGTATCACATCTGGAGTTATACTGTAACATGGTATCAGATCTGATTGTATCACATCTGGAGTTATACTGAACATGGATCAGATCTGATTGATCACATCTGGAGTTATACTGTAACATGGTATCAGATCTGAGTTATACTACAGGTATCAGATCTGATTAGTTAATGAGAGGCCACAAGAGTTGGTTTATGTCAACATCACTATATAAAAATTATGATATAAAAAAAGACAGATGTGAGGCACCTGTTAGGCAGGTGTGAGTTAGGTGTGTGACAGGTGTGATGCAGGTGTGTGGAAGGTTTGAGGTAGGTGTGTGGCAGGTATGAGGCAGGTGTGTGGCAGGTATGTGGCAGATATGAGGTAGGTGTGGGACAGGTATGAGGCAGGTGTGTAAGCGTGTGTCAGGTGTGAGACAGGTTTGTCAGGTGTGATGTGCGTGTGAGGCAGGTGCGTGTCACGTGTGTGTCAAGTGTGAGGCAGGTATGAGGCAGGTGTGTGTAAGTGTGTGTCAGGTGTGAGTCAGGTGTGTTTCAGGTGTGAGTCAGGTGTGTGTCAGGTGTGATGCAGTTGTGAAGCATACTTATTTCTTCATTCAGTTTTGCGATCTGCGTAAGAGGCTTATTGTGATCATGACCTCCGTTGTTAGAGTTGGGCGTGGTTAGTAGGTTAACTCTAGTGGTCAGTCCGTTAACTTTTGTGTCCAGTACGGTAAGACGTTCACAGAGCTGGGTCAGAACAGAATGAGTACTAGTGACATCTATGCAAGGTGTGGGTGAGTCCAGCCCTGTAGAATATTGACATTAGAAGAATCATAATTTCAACAAGGTGTGGGTGAGTCCAGCCCTGTAGAATATTGACATTAGAAGAATCATAATTTCAACAAGACATTTAACTAAAATATTCTTCTTCTTCTTCCAACGCTTTATATCGACCACTTGTTAACCACTCTTTGTAATGTGTATATGATCCAAGCCTAAGAGCGTTTGTACGTTGTGCCAGTTATGCACCTACAAGTAGGCCATCATATCTGATTTCTGCGATGCTTTTTATTTACTAGGGTAACTTCCATAGGCCCCTACCACAGTCTCCTTTTACAACATGCCTTGTAGGTCGCAGTGGTACTAATATTTGCTTCCCTTGAAGGGTCCCAGCACCATACGGTCGTAACTAAAATATGAAAAATACTTTTTAACAAGATATGAAACTCATATGAAATATACGTTAATTAATACGTTAATTAATACGTTAATTAATACGTTAATTAATACGTTAACTGAAGTAGAGGCCTAGGGAAGTTACCCTAGTAAATAAAAAGCGTCGCAGAAATAGGATGTGCTGGCCTACTTGTAGACACATAACTGGCTCAACGTAAACTCGTTCTTAGGCTCGGATCACATACAAATCACAAAGAGTGGTTAACAAGTAGTCGCTATAGAGCGTTTGAAGAAGAAAACGAAATAAGAATTCTTCTTCTTCTTCTTTGCGTTCGTTCTTTACCACCAATTTTAGTAACTCTTTGTGATATGTTTGATCTTTGCCAAGAACGTGTATACGTTACACATTGGTTTGGTAGACCTCTAAACGCATAGACTTGTGCATGTTTAGGACACGCACATCCGATTTCAGCCAAACCTCCTTTATACGCCTCTTACGAATACCAAAACAAATGTTGTTCTGTGAACTTTCGGAGGGGAAGAGGCACCAGGGCAGATCACTGCTCAGATATAAAGATGTCTGCAAAGCCTCAATGAAAAACTTTTCTATAGGTCCCAGCACATGGGAAGGATTAGCTGATGACAGAGTTGTGTGGAAAGTCAAATTACGAAAGGGCACAGAGTCTTTTGAGAAGAGACTTATGTATGAGCTGAACTTCAAGAGAGAAAAGTGACAACTCAGAAGTTGTCACAACAAAACACTTGCCAATTGACCGTCTGTAAAGACGAAAAAGGGAACATTGGTAGGCAACATTGGTTCTATTCTTTACACCCAAATTTGGGGCCCGGTAACCACTCGGGCGAGAATAATAATTTATTTTGAAATATCTCCAACTTGTATATTATTTAGTGATTTTAACTCGCAATTTAACTGAGATCAGAGGCATAGAACAACATCCGGTTTCAAATACTAGCCATACCGGGGTTCGCAGTAAGATACCTAGTCTTACTGTCTCTGTTACTGTTGAAGGTTTTTGTGGCATGAAGATAGGTACTCAACCCTCGTTCCAAAAGATACTCGGTTCGTTATCCTTGTGAAACGATCGGGCTATTTGTCAAGAGATCCAGAGATAGATGAGATCGAGTTCCTAGTCCTATCGAAGACGGACGACAAAGCCTAGGTTCCGTATTTCAGTTATGACCCCGCCTGTTCAGCGTGTTCGTAGCGCGGTGGACGACGGGTGACAAGCCCCTGTGCGTGCGGTTTAATTCCGCGGGCTGGCAGAAACGCCACAGGTTCTCCAGATTTACGGTGTTCGTGGCACCGAACCGAAGGGTACGACATCCATGGCACCGAGCCGAAGAGCTGAAAACTCAAGTGCTTCTGGATCGGTTATGAACGCACATAAGCCCTTGACAGTTAAAAAATCGCAAAGTGTTTGCCTGCAAAACAGCTGTTCAATCAAACACAGATTCAAATAAAATTCCTGCAAAAATATTGAAAATTCTTCAAAATTACATCGGAGACCGTCGCCGGTGCTACGGAGTCCTGTGTAAGAAAGTAATAGGAGCGCAATGACGTTGATCTTATCAATCAATAAATTTCACTATCTAAAAAAAATAGAGAAAATATTAGGCAGACTTGACTTTATGGCATGGAAGATCGTCATCATTTGAGATGATAGTATATATTAGAAACAGAGAGTTGTGGAGATACATGATCACGTACGCCAGTCAACATGACACCTGATGATGATGATGTATAGAGGGCTAAAAATACGTGTGTATCGCCTCTGCAATACAGTCCCGTATTCATCGTCTGCAATAAATCCACAACTTATCGTCTGACTGTATCTGGGAAGTCTAGTGTATAGGAAGCGTCTTACTCTTGCTGTTTATTTTGAATTCTTGCTTGTTATGTTATGTTATGTTATGTTATGCGATCGACGTCATGGCACTTTGGGAATTACTATGCGTGCTCTGTCCTCTGCTGCAGCAGCCATCCCAAAGCATATTTGCTCACCGTACCCATGAGAAGTTGATTAGTATACTTCTCTCTCTACCACGAAGACGACACTGTCTGGCATGTCCAAACTTAACGCCTAATTCTCGAACTCGTTCCAGTGTCTGAGACTTACCCATATCACATAATTGAGAGCGTACCGCATTGATGATATCGGCTCTGTCCATACTTCTGCCCGCTTGAGTCGGGGAATTATTTGCAGGAAAGTTAGCATGCTGATGTTGATCCTGGTGATGATGAGGATGTTGACGATGATGATGATGATGATGATAATGTTAAAATATCTGACCCAGAATTCAAAAATGTTTACTGTCTCAGGTCAATTTGTTTCTTTACGTGGAGTTTCTTTTTATTTTGCCATCAACAATAATTATTTATCTTGTATTGTTCCTCGCATCGGCTGGCTAGCCAATTATAATATCGTCAGATTTGGATTATGTAGACGATATTAGTCTTTCAGTCAAGCCAATACGAAGATGTTCAGACAAAAACATATACACTCTCCGGAACAGCTCAAACAATAGGACTTAAGGACAGACGGCACCCCTAAACAGAAATATTGATCATTGAGGTTGCGTTTATGATTCTAAATGATCAACTTGATGTAAAAACTCGGGAAAAAATTTCAAAAATCCAAGCATGTATATTCTATGAAAAAAATTTAATATAGAGGGGTTTTTTAAGGGAAAAATGCCCAAAAAGTGACCTTGCAAAATACAGGATGATTTATGTTCTATTCAGGTTAGCACTATAGAACTTTCAGATGTTATTGTAAATCGGCATATCTTGAACTGGTAGCAAAATATTTATAAAGTATAATAAAATGAGTTTTTTCTGAATTTTTAAATGCAAATCCAGATTTTTGACTCAAAAATATGGGGTAGGAGATATTCTTTTGCACAAGACACAAAAACTGTTAAATGAATTCTTATTAAAGTGGTAGGGGATGATCAAATATGCATAAGAAAGAAGTATGCAAATTTATACAACAATCCTTTGAGTAGTTTTTGAAAAACGTGTATTTAGTGACATACATTTATGGAAAATAACAATTTTGAGAAACAGCCAAAAAACTAACATATTTTCAATTATTGACCAAATTAATTTACTTTAAGATCCCCAGGAGCATACAAACTTGCCTCAGCCCATGCTTTAGATGCTAATGCTAATTGTTTTACATCTTTCTATCTTTTTGTGCCTAAATTCTGTATTAGCAAGGAAGATATGTGGTTTTTATAGATGACAGCAAAATACTGAAAATAATGTTTTCCAAAGGAAAAGTTAAACTAAAACAAAAGTTTCATATCGGCACAATTTCATATTATTAACTACAATATTGGCATCATTGACAGTTATTTTTAAGCTCCTCCTCAAAGTAAATGAGATCTTAGGACACCAAGTCCATATAAGATTATGGAAAGATTCATTAGCATTGTGAGAACCACCATGAATATATTTTGTCAACGAAGTCGCAAGATAGCTTGGCAAATACTTGCATTATGTTGCCAACAATAAAATTAGGCAGTGTGTTTTTAATCAACTAAAACTTTATCTTTAGGGCACAAGCTACTCAGCCTATCGCAGTTCTCATGGTTACCTTTGTGATGTTTAAATATGGCTCAAATACTATTTATCCAACCAATGGGCTCTAGTTTCCCAGAATTTTTCATACAAGCTCATCATAATCACGCTGCATAAGTTTAGTGATGCTATTAGTTAATATATCTGCACTACCATATTACTATAAACACTTTGCTACCATCTATTGAAGCAAAGTTATGATATTTCCTATATAATTAGCTAAAAAACATATACATGCCTAGTTAAAAAATGTAATTAAAATACAAAACTACATTTTTTTTTTCAAACTAAAGATAGTTCTTGATGTATTACCTAAAATATAAAAACTCAAATTTCATTTTTAAAGAAAAATCATTAAATATAGGGTGCGGTCTGTCCTTAATGGGATACAGGACAAACGGTTGCTAACTTCCTTATTTCTCAGTCAAATGAGATATTGTTTATCAGGTAGTACTAGGGACGGTCTGGTATGAAATATTATATAATTTTTAAATTAATTACTTGTCGGGTTGCCATGGAAATGGTGGCCATGTTGGATTATAAACAATGCCGTAAAGTAGGTAAGTACTCACAACTAGTTCATATTATTCTTTTTTTTAATTGAAATACTTACATAAGCCATAGTTCTAGGCAGCTAGCAACTTTAAATTGTTCTGGGACAGATAACAAGCAGATAGAAGTGAAACGAATAAGACATATACAATTTTTACAAAAAAAATAGGAACCTATGGTTACTAAAAAGATTGTGTTTAAAAATATATTTCTCAGAACTTGTATTTCTATATCTGACTGCCCTCAGTATTGATAGATCTATATGTATGCCAAATCTCATATTGATATCTTGAATGGTTACTGAGATTAACCTACTGAACACTTCCTAAATTAGTGAAAATCACAATTGTGAGAAAACTGCAATTTAAGAATATTTTTGACGAAATATGAAAAGATCTTAAACTTACCAAAGAATTTCCACATAAATCGCTTATATGATTGACAGAACATCTGTCCCGTATGGTTATATGTTAAATCCACCTGTATTATATGTGCCTCCTTCCTTCTGAGCTATCTCATGCTCTTTGATGTAGAGCATGGGAGAACTACTATTTTTAATATAAGCAAATATTGACGTAGACTAATGAGATAACATTTTTAGCTATGCGATTGATAAAATCTACTTTGACAATTTGAATATCATTGTTTAAAGATGTATTTGTCTCTACAAAAGCTTTGGAATCTCCACCACAGAGCAACTGGTAATAAACAAGTTGTCTCTTTCTCACTAACCTGACAAAAATAGGCTTGGCAGCTTCAGCTTCCATAGAATTAGATGAACTCTCACAATTTTCTCACACTGGTACTTTACAATGATATATAATTCGATATGTCTTATAGAATAGGGATCCCCATCACTAAGTACCAACCAAACGGTATTTCTAGACATTACCTCTTAAAAATACGTTAAATCTCCGAGAGGGTGGGCTGTCTAAAAACTCATTTTAAAATAATTTTTTTTTAAATTCTATTTTTTGGTTACTGATTTCGATTCTAGAGATATAAAACTAACAGAATAAAACATATTTGGAAAATCGATATTTTAAAGAAAATATGTAATTTTGTGACTTCTGATACCCCTTAAAATTAATGTGGCACATGCGAAAGTAATGAGAAATTATCAAAAATGAGAAAACCTAATTATCTTAATTACTAATGGTTGATCAGACATTTCTCTGAATTCATCACTTTTCCTGAATTCGTCACATTTTATGTTCATTATTTTTCGCTGACATCTGTTTATGCATTCAATTTACTTTTTATATCTTTAGTCATTTTCCAACTCTTAAATTAGGACAGACACAACATTTTAATTGCAAATTTGTAATTTAGTTTTAGTACTATATAACTTGCAGTTCCATATTTTATTTAGGCTTTTAAAAGCTGATGTTGCTTTGACAATTCGTAGCATAATTTCCTGTGCAATCAGGCTTCTTCTTGTTCTTCTACACCTTTTAACTCCCAACGGAGCACATCTCTTCAACAAACTTCTTCCAGCTCTTCCTCTCTCTTGCCATCATTTCCAATTCTTTCCATGTTTTACCTATCCTTTTAATATCAGCCTCCAACTCTCTTCTCTAGGTATGTTTAGGCCTTCCCCTACTCCTCTTTTCCTGTGGTTTCCTAAACAGTGCCTGTCTTGTAATGCTTCTGGTCGGTCTTCTCAATGTATGTCATATCCATCACTACCGTCTCTTCCAATCTCTTCTCACTGGTACTGTTTAGTCCTTCCCCTATTCTTCTCTCTTTCTGTAGCTTTCCTACTGTCTGTCTTAGTATCTTCTGGTATCTGAGTTCTTCTCAATGGGATCTCTATTCTATCTCTACTGTTTTCTTAGTTCTTTCTCTACTGGTATCTGCTTAGTTCTTTCTCTACTGGTATCTGTTTAGTTCTTTCTCTACTGGTATCTGTTTAGTTCTTTCTCTACTGGTATCTGCTTAGTTCTTTCTCTACTGGTATCTGCTTAGTTCTTACTCTACTGGTATCTGCTTAGTTCTTTCTCCACTGGTATCTGCTTAGTTCTTTCTCTACTGGTATCTGCTTAGTTCTTTCTCCACTGGTATCTGTTTAGTTCTTTCTCTACTGGTATCTGCTTAGTTCTTTCTCTACTGGTATCTGTTTAGTTCTTTCTCTACTGGTATCTGCTTAGTTCTTTCTCTACTAGTATCTGTTTAGTTCTTTCTCCACTGGTATCTGCTTAGTTCTTTCTCTGAGTTCCTCGTTCGCAATCTTATCATACCATCTCAGTCCTCTATTCTACGTAAACATCCATTTATGAAAGTCTGTAGTTTTCTGGTGGTTTCTTTTGTTGTCTTCCATGTTTCCGAGCCACATAACAGTACTGACTTCACAAATCAGGTTGCTGACGCCGGTCAACTGACATAGAACAGAGATTTTGTCAGGGCTGCTGTCATGTGAGCCATGTTCTGGAAGGGACAAGCTACTTGATGATGATGGTGATGATGAGTGTAATCAAAATGACTTCCTAAATAGGAGAGCTGCTCTGTTATTTTTATCATTATAGATTCCAGTGTGATATTTGCATTACTTGCCATAGGTGTCTTCATTATATTTGTTTTTTTCTAGCTTATCTGCAGTCCAACTTTTAATGCTATAGATGACAAGTTGTCTGTTTTTCTTTTCATATCTTGGGTTGTTTCTACTTCTTCTTCTTTGCGTTCGTTCTTTACAACCAATTTTAATCACTCTTTGTGATATGTTTGATCTTTGCCAAGAACGTGTATACGTTGCACTTTGGTTTGGTATAGACTTCTACAAGTTTAGGATACATGCATTCGATTTCAGCCAAGTTTCTACTTAACAATGTAATATCATCTGCAACATCACAATTTTCTAGTTGACTATTTTCTATCCAAATGATGCCATTTTCACCCCTGCAACATTTTCTCATCACCAAGTCAATAACCGATCTAAACAATAGCGCAGATAGATTAAAGTCTTGCTTTACTTCAGTTTCAACCATGAACCAGTCTCTTTGGCTATCGTCAGTGCGCACTAATACTGTAAACTATTAAACAGACTTGTGCTAATGTTAGTATATTAGCTGGTATAATCATCATACATTGAGAGAACAGGACGTCTTGTGTAAGACATTACAAAATAAAATACACACAGAGAGGGAAGTATAGCGTCTAAGTGGTTAAACACTTGTCTTGAGATTCAACGCCGTGTGTTCGAATCCGAACTGTACCTTTCTGTTGACGAGTGCATTTTATCCAGAGACGTCTAGGATTATTTCCAGAGCTAGGGAGTTCATGCTTTGTGCAATACTCAGGGGCGGACCCAGCCATATGGGGTAAAATCCTGTACAAGGAAGTCTATCCTTCAACTTTAAAACCTGTTTTAAATACACCCAGAGAACTGGACTTCTTCTTCTTTGAACCCTACATATCGACCACTTGTTAACCATTCTATGTGATTTGTATGTGATCTAAGCCTAAGAGCGTTTGTACGCTGTGTCAGTTATGCGCCTAGAAGTAAGCCAGCACATCTTATTTCTGTGACGCTTTTTATTTACTAGGGTAGCTTCCCTAGACCCCTCCCTGAGTTGTCTCTTACGACATGACATGTAGGTCACAGTGGTACTATTCTTTGATTCCCTGGTGGGCCCCGGCCTCACATGGACTAAACTGGACTTCTTGTAGATACAATACTAAACGAAACGAGCAAGAGGAAGACACAAAGGAAACAAAGACAAACATTCTTCTAATGCTTGGGACAAATATTCCAACACTCACCTTCTTGATTTGAACAAGATCCCCCAGGTGCAAACACATTTTCTAATTTAGCCATCATCGATTTGATTGAACTTTCAACTGTACAATCTCTCACAGTATCATCAGTTGAGTTTGGTAACTGTGCGTTAACTTCGGACGATATCACTGCCCTTGCCCAAAACAGCAGAAGTAGAGCTCCTGATAGGAACCATCTTCGAGATTGGAAATACATCTTCTACAACTTAGTTCTGAATTTATTGTCCAATTTGCAATCAAAATGTCGATATAGTAATAATTTTAAATAACTCTCTTCACTGTTTGCCCAATGTAATCTAGATTGTAGTATTCTTTAATGTTAATTCTGTACTTTCGTTTCTGTACTCTACAAATGAAATAATTTTAAACGTTTAATCAACCGTGTAAGACAGAATCACCAACATCAGCATAAGAAAGAAAGTTGGCACAAAACTGTGCTTGAATTACATAGATAAACAAAGAATGAAGTGGTTTGGCCACTTAATAAGAATGCATCCAAACTCCACAGTATACAGAGTCTTCTACAACAGAACATCGGGAAAGAAGGCAAGAGGAAGACCACGGAAAAGATGGTTAGATGGCGTAACAGAATCCTGTGAAAGAGCAAAGATAACAATCACACAAGCCACCAGAACAGCGCAAGACAAAAACAGAAAACCACGACACTGGGCAACAACCCGGTAGCAGTGTGACGACAAAAGAAGAAGAAGAAGAATCAACCGTGTGTTGTCGGGACTCACGAGGGGAGCAAAGTATAGTAACACTGCTACCTACAAGATGTGTCGTAAGAGGTCACTGAGGTAGGGGACTCTCTCTCTCTCGCGATCGTTCTTAGGCCGCTTTTATCATTCGAGTGTGATATATAAGCAGCCAAACATCAAGAACGGATGTACGTGCACGGCCTTCAGTACCTATTGGAGCTCAGGTGCTTATCCTTCGGCGGCGCCAGGTAGGGACTAAGGAAGCTAATCTACTAAATAAAAAGCGTCGCAGAAATCAAATGTTCTGGCATACTTGTAGACGCATAACTGGCACAACGTACAATCGCTCTTAGGCTCAGATCAGATGCAGATCACAAAGTGTGGTTTAACAAGTGGTCAGTTCTGAGTGTTCGTAGAAGAAGATACCACTAGAACTGCAGCAAACACTACTACTGCAAATCTGACCATTAATCATAGAACTGCAGCAAACACTACTACTGCAAATCTGATCATTAATCATAGAACTGCAGCAAACACTACTACTGCAAATCTGATCATTAATCATAGAACTGCAGCAAACACTACTACTGCAAATCTGACCATTAATCATAGAACTGCAGCAAACACTACTACTGCAAATCTGATCATTAATCATAGAACTGCAGCAAACACTACTACTGCAAATCTGACCATTAATCATAGAACTGCAGCAAACACTACTACTGCAAATCTGATCATTAATCATAGAACTGCAGCAAACACTACTACTGCAAATCTGACCATTAATCATAGAACTGCAGCAAACACTACTACTGCAAATCTGACCATTAATCATAGAACTGCAGCAAACACTACTACTGCAAATCTGACCATTAATCATAGAACTGCAGCAAACACTACTACTGCAAATCTGACCATTAATCATAGAACTGCAGCAAACACTACTACTGCAAATCTGACCATTAATCATAGAACTGCAGCAAACACTACTACTGCAAATCTGACCATTAATCCTTCACTAACAAAAGATGGATAAACTAGACGATTAACTTCAACAATAAGGCAAGCCACCTGACAAACGTTCGGAGAGTGTCGATTCTCCGAAAATCTACCTCACGAGCCAACATATTTTGTTAACCAGAATCTATTGACAATATAGATTTGATGCTGTTTGTGTGTAATTCTTGATATAATTCAGCAGATGAGGTTATAAATTACAGCTTTCAGTTATGCACATTCTGTTAATATGGGATCTGGTGTACATCTTCTTCTTCTTTGCGTTCGTTCTTTACGATCAATTTTAATGATTCTTTGTGATATGTTTGATCTTTGCCAAGAACGTGTATACGTTGCACATTAGTTTGGTAGGTCCCTAAACGCATAGACTTGTGACATGCATCCGATTTCAGCCAAAAGCTATGTGATGATGCTGAACACAAATTACTACAGCTACTAGTTATTGGTTATTTAACTGACGTTACAGCACTCCAGGCAGACTCATAGGTGCTCAGTCTTCCCTAAAAAATGTGAAAAGAGTATTTAAAAAACAAAAGTAAAGGGACACTTATTTTAATACCACGTGGTATATAGGACAATACGGTGTTAGGCCCGTATTTTCATTCACCGTCGGCACAAGATGGTTGATGTGGACAACATCACGCCAGCAGCCTTTACTTTCCTGTGCTTTCCCTGATACTCAATTGAGGCTGTGTCAACCTGAGAGGCGTTACGGTCGGAAAAAAAGTCACCCGCCACTGTAGAATGGAACCCATACCACTAGCCTGAGAAACGAGCTCACTAACACCTACGCTACTGCGACTTCTCGGAAAGAGTACACTACAGCTAAACATCACATATAACTTAATTTACTGTGAAAATACTACAGCTAAACTTCACACATAACTTAATTTACTGTGAAAATACTACAGCTAAACTTCACACATAACTTAATTTACTGTGAAAATACTACATTTATATCACACGTAGTGCAAAACACTGTTTATGAAGCACACACTAAAGCCCGTTCTAGAAATCTCTTCTTATCCTGCCGCTGTGAGGAAAAACAGGATTAGAGAAAGAAGGGAAAGAAAGTATCACAAATTTTAAAAAAAACGATCTTTCGCATTTTTCGATTTTAGAATATGAGGTGCTTATCACATTTCTAAACCCAAATATGCAGGAGGTAAGTGGGTAAATTCCTTTCCTCATGTGTGGAAGTCGAGTGGATAATTGAACTCACAACTCTCCTATCTGCGAATACATAAGTGAACGTTTATGCGTCAAGATAATATGTTACAAATTGCTATAATTGCTACAAATAAATATCACAAAAACCGAATTCACAATGAAGTTGTTACATTTGTATCACAAATAACCGAATTCACCGTGAAGATGTCGGCTCTGTTTTGTTGTGACTATATGGGGAGTGGTTGAACGACATACAAGTGACCGGTTATCGGATACGGGTCTCATTGTGTTCCACAAAAAGAATTATCAGGCACGGAGACAGCCAGCTCGGTTCTGTATGAGGAACGATGAGGTGATAATAACTAGGGGAAAGTTGTAGGTTCCAGAGTGAGAAGTGAGAAGTGAGAAACAGGGAGGAAGAGGGTCAGAAATAGAGAGAATTAGAGGGGAGGAAGCGAGCGAGAGAGAGTGTGATAACAAGATATGGCGAAATATAGCGAAGTAGAGACAAAGAGAGAGAGAAAACGAGAATGAAAAAAGGTGAATAAGATAGAGGGATCGGGAGGAAGAAAGAGGAATCGGGAGGAAGAAAGAGGAATCGGGAGGAAGAAAGAGGAATCGGGAGGAAGAAAGAGGGATCGGGAGGAAGAAAGAGGGATCGGGAGGAAGAAAGAGAGATCGGGAGGAAGAAAGAGAGGGCAAGGTAGGGAGTGTGATAGCGAGAGATGTCGAAATTTGATGAAGAAGAGCGAAAGAAGAGAGAAAAAGAGAGAGCAAGGTAGAGAGGGCGATAGAGAAAGATGGCGAAATATGGCGAAGATAAAAAGAGCTATAAAACGAGAGCGAAAAAGAGTGAATTAGAAAGATACATAAAGAAATAGTGAAAGAACAAGAGCGAGTTCAAAGCACGGGGAATTGAAGAGAGAGCAAGATAAACAGACAAAAAGACAGACATTAATTACATAGGAGAGAATTAACATATATGCAGCATAGGAGAGAATGAATATATATGCAACATATGAGAGAATGAATCACCACGACATACAAAAGAGACCAGTTATTTCTCTCTGGTCCTTGAGAAGTATAGGACCTCACCAGTTGTCCTCTCTGTAATCCGATTTCTGACTGTATAACTTCCAAGTATAGACCAGCGTTCATGCTTTTCATATAGAAAACTCCCGTCTTCATGGATCTGTTTAGGCATTTTTTCCATTTTTTCCTGTTTTCATTTTTTTCCCTTACGGGTTTTTCACCCAAGTGCTTGTCTAGAGACACTCGACTAGTTTGGCATGCCATTTCTGCCGACAGGGACGGCGCCATATGGGGGAACTCGGTGCAATGAAATCAATCCTTCGCATTTGGACCCTTTTTGGACTCGACTATACTTTCCAGAGGGTAGGCCCCACCCATCGTCATTTTCTCTTGATCGTGCATCATGGGTTGCTGTCCTGCCGTATTCAACATACATAGGAGACCAAGATCAAGCTCAAACAAACATAACGAGATCCAGAGGTGTACGACAACGTCCGACAGTCTTGACTGACAGATGACTAGCTGAAACAAAGTCAGAAAACAGCTGTTGAGAAGTATGGCGATCCTTATTGTTAGTTGACAATACCCATTGACGATGGAGACTCAGTGTAAACAAAGTTTAGAGTTCAACGCTTTCAGACATCGATTTGTATACATCTAAGTAGTTAGTGGTCAACCAGAGTCCACTGTACAGCTCGATATAGCTTGTCTTGAACTGACATCGATTTGTATACATCTAAGTAGTTAGTGGTCAACCGGAGTCCAGGTACATCTCGATATAGCTTGTCTTGGACTGACATCGATTTGTATACTTCTAAGTAGTTAGTGGTCAACCAGAGTCCAGGTACATCTCGATATAGCTTGTCTTGAACTGACATCGATTTGTATACTTCTAAGTAGTTAGTGGTCAACCGGAGCCCATGTACAGCTCGATATAGCTTGTCTTGGACTGGCGTGGGGATTGGCCATGTGTTTTTTCTTTGTTCAGTTTATATTGGACATTCTTGCAGTATGTGTGTCTCTGTCATCTTGCTGGTACCACATGTGCATATGTCAGAAAGGAATATTGTGTACTTGTTAAACTGTAATATTACAATACTTGTTGTCTCAGAGACGCCTGAGTAATTACCGGAGCCCAAATTGGGGTGTAAATAATAGAACCACTGTTACCTGCCACGCATGTCGTAAGAGGAGGCTAAGGAGTTGGTCGTGGGGTTACCTACCCCACCCCGTAACAAACACTCGACGGTTACAGAAACCACAACCAGGAAAATTCATAGCTCGCCACCAGAAAAAGAAGAAGAAGGATTCCAGAAGGAAGAGACGGAAGTTGGAGACGGAATGCAAGAAAATGATGAGAGAGTGGAGAGATCTGGAAAAGATGGCCTTGGATAGGCGGGCTTGGAAGGCCTTGGTTGTAGACCTATGCTTCACTAGGGGTGAAGGGTGGAAAAGGAGAAGAAGTAGTGTCAGAGAAGACCAGCTTGACAAAATAAACCAACTTTTTTTTTCATTCGCATCTACAACAACCATTAGTTAGACCACTCTTTGTGGTAGATCACTCTGTGGTAGAAAGAAGAGCAGAATAGTAACAGCATGCATATTCCCCAGTGACAACGTATGTGTGTGAAACATGGACATTTAACAAGACAGTGGAAAAACATGTAAGTGCTTTTGAATAAAAGTTGCCTGTGTGTTGCCAGCCGGAGCACTCAAGGGGAGCAAAGAATAGTACCACTGCGACTCCATGGCATGAAGGCGTTGCTGGAGCTCTCAAGGCAGAATAGTACCACTGCGACCTACAAGGCATGTTGTAAGAGGCGACTGAGGTATAGGCCATGGGAAGCTACCTAGTAAATAAAAAGCGTCGCAGATATCGGATGTGCTGGCTTACTTCTAGGTGCATAACTTGTACAACGTACAATCCCTCTTAAACTGAGATCACATATAAATCACAAAGAGCGGTTAACAAATTGTCGATATGGAACGTCCGAAGAAGAAGAAGAATACACGTGTTACAGAAGAGTGCTCCGTATATCATGAACATAGAAGACAATAATTAAATATAGTTATTAGTGTTTGGTTACTAAACCTGACATCATTGCACTCCGGGCAGACCCATAGGTGCGCAGTCTCCCCAACAGATATCGAAGAGTATGCATACTGAGAAATATATCCAGAAAGACTAGTTTTTAAAAACTGTTTGATGCTACACACAAAAAAAGAAAAGTGAAAGTAAATATGAGATATAAAAAGACATTAAGGGTTGAGAAGATTATTTTGAAATGAGACATGCCGGCAAAGAGGAGAAAAACGGGAAGAATATTCAGGAGAAGATGAATTAGGATGTAACTGATGAATTAGGATGATGGCTGCGCCCGAGTGGTTACCAGGGCCAAATTGGGATGTAAAGAATAGAACCAATGTTAGCTGCCACGCATGTCGTTAGAGGCGACTTAGAAAGTAGGAAGTGGAACTAGCTACCAAACACCGTAAAAAACACTAGATGGCTATAGAACGGAGAGCGAACCAAGTAAACGTTGACTGAAACTGGACACATCACCGAAGGATAAGCACCAGAGCTCCAAATGGTGCTGAAGATGTGACGTAAAACACACCAATGCTAAGCTGCATGAATCAGATTTCCACATCAATAGAATTTATGGGGAGATCTGGTACATCGGTCAGGGCGGTGATCGAGAGAGAGAGAGAGATGATGGCTGTAGAGGTGGGACATCTGATCTATAATAGAGAGAGATTCCGAATAACTTTTGGGTGGCTAATTTCTCATCAGGACAAGCCATTTGAGGATGATGTTATTTGCATCTTACAGCTTGAATTTGTTGCGCCAGCGAGACGCCTACAGATCCGAAGGCTAGCACATCCGAGCTCTGCATGGTTTTTTATTTTGTGTTCGTCTCCTTAAACAAGGCCATACACATACAAAAATGACATGGAACGACCTCACACAGCCAGAAAGGACGCACAGTAGACATACTCTAAGGTGAAGGTCATAAAGCCCAAATATACGGCAAAAAATGATCGCTAAAGAGTAATGCACACACAAAGAAGTTGATAAGTGATCGTTCGAGTGACTAGTCCTAGAAGGGCTGAACATGTTCCTGATCCGGAATGACTTCACCTAGGATGCTAGGATTAACCAGAGCCAACTAGAAACTTATGGGCCTTCGGACTCCGGTAAGAATTATGGGAAATCAGACCACAGCTACACCACGTGACCGCGCATTCCAGTATTGAGTGTATATAGACGAATTCATTTTAAAATCAACACAAAATGCTAAATCGAATTTATATTATGTAACAAGTTAAGTTTAACAATAAGGAATATCAATATTATGAATATTTGTCACCAATAAATAACCATAGACTCACAGAATTGAGTAAAGTTGCAAAAATACGAGCAGTGTTCTTTCAAACATCTGTAATTTCCAGCCCTCTTTTCTGATCTAGGTCAGGAATTCCAGGTCAGTTGTCTGGACTAGTTATCTAGAGTTGGCTGTGGATCAAGCGACGATTGTGGTCTTATTTCCTGTAACTTTTACCTGAGCCAACCGGCTGTATATTATCGAAGGCCATGGACAAAAGAACAGACATTGGATTAATATTGTAACAATGTGACGACATACACCATGTTTGTGAGTGACCCCAGTCTGAGAGACGATCCACTATGTTTGTGGGGGTCTCAGGTGTGAGAGAGACGATCCACATGTTTGTGTGGGCGATCTGCGATCTGTGAGAGAGACGCTACCCTGTGTGTGAGGCGATCTAGGTTGAGAACTGTTAAAGATAAGATGGTGTTGCATTTCCGACAACAGAACAATGGCGCATGTATGTGTGTCTCTGTAACTTGTTATCTCAATACAAGGGCTAGATGCGTGTTGCATATAATTTGTACTATTGTTTGTACATCATCATCATCAGGGGCCGTGCCGGCTTACGTAGGCGATCATGGATCTCCACAAATCTATGTTCCTGTATGTGCTACATCTCAGATGATGACGTGTCAGGAAGTCATGCTATCTAATATTTTCTCTCTCTGTCTTCCTCTGTCCGTCTTCTTCGATTTTACCGGTTGTCACAAAGTGTTCTAAACCTCCCTCTCATAATCTTCTTCTTCTAACGCTCCTATCGACCACTTATTAAACCACTCTTTGTAATTTATATGTGATCTGAACCTAAGAGCGATTGTACGTTGTGCCAGTTATGCACCTAGTTATGCACATCAAATTTCTGCTACGCTTTTTATTTACTAGGGTAGCTTCCTAGGCCCCTACCTCAGTCGCTTCTCGCCCGAGTGGTTACCGGGGCCCAAATTTGGGGTGTAAAGAATAGAACCACTGTTACCTGCCATGCATGTCGTAAGAGGCGACTAAGGAGGTTTGGCTGAAATCGGATGCAGTGTCCTAAACGTGTAGAAGTCTATGCGTTTAGGGGCCTACCAAACCAATGTGCAACGTATACACGTTCTTGGCAAAGATCAAACGAATCACAAAGAATGATTAAAATTGGTCATAAAGAACGAACGCAAAGAAGAAGAAGAGTCGCTTCTTATAACATGCCTTGTAGGTTGCAGATTTACTATTCTTTGCTCCCCTTGCAAGCCCTGACAACATACGGGCACTCATCTCATCACATGTAAGGGGAAAAGATGACTGTCCTTTCTTATATTTACAATGTGTTTTCTCTGTCTCTTGTTCTCATTCAATACTTTCACATTCACATTTTAGCAGTTCATGGGATTCTAATCATTCTTCTGTAAAGCTATATCTTTGTGGCTGTAGAGGTTTTATTATGTTTTTATTTTTTGCACTTACACACATAAAAGCAAACATACACACATATAAACATGCACACATAATACCGACATACGTATATAAATAAGCACGCGTGCGTGTATGTGTAAAAGTAAAGTAAGTAAAGGAACCCATTCATACCTCGTGGTATATAGGTCAATACAGTGTTAGGCCTGTATTTTTATTGACCGTCGGCACACAATGACACAATGGGTGATGTGGTCAGCATCACGCCGGCCGCCTTTACTTTCCCAGAGCATGTCTGGTACCCAGTTGAGGCTGGGTCGACCTGAGAGCCGTCGCGGTCGGAAAAATTCCACGCGCATTGCGGGAACTGAACCCAGACCACCAGCCTTGAGAAGCGAGTTCACTAACAACTACGCTACAGCGGCTCTCACATGTATGTGTGCGGGGAGTTTATACATGTGTGTGAGTGTGGGAAGTGGATATGCGTATGCCTGTGTGTGTCTGTGGATAGTGCTATACTGTGTATGGAGGTGTATATACATTTGTGTGTGTGTTGTGTGTGCGGTATTTTAGACTGTTTAGACTATGTGTGTGTGGGTGTGAAGTTGTGTGTGTAGGAGTTTCAATTGTGAGAGATATTTGCTTGTTCGTTTAGTGACATCAACATTATCATCATCATGTGCCATGCCGGATTGGGTAACGGACCTTCGGAATGTCTATCATAGACCAGATGTTCCGCATATGTAGTTGTCATGCTCAAACCATCAGTTGCATCCTGAATCCATCATCTTCTTCTTCTTCTTCTTCTTTGCGTTCGTTCTTTACGACTAATTTTAATCACTCTTTGTGATATGTTTGATCTTTGCCAAGAACGTGTATACGTTGCACATTGGTTTGGTAGGCCCCTAAACGCATAGACTCGTTTAGGACACGTGCAGCCGATTTCAGCCTGACCTCCTTAGTCGCCTCTTACGACATGCGTTGCAGGTAACAGTGGTTCTATTTTTTACACCCCAATTTGGGTCCCGGTAACCACTCGGGCGCCTGAATCCATAATTTCTGGGGTCTTTCCCTTCTCCTCTTTACCGAGAAGGTTTCCTCCATATCGATCTTCTTTAACACTTCGTATCTCCTTGAAAATGAAATGAAAATCGTTGCATATCCTTTACAGGACTTAGTCATCAACCACAGTAAACGAGTCGTCGATTTTCTGGGCACCACATTAAACGGTCAGTAGTTAGCCATTGCTTTCTGAACGGTGGTCTATTTATATCGTTCGTAAAAATCCAATGAAACTAAATTTGATTTCAAACTTGCACGCCGTGGAGTTTGAACCAGGTACGGTTGCGTTGTGATCTAGCTTGAACCAGGTACGGTTGCGTTGTGATCTCACTTAGAACCAGGTACTTTTGAGTTTGATCTGAGCTTGAACCATACGGTTTCGTTGTGATCTAGCTTGAACCAGGTACGGTTGCGTTGTGATCTAGCTTGAACCAGGTACGGTTGCGTTGTGATCTAGCTTGAACCAGGTACGGTTGCGTTGTGATCTAGCTTGAACCAGGTAGGGTTGCGTTGTGATCTAGCTTGAACCAGGTACGGTTGCGTTGTGATCTAGCTTGAACCAGGTACGGTTGCGTTGTGATCTAGCTTGAACCAGGTACGGTTGCGTTGTGATCTAGCTTGAACCAGGTACGGTTGCGTTGTGATCTAGCTTGAACCAGGTACGGTTGCGTTGTGATCTAGCTTGAACCAGGTACGGTTGCGTTGTGATCTAGCTTGAACCAGGTACGGTTGCGTTGTGATCTAGCTTGAACCAGGTACGGTTGCGTTGTGATCTAGCTTGAACCAGGTACGGTTGCGTTGTGATCTAGCTTGAACCAGGTACGGTTGCGTTGTGATCTAGCTTGAACCAGGTACGGTTGCGTTGTGATCTAGCTTGAACCAGGTACGGTTGCGTTGTGATCTAGCTTGAACCAGGTACGGTTGCGTTGTGATCTAGCTTGAACCAGGTACGGTTGCGTTGTGATCTAGCTTGAACCAGGTACGGTTGCGTTGTGATCTAGCTTGAACCAGGTACGGTTGCGTTGTGATCTAGCTTGAACCAGGTACGGTTGCGTTGTGATCTAGCTTGAACCAGGTACGGTTGCGTTGTGATCTAGCTTGAACCAGGTACGGTTGCGTTGTGATCTAGCTTGAACCAGGTACGGTTGCGTTGTGATCTAGCTTGAACCAGGTACGGTTGCGTTGTGATCTAGCTTGAACCAGGTACGGTTGCGTTGTGATCTAGCTTGAACCAGGTACGGTTGCGTTGTGATCTAGCTTGAACCAGGTACGGTTGCGTTGTGATCTAGCTTGAACCAGGTACGGTTGCGTTGTGATCTAGCTTGAACCAGGTACGGTTGCGTTGTGATCTAGCTTGAACCAGGTACGGTTGCGTTGTGATCTAGCTTGAACCAGGTACGGTTGCGTTGTGATCTAGCTTGAACCAGGTACGGTTGCGTTGTGATCTAGCTTGAACCAGGTACGGTTGCGTTGTGATCTAGCTTGAACCAGGTACGGTTGCGTTGTGATCTAGCCCACTACTTCTTAAGCTAAAGATGCTCACTATTTAACAGATGAATCTCTTTACATGTTCAAAATACTTCAATTTTCTCACTTTCATTTGCAGTATCAGCAAGTAATTTTAAAAGGGTTTTAAAGCCGAAGGATTGACTTCATTGCACTGGGTTTTACCCATATGGCTCGGTCCCTCTCCGCAGAAATGGCACGCCACCTGCCGAAAGTATTACACAAAGCACGAACTCCATAGCTCCGGCAACAATCCTAGGGTCTCTGGAAAAAAACTGCACTCGTGAACAGAAGGCCGGATTCGAACCTACGACCTTCGACTCGCAAGGCAAAGGGCTTAACCACTCAGCCACAGAGACGTTCAATTTAAGTTAATTCTGGATAGATCTATTTGTTTTCTTCTCTGTCCATGATATACGGAAGAATCTACTGAAACACATATACTCACAATTATCCATACATATTTTTGAATAATCAAGACAACACCAGATTTGATAAAACTATCCATGGTATATACCGTTTATTTCTCTACGAAACAAAAGAAAATCTACATAAGTTACATTGTCAATAAAAATCATCATCATCATCAAATAGCTTGTCCTGAGCAGAACGTTTCCACCCCAACAGTCCTCCTGAATTTCTCTCTCTCTGTCATAGGCCAGCCGCCGCCTTAACAAATCCAGCAACGTCCATCGGCCTAACACGCCAGTTCGATGTCAATCTCTTTGCATATTTGGTATGTCGTTCTTTTCGGGTTACACTAATGTTGACACCCATCTCCCTCAATCTTGTCAGCGAATGCGATTCACAGCACTGAAACTCCTCTGCTCGGAAAGACTCTCTCAATGCGTTAAGAATGCCATTCGATCCATGGCAGCTCTCTCTGATATTGTAGCCTGCCAGCCAATCTATCAGCTGGTTTATTGCCCCTGACTCATGAGAGTCCATAGACAAAAATGAAGGTGATTTCTCTGATCACTGTCTGTACCAGTACCTTCACCCAGTTTCGTTTCACCATTCCTGATTAAAGGGTTAACTTCATTTCACCGGGTTTCCCTATATGCCTTAGTCTCTGTCGGCAAAAATGGCACGCCATCTGATGAGAGTGCTGCACGAAGCACGAACACCGAAGCACCAGCAACAATCCTCCTAGGGTTATCATGATAAATTGCACATGTGACTCGTTTTCAATTCAATCCCACAATCTTCAGAACTACAGGCAAACGCCTTAACCGCTTCACCATAGAGTCACATTAGTTTGATATCTTGGTGTTATCTATATTAAATATGAAATTATTGAAAAAATTATGAGTGAAAAAATCTGGCCAACAATGGCGGAATGCTGGAGGACCATTCAGAGTCTGAACGGTTTGATTCTGAACACTATTTTGCTAGCGCATTTTCGCCATGTTTGTCGGGTATTTTCCGGTTTCGTTTGTCGAGCTACCGAGTTAGTGCTTGAGCAACGCTGTGAGATGTGACTGTTACATGTAATGCTTTTGCTGTGTCAACCGTGCGTTTGTTGTGTGTATTCAGAAAATGGCGGACAGCGGTTATGACGAACAAGCTCAATCTGCCGTATGCAGTTATATTGCGAGTTCAGAAAGCTGGATTTTGTCATGATTGATGTTCCCTTCGACAAGAATTGCTATTCAAGTGATGAACAGTTTTGTGTTGCTACATTCGCGACGGCCATATGCATATTATGCGGTGCAGGTTCCTTTTTGTGGCGGTACGCGGCTGTTTCATTCTGGAATTAGTTCACACAGGAAACTTTTCACAGGTGTTAGCATTTCGTGTGATATTCATTGGCACAGGAACGAAGCAATTATGGGGTGACTCGTTGCAGTGAAGTTGGAACCGTACTTATGAACTATGAACTATGAAATTATTTGAATAATAAGGTCGAAAATAGTTTTTATAAAACTATCGATGGTATATACCATTTATTTGTCTACGAAACAAAAGAAAATCTACATAAGTTACATTGTCAATAATAAACAAATATAATTCTAATCTTAATCCTGCATATACTTCAGTAACGGTATACTTCGTTAATCGTGGCATACTTTACAGTTAATCGTCATACTTTACAGTTAATCGGCATTTGTTAACGTGCATATACTTTACAGTTAATCGTGGCATATACTTTACAGTTAATCGTGGCATATACTTTACATTAATCGGGCATATACTTACAGTTAATCGGATATACTTACAGTTAATCGTGGCATATCTTACAGTTAATCATATCTTCGTTAACTGTCATATACTTTCGAAATATTGAAATATATTTCTGTTTCTTGAAATGTTTTTGAAAAGTGTATGTCTCATTTTAAGTGACAAACCTAAACATTGACAAGGGCTGACACTTTTTGGAGGCGATCGTCCTACAATTGTAGAACGACGTCCACAGTAAGCGCACACTAGCAGGTCCAGACCAAACAAGCCAATTAAACAGGTGAAAATAGATCGTTTCGAATGAACGCAAACGTCTGTCCGTGCATGATGTCGTTCGGCACTTCTTGGTGAAAATCACAGATAAGTCACACAGAGTGGTCGAAGAGTGGTTGCTCCGGTGCACCTGCGGATGTGGCTCTCTGGACATTTTCACATGCTCGCTGTGATCAATAAGTGAGTTTTTAGAGCTTCTAGTGCGCTATAAATGGGAGAATGCTGCAGTGGTGACCAGTTGACCCTACCTGAGTAAGAGTCTCTGCAGCACTAAGCATATCACTACACGCCTAGAGTTGTTGGAGGTTTCTGCAGTACTAAGCATATCACTACAAGCCTGGGAGCTGTTAGAGGTTTCTGCAGAACTAAGCATATCACTACAAGCCTGGGAGTTGTTGGGGGTTTCTGCAGCACTAAGCATATCACTACAAGTCTGGGAGCTGTTGGAGGTTTCTGCAGCACTAAGCATATCACTACAAGTCTGGGAGCTGTTGGAGGTTTCTGCAGCACTAAGCATATCACTACAAGTCTGGGAGTTGTTGGAGATTTCTGCAGCACTAAGCATATCACTACAAGCCTGGGAGCTGTTGGAGGTTTCTGCAGCACTAAGCATATCACTACAAGCCTGGGAGCTGTTGGAGGTTTCTGCAGCACTAAGCATATCACTACAAGCCTGGGAGCTGTTGGAGGTTTCTGCAGCACTAAGCATAGCACTACAAGCCTGGGAGCTGTTGGAGGTTTCTGCAGCACTAAATACATACACGCCTTGAGTTGTTGTAGTTTCTGCAGCACTAAGCATATCACACAAGTCTGGAGCTGTGGAGTTTCTGCACACTAAGCATATCACTACAAGTCTGGGAGCTGTTGGAGGTTTCTGCAACACTAAGCATAGCACTACACGCCTTGAGTTTTTGGAGGTTTCTGCAGCACTAAGCATATCACTACAAGTCTGGGAGCTGTTGGAGGTTTCTGCAGCACTAAGCATATCACTACAAGCCTGGGAGCTGTTGGAGGTTTCTGCAGCACTAAGCATATCACTACAAGTCTGGGAGCTGTTGGAGGTTTCTGCAATACTAAGCATATCACTACAAGTCTGGGAGTTTTTGGAGGTTTCTGGGTTCGAAAGAAAGCCTGGTACCCTCCCCAACGTACTATAGGAAAAAGAGTGAAAAACCATAATTTCTGGGGTTCGACAATAACAACAAGTGGCATTTTCCCAGCAATTGTTTAGAAAATATCACACTGTTTCATTTTTTAAAATCATTCCTTCCAGTGGCGGCTCGTGCTAAGTTTTGTTGGTGGGGCCAGACATATTTTTGTGTGGAAAATCATGGTATTGGGTTAGGTTATATTTTAATTTATACACGTTACACATTATTGTTGGTGGGGTTCGACCCCACGGGCCCTTCAAGACGAGCCGCCACTGATTTCTTCCTTCCTTTCGTTCGCTTGAAATATTGTCTATATATTCAATGTTGTCTCTTGTATCCTTCCTTCCTTTCGTTTGCTTGAAATATTGTCTATACATTCAATGTTGTCTCTTATATAAACTTCACTGACTTTTGTAGCTCACACAGAGGTCCGTGTAGTTTTATGTCGAATGTTGTTTTATTAGGCCAGACACGTAATCACAAAGTACTGTAGTTTTACAAATTACAAAAATACAGCAACGTTTGTATTTTGTCATTGTCTTTGTAATTTGTAAAACTACTGTACTTTGTGATTACGTGTTTTGCCAATCAAATAGTTTTACTACAGTCTCATCTATTTTGTGTTCATCAGGCCAGTGAGTTTTCCTCAGTATATCATATTTGGGACAGTCATGAAGTATGTGCTCTGCAGTCGGGTGTGCCTGTCCACATGTATACAGGGCTGAATTTACAATCTTGAATTTTGTATACATGTGGCTGCGGAGTCGATTGTGTCTTGTTCTAAGGCGCAGAATGACAACTTGTTCCAATCTGCTCATATTATAGTAATCGTCTTGTGTTGGTATTTGTGAATTTCTCATTGATTTAATCATCCTTTTCTTTTGATGTTAGGTAACTGATGTGTGTAATATTGTGATATTTAATTTCAAGCTTCCACATTTTGTGTTTGCTCGCTTTCTGCTTCATCAACATTTAAAACACAAACAGGGTTTTCAAATAAATCATTTTTTAAATCAGTTTTCTTTTTTTGGAGACGTTTTGTGTAAACATATTTATCATCGATATCATTTTCGGAAGAAGTTCCCTGGGAAAGACTTTGAAATACGCCACCAGAAACATCAACATTACTCTCAATATCAACAACACAATCTCCTGCATCAAAGTTAGAAACTGAACTGGAGACATCTATACCAGGATTTGGTTGCTGTTCTTGTTCTTGATGATGGTGGCGTAGTACCTGCTGTGGTTTGCTCAGTATTCTTCTAAAGTCTGTCATGTACTTGAACACTCTCTCAAATGTAATTCTTTGTCTGGGATCTATTTTCCAACATCCAAGCATGACGTGGTAAACAGTGGATGGACAGTCATCAGGTCTCTGGAGGATGATGCCCTGATCGAGAAAATGTATAACCTATTGAAGACACACACAAAAGAAAATAATAGAATAAATGTTTTCTTAAAAAAATGCATTTTACAAACGAGGAACTCAGAGAAAGGACTAAGCAGATACCAGTGGAGAAAGAGCTAAGGAAGAGACGCTGGCGATGGATAGGACATACATTGAGAAGATCGACTGGAAGCATTGCAAGACAGGCACTGTTTTGGAACCCGCAGGGAAAGAGGAGTAGGAAGGCGTAGACAGACCTGGATAAGAGAGCTGGAGGCTGCTGTTAAAAGGATAGGTAAAACATGGATAGAATTGGGAGGGATGGCAGGAGAGAGGAAGAGCTGGAAGAAGTTTGTTTAAGACTTGTGCTCCGTTGGGAGTTGAAAGGTGATGAAGGAAAAAGCATTCCTGACCTGCATTTGTCTCATCATTCACCTACGCACGTATAGACTTCTTCTTCTTTACCTTTACCTCCAAGGAGGCATAGGTCCTCAACCAAGGTCTTGTAAGCTCTCATGCTCTTGGTTGTGGTTTTTATAGCTATTTTTACAGGGTGGGGTTGCTAATCCTACGCTAAACCTCCGCTTAGGCTGTATACAGCATGTGGTAGGTAATAGTGGTTCTGTGCTTTACCCGGAATTCGGGTCCCAGTAACCATACGGGCATCAAATTTGTATTGTCCGTCGTCATTCACTCTTTATCAGACAGGAGAGATATATAGGCGCATTCGCTGAGATACTCACAGTCGATATTGCGATCAGATCTCATATCAGGCATGTATGCAGCTACACTTCTAATTATACCAGATTAGCTCTCCTTCGATCCCTACCCACTTAGCCAGATATTAGTCTGTTACTGGGGACAGGCTGAAAACAGCACCGGCTTTGGATATCCTATTATGTTTATAAAACATAGTAAAGTTATCATCATTAGGTGCCGTGTCGACTGGCGTAGGCGATCATGGATCTCAAAAAATCTCTGTCTTTGGTGTTTGCTATCAACTCAGATGTTGACGCTCTACCGTGCCATGAAGTCAGGCTATCCAAATTGTCTCTGTCTTCCTCTGTCTCGTCTACCCTCGATTTTACTGGTTGTCACAATCCATTCTAAACCTCCTTTTCGCATCACATGCCAGAAAATGATGACTACCTCTTTCTTATATTGATGATAGTAAAGTATCATCTTGGAATACACCAATTTCTCACTAGTTATGGCTATCACAACAAGCTATAAACAAACCTCTTCATTAGTATGACCACAATACGGCTGCTTCCCATAACTAAAGATCTCCCAGAGTACAACTCCATAAGCCCAGATATCCGACTCGCAAGTGAAACGTCCATACTTGATAGCCTCTGGAGACATCCATCTCACAGGTAGCATTCGAGAACAGCCAACCTAGCAATGATAAAGGAAAATGATTTTAGTCAGTGTATAAGGTGAATGGGGTCTTATGGTATGGTTACGCCCTTTGCCTTGTGAGTCGAAGGTCGTGGGTTCAAATACGGACCGCACATTTCTGTTCACGAGAGCAGTCTTTTCCAGAGACCCCTAGGATTGTTGCTGGAGCTACGGAGTTCGTGTTCTGTTCAATACTCTCGGCATGTGGCGTGTCATTTCTGCGGAGAGGGACTGAGCCATATGTGGTAAAACCCGGTGCAATGAAGTCAATCCTTCGGCTTTAAACCCTTTTATAAGGTGAATGATATTTTCCTTTTGAGGCGACAGTTAAAAACGTCTGCGGCACGCGAATCATATTGAGGTGTCTAACACGCCCCTCGCCTGCGGCGTTAGGTGACACGCCCTTCTTCTTCTTCTTTGTGTTCGTTCTTTACGACCAATTTTAATCACTCTTGTGATATGTTTGATCTTTGTCAAGAACGTGTATACGTTGCACATTGGTTTGGTAGGTCCCTAAACGCATAGACTTCTACATGTTTAGGACATGTGCATCCGATTTCAACCAAACCTCCTTAGTCGCCTCTTACGACATGCGTTGCAGGTAACAGTGGTTCTATACTTTACAACCCAAATTTGGGCCCGGTAACCACTGGGCGATCGATCACATGTTAACCACTCTATGTGATTTGTTTGTGATCTGAGCCTAAGAGCGATTGTACGTTGTGTCAGCTATGCGCCTACAAGTAGACCAGCACATCCGATTTCTGTGATACTTTTTATGTACTTGGGTAGCTTCCTCACCCTACTTCCGTCGCCTCTACGACATGCCTTGTAGGTCACAGTGTTAATATTCGTTGCTCCCCTTGCGAGTTCCGGCAACACACAGGCGATGATTGTATCTAACTTACCCTGTAGTAATCGTTAGTATATATGTCCCTGGACATTCCAAAATCTGCAATTTTAACAACGAGACCTCCTCCAACTAAACAGTTCCGGGTGGCCAGGTCACGATGGACAAATCGATGTTCTGACAGATAGCCCATACCATTGGCTATTTGCATACTGAAGTCAACAAGGTTCACCTGTGGAAGAGGAAATAGTAAGCAATGTATGATAGTAGTGTCTCTTGTATCTGTCTGTCTGTCTGTCTGTCTGTCTGTCTGTCTGTCTGTCTGTCTATCTATCTGTCTGTCTGTCTGTCTATCTGTCTGTCTGTCTATCTATCTATCTATCTATCTATCTATCTATCTATCTATCTATCTATCTATCTATCTATCTGTCTGTCTATCTATCCATCTATCCATCTATCTACATTGTTACTAAATGGGTCTCTGGAGCATAGAGTTTAGGTGCTCGTCTCTCATGCCCTAGGTACCAGGTTCACTCCCTCGTGGGGCCATCTGGATATTTTTCCAGATATCCCTGATCTCAGTGTAGGTAAGATCGAGTTCCTAGTCCTATCGGATACGGAAGATCTTCTTCTTCTTTAGATAGCTTTTTTGATGATTATACCGTTAGACGCGTTCTTATGATGAAATCGACTGCAGTCTGGAGCTCATCTCTAGTGCCATGTAGTTTTGAATATAGTGTTGTGTTGTAGGGCCAGCATTCGTTTCTTGGGAGAACATACAGGGGGCAGTCTTGATACGGAAGATAAAACATAGGTCCTGTGTTCAGTTTGACCACGTAAAGGAACCCTTGGCAGTTCAAAATCGAGAAGATCAGGCTGAAAAGACGCTGTCAGGGCAAAAATTCATTTAAAACGTATTAACCTTTTGAACCCGCCCTCCCGATATTACGGTATTATCATTAGTAAACGTATACCTGGGGTGCCTACATATCGGGATGAGAACCCCTCCTCGTTATTTGTCGGTGTTCAGCGATAACGTGTGTACTAGTGTGACGTCAAACACATGAAATGCTTCCCTTAAAGGTTTATCTAAATGGCGGTTTGCATCGTGTTTTGAAACATAGTGATTTGATATTTGTTTATTAATTTTAAAAAGATGAAACGACACGCTGAAAATTTCGGAAATGGTCACTTGAAAAGGATGACAACAGAGCAAGCTGTTGAACTTCTTTTAAACGATTCTGAAGATGAATTAGACTTAGAATATGATTATTCTGATAACGAAATCGAAAGTGAGTAGGATGATCATTTAGAAGAAGAATTATTTGAACCGACTGATGTTCGAATATAACAAATATGTCAGTGACTTTCCAAACATGGATTACAAAGACAGACCAGTCAAGAAAGGAAGACACATTTTGGTGCAAATTTTGTCAAAATGTCCTGTGTCTAAAGGAAGGATCTACATGTTGGGAAGAATGGCATAGTAAGCAGGAATACTCTAGATGATGGGGTAAGTCGATAAAAAATTATAGGACACTTAATTCTGCCAAACTATTTTGTTTTTCAAACAATTCTGATATGTGCTGTTTTTGATCAGGAGCCCAGGGAGAGGGTTTTAAGGTATAGTTGGCCAGGGTTCAAGGGTTAAAATACATTCCTACAAAAATATCTTCATCATCTTCAAAACCCTCGCCGGTGCTACGGAGTTCGCGCACTGCATCTGAGATCTTCCTGTGTAAGAAAGAGATCGAAGCACACATAGTTACTCACTGAAATACAATAAGGATGATCAAATCAATCAATCCACTATTGTTACTTCTTCGTTTTCTTCTGCGTTCGCCCGCTGTGAATTCAAGCGTAGTCATGGCGCCTGGTATGGCGCTTCTGACTGATCTTTGCGTGAAAGCCTACTTACCGTTTATTGGTTTTCTGCATACAGGTGGACCATCTCCAACTTCAGAGGTGCTTTCTCCTGTATTTTTGTAACTAAAAATTATTTGTGCTACTTGATGTCCTTACCTTGTTACAAATGATGTATTTTTCCTCAGGGCTCCTTAGACATGGGTCGTTCTTTCTGAGAAGTTCCGAGAGGTCTCCATGTTCCATGAATTCAAATATCATGCAAGGACTGCCATCAGTTCCTGTTATCATGGTGACAAGATTATATACAAATATAAATATGATATAGTCTCTGTCTCTCTTTCTCTGTCTCTCTTCTTTCTCTCTTCTTGTCTCTTTTCTTCTCTCTCTCTTTCACTGTCTCTTCTTCTCTGTCTCTTTCTCTGCTCTCTTCTTCTCTCTTTCTTTCTCTCTCTCTTTCTTTCTCTCTTTTCTCTGTCTCTCTCTTTCTGCTCTCTTCATGTCTCTTTCTCTGTCTCTTTCACTGTCTCTCTTTCTCGTCTCTTTTCTCTCTTCTCTGTCTCTCTTCTGTCTCTCTCTGCCTTTAAAACACCGTTAGGCATAGGAGCCCAACCAACTCATGAGTGCTTTTGTTAGTTGGATTGTGCAGCTAAAGTTTTTTTAACGAATGGGATAGACAGCCCTAAGACAGAGCATTATGTAAAGTGAAAATAAAGGTAATGAATCTTTTATACCATGCGGTATATAGGATAGTACGGTATTATGCCAGTATTTGTCAATGATCGTCGGCACACGATGAGTAATGTGGTCAACATCACGCCGGTCGCCTTTACTTCCCAGTGATTTTCCTGGTTCCCAATTGAGATTTGATCGACCTGAGGTCCGTTACGGTCGGAATTCATTCCAGGTCTACTTGTAGAATTGAACCCAAACCACAAACCTTAGTAGCGAGTTTACTCATCATCAAATAGCTTGTCCTGAGCAGAACTTTGCCACCCCAACAGTCCTCCAGAATTTCTCTCTCATAGGCCAGATGTCCTGCCACTGCAGCCGTCATGTTCAAACTATTAGTTACATCCTGAATCCATCTTTTCCGTGGTCTTCTCTTCTTCTCTTCTTCTCTCCTTCCATGATGGTCTTCCCAGCCCTCATGTCTTTTTATATGTCCAAAATATCTCTATTTTCTTTTTCTTATTTGTAGCATCAGCCAGTTTTCTTTGATTTTGAGTTCTTTCTGGATAGATCTATTTGTTCTCTTCTCTGTCCAAGAATACGGAGGACTCTTCTGTAACACTTATAATCGAAAGGGCATATATGTTTTTCCGCTGCCTTATTAAATGTTCATGCTTCACACCCATACGTTGCCACTGGGAATATGCATGTTCTTAGTATTCCGATCTTTGTTTTCTTATCAGTTCCGTTCCATACTGTTTTGAGTTGTTTAATTTTTGTAAAGCCATGTTTGTTCTTTTAATTTCCTTCATCCCATTTCCATCTGTTGTTAGCAGTGAACCAAGATATTCAAAACTTTTCACATTTTCTACTTTCTCTCCATTGATAAAAATATCATTTGTCATGTTCATTTTATCTCTTGTCATTATTTTTGTTTTGCCACATTGAGATATAGATTTTGTTTTTCGCTTTTATCTTTCACTTCCTAATAATTTCTTAATCCTTTTGTGATGTTGACAGTAACACTGTATAGTAAGCGTATCGTATTTCATGTAGTTCTCTTCCTCCGATTATAAAAGAATAGTATTGTTCTTTTCCGCTATCTTCTGTAACATTCCGCATGATGTTTTCTGCATATATGTTAAACAGACAAGGCGACAGAATACAGCCTTGTCTGACTCCACTGCTTGATGTTAAACAGACAAGGCGACAGAATACAGCCTTGTCTGACTCCACTGCTTGATGTTAAACAGACAAGGCGACAGAATACAGCCTTGTCTGACTCCACTGCTTGATGTTAAACAGACAAGGCGACAGAATACAGCCTTGTCTGACTCCACTGCTTGATGTTAAACAGACAAGGCGACAGAATACAGCCTTGTCTGACTCCACTGCTTGATGTTAAACAGACAAGGCGACAGAATACAGCCTTGTCTGACTCCACTGCTTGATGTTAAACAGACAAGGCGACAGAATACAGCCTTGTCTGACTCCACTGCTTGATGTTAAACAGACAAGGCGACAGAATACAGCCTTGTCTGACTCCACTGCTTGATGTTAAACAGACAAGGCGACAGAATACAGCCTTGTCTGACTCCACTGCTTGATGTTAAACCAATCTGATGAACACTAACAGCTACGTCACTGTATTATTTGTTTTATTTTCTCTCTATTCCTGTTGTGCATAACATCTCCACATTAGCACTAAAATACAGGGTGTTCAACATAAAAGCAGCCTTGTCGTTAAGGAAGCCTCGTCGTCAAGTGAGCCAATCTGGCATATGTTTATGTAAATGAGAAGGTTCAATTATGACGTAATGTAGGTCAAGTGAGCAAGTCTTTTTGCTATGGTGTGTAATTATTGTGCGGGAATTAGTGATGAACAAATGTGTCATATCTTGTCAACATTCCGCAGTATGGGATGTGAGTCCGTCACCACAAATATTTGACAAATAATCTGAACAAAACCTTTCAGCGAACATTTCTTGTGTTTTCTTAATGGATCCGGTGCGGACATAGTATTGTACAATAGTAATTCTTTCTTGAATAGAAAACTGCATTATTAGAGCTGAACTATTTCGAATGGCGAGCAGACGGTATGATGAACTAGTCAGAACCGGTTTAAATAGTAAATAGACGAGACGCAATGCCAACCTGGCAAATTTATATTTATCACTGGGGCTGCTTTTAAATTGAACACCCTGTATAACCTAATCGAAAAACTACGATTTTGTTTATATTTTTTGTCTGGCCCCACCAATAAAAATAATCACGAGCTGCTACTGGATCGGATCACCCATGGACATGTCCGAAGAGCAATGAGGACATATGAAATAGAAACATCATTTACAGTGGCGGCTCGTGATCATTTTTGTTAGTGGGGCCAGACATTTTTTCCGGATAAATCATGATTTTGTTTGCGATATTTTAATTTATAAAATAAAAAATACACATTATACATTATTTTTGGTGGGGCCTGGCCCCACTGGCCCTTAATGACGAGCCGCCACTGTTCATTTACAAAAATATCATTAATATTTGATCTATCAAGTCCCTTTCTATTTCATACGAATATATGAGTAATGAAAGAAAGCACAAAACATTGTGTTACCAAAGCCAAACATGGACAATGAGCAACGCAGTCATACAAAATAACTTCACATGAAATGCGATGCCTACAAAAAGGTACCAACAATACTAGAAAAGACAGAGTCCCCAACATCAGCATAAGAAGGAACGTTGGGAAAGAATCTTGCTTGAATGACATTGAGAAACAAAGAATCAATCGATTCTGCCGCTTAATAAAAGTTTATCCAAACCCCATAGTATACAGAATCTTCTACAAAAGAACATCAGGAAAGAATATGAGAGGCAGACTCTGAAGATGGTTAGATGGCATAGCAGAATTCTGACAAAAAGCAAAAATAACAAATACACAATCAGCTAGGGCAGCGAAGGCAGAAAACTGAAAACCACGACACTGCGGACAGCCAAAAACAGTGCAAAGACAAAAGAAAAAGAGGAAAGAACTCTCGTGTATACTGAGCCTTCTACAACAGATCATCACGAACGAAGGCGAGAGGAAGGCTACGAAGAAAATGGACAGATGACTTTGCAGAATCCTGTTAAAAACAAAACCAACTATCAGCCAAGCAATTAGACCAGCGCAAGACATCATAGTTCGTATGTACGGTTCCAACTTCACTGCAACGGGTCACCCTGAATTGCTCCGTTTCTGTGCCAACGAAAATCACATGAAATGCTAACAACTATCTCATGTGTGAACTAATTCTAGAATGAAACAGCCGTACCGCAAGACAACAACTCGGTAAAAGTGTGACGACAAAATAAGTTGAAGACAAAATACCTTCAATAATAACAGAAGTTATATATTAAAATATACAGATTCAATTACAGGATACCTTGAATGACAACGCCAAGCAACTTAAGGATGTTGTCGTGGTCAAATGTCGCCATGGTTTCAACCTCTCTTTCAAAGTCTTCTTGTGCCTAGAATTGTCGAGAAATGTTGAGTACATTAAGATGTGAAATGTAGAGAAATGTTGAGTGCATTAGGATGTGAAATGTAGAGAAATGTTGAGTGCATTAGGATGTGAAATACAGAGAAATGTTGAGTGCATTAGGATGTGAAATATAGAGAAATATTGAGTGCATTATGATGTGAAATGTAGAGAAATGTTGATACATTAAGATAGAAATGTGAATGTTATTACATTAAGATGTGAAAAGAATCTTAACATTGATTAACTTGAATGTTGAGTCATTAAGATGTATGTAAAATGTTGAGTCATTAAGTGTAAATGTAGAGAAATGTTGAGTACATTAAGATGTGAAATGTAGAGAAATGTTGAGTGCATTAAGATGTGAAATGTAGAGAAATATTGAGTACATTAAGATGTGAAATGTAGAGAAATGTTGAGTGCATTAAGATGTGAAATGTAGAGAAATGTTGAGTACATTAAGATGTGAAATGTAGAGAAATGTTGAGTACATTAAGATGTGAAATGTAGAGAAATATTGAGTACATTAAGATGTGAAATGTAGAGAAATGTTGAGTACATTATGATGTGAAATGTAGAGAAATGTTGAGTGCATTAAGATGTGAAATGTAGAGAAATGTTGAGTGCATTAGGATGTGAAATACAGAGAAATGTTGAGTGCATTAAGATGTGAAATACAGAGAAATGTTGAGTGCATTAGGATGTGAAATGTAGAGAAATGTTGAGTACATTAAGATGTGAAATGTAGAGAAATGTTGAGTGCATTAGGATGTGAAATACAGAGAAATGTTGAGTGCATTAAGATGTGAAATACAGAGAAATGTTGAGTGCATTAGGATGTGAAATACAGAGAAATGTTGAGTACATTAAGATGTGAAATGTAGAGAAATGTTGAGTACATTAAGATGTGAAATGTAGAGAAATGTTGAGTACATTAAGATGTGAAATGTAGAGAAATATTGAGTGCATTAGGATGTGAAATACAGAGAAATGTTGAGTGCATTAGGATGTGAAATATAGAGAAATATTGAGTGCATTATGATGTGAAATGTAGAGAAATATTGCAATATTGTAGACATGTGTTTATTATTCTCCGATTCTCGTGGAGCAAAGAATCTCAACAGTTGTTCACTACTTTTCCCGGTCTCTGGGTGTTTTATTTATGTCTTACCAGGATAGTCGAGCTTGCCCCACTAACAGTCCTTTGGAATATATATCTCTCTCATAGACCAGATGTCATGTCTCTGCAGCCGCCATGCTCAAACCATCAGTTACATCTTGAATCCATCTTCCCGTGCTCTTCCTTCTTCTCTTACCGGGATGTCTACTTCCGTGATGGTCTTCTTCAAGCTTTTCTGTCTCTTTATTATCTGTCCAAAATACTTCAACTTTCTCATTTTTAATTGCAACATCAGCCAGTTTTCTTTGATTTTGTGTTCTTTCTAGATATATCTCTTTTTCTTCTTCTTCTTCTTTGCGTTCGTTCTTTACTACCAATTTGAATCACTCTTTGTGATATGTTTGATCTTTACCAAGAACGTGTATACGTTGCACATTGGTTTGTAGGCCCCTAAACGCATAGACTTCTACACGTTTAGGACAGGTGCATTCGATTTCGGAAAAAAACCTCCTTAGTCTCCTCTTACGACATGCGTTGCAGGTGACAGTGGTTCTATTCTTTACATTCCAAATTTGGGCCCCGGTAACCACTCGGACGTAGATAGATCTATTTTCTTTGTCCGTGAGATATATGGAGGACTCTGCTGTAACACTTATATTCAAAAGCCACCAGTTTGTTGCCAGGACTCTCATGGGGAGCAAAGAATAGTAACACTACAACCTACAAGGCATGTCATAAGAGGCGACTGTGGTAGGGTATATAGGAAAGCTACCCTAGTAAATAAAAAGTGTTGCAGAAATCGGATGTGCTGGCCTACTTGTAAATGCCTGCTAAAACCGGACACATCGCCAAATGATAAGCACCAAAGTTCCAAATGGCGCTGAAGATGTGACGAAACCACACCAATGCTAAGGCTGCATGAATCATATTTCCACATAAATGATATTTATGGGGAAATCTGGTACACCAGTCTAAGCGGTGATCGCGAGAGAGAGATAGAAGAGGGGGGGAAAGATGTGTTGCTTTCTTGTGTGTGCATAACTGGCACAGCGTAAAATCGCTCTAAGGCTCAGATCCCATACAAATCACAAAGAGTGGTTTAATTGATGGTCGGTATGGAGCGTTCGAAGTAGAAGAAGAAGAAGAAGAAGAATATTCAAAAGCACAAGTTGACTAGCAGATTAGATAAGAATTTGAATAAGATCATCAACAGGTTAACAGAAACATTAAGTATACCTCAAAGTTAGCCATATCTTTTAGCACCTTGACCGCTACCTGTCTATATGACTCACTTGTTGGAATGAAAAGCTCACCTGTACGAGAAGATACAGGTGCAAGTTATTATTCTGTCTTTTTTTCTACTTATTTGTTACAATAAATTTCTTAACCTTTCTCTTTCTTGCCTTTTTAAACTCTGATTGGGGCATAGGCCCTCAACCAACTTATTCCAAGTCTTCCTATCTCAAGCTATCTCCTGCAGCTTCCTCCAGCTCTTCTTTTTATGGTTGATCTCTGTCTCCAAATCTCGTTTCTTGTAATTCTCGGCCTCTCCTTCGTTCTCTGTCCCTGTGGGTTCCAGGAAAGGACCCTTCTTGTTATATTCCCAAATGTTATATTCTGAATACTTTGTACATTGTCAAAGAAACCCTACGTTACATACAGACTAGCAGACAAACTGTGCCTGACATCCTGTTCACGGGACAAACAACACAGGACATAAAGTTTATTTTTCTAACTTCCTTTTTCATAATAAACCAACTCTTTTTCATACCCGAAGTATATTGGGTAACAGAGTGTTGGCCGTATTTTTCATTGACCGTCGGCACACGATGAGTGATGTAGTCAGCATCATGTCGGACGCCTTTACTTCCTGTACTTTTCCTGGTACACAATTGAGGCTGGGTTGACCTAAGAACTGTTACGGTCGGAAAAATGTTCCACGTCCACTGTAGAATTGAACCCGACACTCTAACATAAGAAGTGAGTTCACTAACAACTACACATCGTCAGCACCATTTGGAGCTCTGGTGCTTATCCTTCGGCGATGTGTCCGGTTTCATCCAGCGTTTTCTCGGTTCGTTTTCCGTTCTATAGCCATATAGTTTTTTTTACGGTGTGAGGTAGCTAGCCCCACTCCCAAGCTCCTTAGCCGCCTCTTACAACATGCGTGGCAGGTAACAGTGGTTCTATTCTTGACACCCCAATTTGGGCCCCAGTAACCACTCGGGTGCATTCTTCATTCATGTCTCAATCATTTCCATTTCTCTATTTTATTTCCCCGTTAATATAACATAACAAAGATTCTAACAACGAATGGTTGATTTTATTGCACTGGGTGTTATCTCATATGGTTGTCCGCCTACCCAGCGTGTTCGTAGCGCGTTGGACGACGGGGGACAAGTCCTCTGTGAGTGCGGTTCAATTATGCGGGCTGGCAGAAAAGGCCGCAGGTTCTCCAGATTTACGGTGTTCGAAGTACAGAACCGAAGGGTTACGATGTCCATGGCACTGAACCGAAGAGCTGAAAGCTCAAGTGCTTCTGGATCGGAAAAAATCTCATATGGCTTTGTCTTCTCTCTCTCTCTCTCTCTCTGCAGAAATGACACACTACCTGCCAAAAAGTATTGCACCGCACCAAGCAGGAACTTCTTAGCTTCGGCAACAATCCTAGGATCTTGAATAAAATTCACTCGTGACCGGAACGACGTTCCTTGATTCCACCTCGATCCTCCGAACGTAAGGCAACGCGTTAACCATTTAGCCAGAGAGACTCTATGATATAATATAACAGTACTAACAACCATTGGCAACGTATGGGTGGGAATCATGGACATTTAACAATATAGTGGAAAAACATTTATGTGCTTTTCAATATACGTTTTACAGAAGCATCCTTCGAATATCATGGACAGAGAAGAGAATAAATAGATCTATCTAGAAAGAACATATGCTACAAATATGAATGAGAAAATTGAGATATTTTGGATATATAAAAAGACACGAAGGGTTGTAGAAGACCATTATGGAAGGAGACATCCCAGCAAAGAGGAGAAGAGGAAGACCACGAGAGGATGGATTCAGGATGTAACTGATGATTTGATCATGACGGCTTCAGAGACGGGACATCTGGTCTATAAGAGAGAGGGATTTCAAAGGGTGGCAAAGTTCTGTTTAGGACATGTTATTTGATGGTGACTACATCACATATCAATTTCGAACATACAAAACTAGGCACACATACTGACCTCTGAAAACTTGCCCAAACGCTCCTTCGCCGACAACTTCCAACAGTTTTAGATGTTCACAAGGCACCTCTAGGACATTGTGTCCTTTGGAGAGAACGTTACTAGCACATATATATGTAGGATTGTTAATGATTGTGTTCATCCGATCAAGCAGCATAACACCATCGTTTGTCCTGGGATGGAACATTTTAAAATTACACAAGAAAGACAAAGCACTAAGAAATGTAATAACAATGATGACGATTATAATAATACTTATTAAAAAATTATTACAGGCTTGGAACTGACTTCCCTGCACCGGGTTTCCGCATATGACTCAGTCACTCTCTGCGGAAATGACAAACTAAATAGACCAATAAATAAATAGTAATATTTGCTAACTTTGCCGGTGCTACGCTGTAAATGTTTTGCTGTTGTTACTTATAGTAGCGTGCCAAGTCCCTCCTCGTCAATTCTCATCAGATGTCCATGACTTCTCTGTTTTGCAATGTTTCAGATAGCGGTGTAATAGGCACCTAGTGCTGGTACTTGAGAAAAAGGTTAGCTAACACTAGCATAATGGAAGACAATCTCATTACACACCAACACATAGCACACACACACGCACACAGAGAGAGAGAGAGAGAGAGAGAGAGAGAGAGAACAGATATACATGGATGTGCTTACTATATTGTTAAAGAAAAAAAAAATAACAAGAAAATCTAGTCCTTCGAAACTAAATGCTACAGAAAGATCCTACGAATACCATGGACAGAAAAAAGAAAGAACACTGATGTCCGGAAAGAACTAAATGTTAACGAAAATTGGCTGATAAACAATATACTATACAGAAAAATTACCTACTTTGGTCACATCAGATGGCCTGGAAAGAACAATACTAGAGGGTAGGGTCACAGGACGCAAAGGCAGTCCAAGAAGAAGATGGCTTCAATATATTAAAGAAACCATGAATATGACCATCGACGAAGTGAATGAACTGGCTAGAGACAGAGTGAATTTCAGATGCGCTGCAAAGAGAGCAACGTCCTATAAAGGATACGCACCTTGATGATGATGTTAAAGAAAATGTCAAGACCAAGAAGGGAGTAATACCAACCTGTGAAATGAGATGCTTGAGGAAAGTGGTAAATAAAGAAAGGAGAGACCATCTAAGGAATGAAGAGATTAGAAGATCGGATATATTGACCTACTTGTTGGCGCGTAACTGGCACAACGTGCAATTTCTCTTAGACTCAGATCACATGCAGATCACAAAGAGTGGTTTACAAGTACGTTCGAAAAAGAAAATTCATTGAAAAACATCAACTCGAATAATTTGGTTACCTTTTTCTATCATACTAAGTTCCCCCAAATATTACTTTTCTATCATACTAAGTTCCCCCAAATATTACTTTTCTATCATACTAAGTTCCCCCAAATATTACTTTTCTATCATACTAAGTTCCCCCAAATATTACTTTTCTATCATACTAAGTTCCCCCAAATATTACTTTTCTATCATACTAAGTTCCCTCAAATATTACTTTTCTCTCATACTAAGTTCCCCCAAATATTACTTTTCTATCATACTAAGTTCCCTCAAATATTACTTTTCTATCATACTAAGTTCCCTCAAATATTACTTTTCTAAATATAAGTTTCCCCCAAATATTACTTTTCTATTATACTAAGTTCCCCCAAATATTACTTTTTATATTATACTGTTCCCCCAAATATTACTTTACTGTCATACTAAGTTCCCCCAAATATTACTTTTCTATCATACTAATAATTTTCTCTCTCAAACATATTTCTTTACTGTCATGAAAATTCTAATGTTCCCAACTCAAATACTAGCTTTTACTGATCAACTGACTAAGTTCGTCAAAATATGTTAGCTTTTTGTCAAACATGTGAGAAGAGGTTATTCAAACTATTGAATCCTAAACTTAACTTCATAAATAACTATTTGCATGTGTTGATCTATACACAATTGAATGAGGAACCGTGCTGACTTCTAGATTCAGTTAGTGGGGACATGAGGAATTTTGGATGCCTTTGATAGAAACACTGCAGCACGTTATGTCACTTCTCATTTGTGGCAATCCTGGTTATTCTTTGGTCAATATTCATATATTGATCATCCTTTTGTCAGCACTTAGCCACTTGTTGTCAGACGTTATTTCCATTTGCATTTGTGTGTAGCATTTAATGCACTTCTTTTGGTCACAGGTACTGAATGCTTGTAGTCAGGTGACCGGTTGTGTAGTCTGTTTCAACACGGTTATGTCCACTCTGAGTGGTCAGCACGTTATGTATGTTGGCTGCTGGTTACTCCACTGCTTGTGGAGAGCATCGGTAGCACGCTAGCTGGGAATAAGCACGATTAGAAAATCCCACTGTCTGTGGGTCAGCACGGTTATGTCCACTGTCTTGTGGTCACACGGTTATTCCACTGTCTTGTGGTCAGCACGGTTATGTCCACTGCTTGTGGGTCAGCAGTTATGTCCACTGTCTTGTTGGTCAGCACGGTTATGTCCACTGTCTTGTGGGTCAACACGGTTATGTCCACTGTCTTGTTGGTCAGCAAGGTTATTTCCACTGTCTTGTGGGTCAGCACGTTATATCCACTGTCTTGTGGGTCAACACGTTATGTCCACTGTCTTGTGAGGTCACACGTTATGTCCACTGTCTTGTGGGCAGCACGTTATTCCACTGTCTTGTGGGTCAGCACGTTATGTCCACTGTCTTGTTGGTCAGCACGGTTATGTCCACTGTCTTGTGGGTCAGCACGGTTATGTCCACTGTCTTGTGGGTCAGCACGATTATGTCCACTGTCTTGTTGGTCAGCACGGTTATGTCCACTGTCTTGTTGGTCAGCACGGTTATGTCCACTGTCTTGTGGGTCAACACGGTTATGTCCACTGTCTTGTTGGTCAGCAAGGTTATGTTCACTGCCTTGTGGGTCAGCACAGTTATACAGAAGGCTAGTGGAGTAAACCTTGACCACAAATCTGGGAGGAACCCTTAGACAGCTGAAGGTCAGTGTGATTCCATTCCATCTTCTGCATCCCCTGCAAACCCTGCTTGATTCCAAACGTATGTTATTTGTCTTTCCTTTTAGATGAAACATTAGGATAGAGATGGGGTTAGTGCAAAATGGGCAAGACACATTCCCCATATCAACTGCCCAGGCTAGGCATAATGGAGACGACACTTCATCCTTGCTTTAAACTGACCGTCTGTAAAACGAAAATGCCATATAATAATGAACCTGACTACACCAGATGCAAAAGCGTACAAGCTGAAAACGGAATCATCAAAAGGAAGGGGTAAACCAATAAAAGGATGGATTGATGGAGTTACAGACATTAAAAAAATGTCCAATACCACACCATATCAAGAGACTGAGCGTGCACTATATCGGAAACCGATTATCAGTTAAACATACGACGCCTAACAGTAACAAAACAGAGAAGGACAAAAATGAAAGTGATTTCTTTGATCCCTGTCTGTACCAGTACCTCCTATCAGTTTCACAAACACCATATTAAGCGACTGAGCGTGCACTATATCGGAAACCGATCAGCAGTTAAACATACGACGCCTAACGAAAATAAACAGAGGACGAGAGAAAGATGGATCACTTTCATTCTACTTGTAAAATTATATACAATTACCGAGGGATGGTAGATTAATTTCTATTATCAATTGTAAGCGCAAAGATAAGAGAATAATTAAGTTATTACCTTGATTAATTGATTGATTGATTGATTAATTGATTGACTGATTGATTGATTAATTGGTTGATTAATTGATTGATTGATTAATTGATTGATTGATTGGTTGATTGATTAATTGATTGGTTGGTTCGTTGATTAATTGATTGATTGATTAACTAATTGATTAATTAATTGATTGATTGATTAATTGATTGATTGATCAATCGATTGATTAATTGATTGATTGATTAATTGATTAATTAACTAATTGATTAATTGATTAATTAATTAATTAATTGATTGGTTAATTGATTAATTAATTGATTGATTAATTAATTGATTAATTAATTGATTGAATGATTGATTGATTGATTGATTGATTGATTAATTGATTGATTAATTGATTGATTGATTGATTGATTGATTGATTGATTGATTGATTGATTGATTGATTGATATTACCTTACAAAACTGTTGCCATTTATGTTGTTAATCCGGTACTGCTTGATCAACAACTGACGTCGATAAATTATGCTGAAGATGATGATGATTACGATGACAAAAGACACGAAGATTGGAAGAATGACATGAGGCCAAACGAAGATGGATGAATGTTCACTAGTTGGCAGCAACGTCATTGATGATGTCTGAAATCATAGGAAATGTATTTAAATAGAAATCTCCTCGAGAGGTATGAATCAAGTATTGCAAGATTAGAACTGGTTACCTACTGGGATTGTTTTTATAGCTTTCTTGATATGAATTCATAGGTAGTCTAATCGTTAGGCACTGTGTATGTATGGTACCCATGTCGTTATGGCACTGTTGTGTATGGTCACCGTGTCGTTAGGTCACTGTTGGGTAGTTTTCGAGTCGTTATGACACTGTTGTGTATGGTCACCGTGTCGGTATGGCACTGTTGTGTATGGTCCCCGTGTCGTGATGACATTGTTGTGAATGATCCACGTGTCGTCATGTCACACGTTGTGTATGGTCCTCGTGACGTCACTGTTTTGTATGGTCCTCGTGTCGTTATGGCACTGTTGTGTATGGTCCTCGTGTCGTTATAGCACTGTTGTGTATGGTCCTCGTGTCGTTAGGCACTGTGTGTATGGTCCTCGTGACGTCATGTCACTGTTGTGTATGGTCCACGTGACGTCACTGTTGTGTATGGTCCTCGTGTCGTTATGGCACTGTTGTGTATGGTCCTCGTGTCGTTATAGCACTGTTGTGTATGGTCCTCGTGTCGTTATAGCACTGTTGTGTATGGTCCTCGTGTCGTTATGGCACTGTTGTGTATGTTCCCTGTGTCGTTATGGCACTGTTGTGTATGGTTCTCGTGTCGTTATAGCACTGTTGTGTATGGTCCTCGTGTCGTTATGTCACTGTTGTGTATGGTCCTCGTGACGTCACTGTTGTGTATGGTCCTCGTGTCGTTATGGCACTGTTGTGTATGGTCCTCGTGTCGTTATAGCACTGTTGTGTATGGTCCTCGTGTCGTTATAGCACTGTTGTGTATGGTCCTCGTGTCGTTATGGCACTGTTGTGTATGTTCCCTGTGTCGTTATGGCACTGTTGTGTATGGTTCTCGTGTCGTTATAGCACTGTTGTGTATGGTCCTCGTGTCGTTATGTCACTGTTGTGTATGGTCCTCGTGTCGTTATGTCACTGTTGTGTATGGTCCTCGTGTCGTTATAGCACTGTTGTGTATGGTTCTCGTGTCGTTATAGCACTGTTGTGTATGGTCCTCATGTCGTTATAGCACTGTTGTGTATGGTCCTCGTGTCATTATAGCACTGTTGTGTATGGTAGTCGTGTCGTGATGGCACTGGTATGTACGGTACCCGTGTTGTGATGGCACTGGTGTCTGTGGTCCGCGTGTCGTGATGGTACTGGTATGTACGGTACCCGTGTCGAGGAGGGAACTGATATGTAAAATCTCCGTGTCGTGGAAACAATCCTTTTTATTACCTCTGTGTAATAAGGGAAGTGTTTGATGAGATTTTTGTGTCGTTAGATCGCTGATGTACATGATTTTTGTGACGTGGGGGTGCTAATGAGTAGAATCTCTGTATCAGGAAGACAACTTACGGGAAATCTACAAATCTGAGGTGGCCAGACTAGACCAGATCTGGATACAACCGTGGGTAGTCTGTGTTGATATTAAGTAAATTGTCATTTGAGGACAAAGACACGTGTGTATAGTATGACACAAGTGAGCGAGTTAGTTTTACATTTAATTAAATTCATGCTTACTTTTGTGATACTACACACGCGTGTCAGTATCAGGAACACACTGATGAGCAACACTTGAGAGAGACTCTTTGTGCGTTTGAGTATGGTGGAAACTTGCAGCAATTTGTTTTCAAATTTAATAATCTTTCCACAGGTAGCCGCTTTCCAACCTACCATTTGTATCGATTAATCACGTAACTTGATCACGCAATCAACTGTTATCTTCTTCTTCTTCGAACGCTCCATATCGACAACTTGTTAACCACTCTGTGTGATTTGTATATGATCTGAGTCTAAAAGCGATTGTACGCTGTGCCAGTTATGCGCCTACAAGTAGGCCAGCACATCCGATTTCTGCGCTGCTTTTTATTTACTAGGTAATAATAAATAATAATAGCCGTCCATCGCAAGCGATGATGACAACAATCTCAGACGTGTACTGTTGCACCTCTCTGGTGTGGGCGGAGGTGACTGTAGAGTCCAATCCTAGAACAGAATCCCCTGACCACAGGTGGGGCATACATGATCAAGGTTAGACTACTTCTATTCGTTATATCAGTTTTGTATGATTCTCTAAACCATGATTTACTAGGTAGCATCCCTAGGGCCTACATTAGTCGTCTCTTACGACATGCATTATAGGTTGCAGTGGTACTATTCTTTGCTTCCTTTGTGGGCCCCGGCACCACACATGCGAACTGCTATCAACTTTGCTCTATCGAAGACCTCTTCCTTTCTTGATTCATTTGATAGGACTATCATCATTGCACTTCGGTGAATAACCATGTGTGATACGATCTCTTTCTTACACAGGAATATATCAGCTTCAGTGTACGAATTCAGTAGCACCGGCGAGGGTCCCAGCTGTAATTTTGAAGATGGTGAAGATATTTTTGTAGAAATTTTTATTTTTCATCTTTTCTAATGAATTGTGCAAACAGAGAACTTGGGATAGGGCAGTACAACGGCAGGTGGAACAAGAGATAATGAGCAGAAGGTGGAGATGGATAGGACACACACTGAGGAAACCCTTGACAGCATCGTGAGACAGGCTCTCCGATGGAACCCCAGGGCAATAGAAGTAAGGAAGACCCAGAAACACCTGGAGACGGGAGTTAGAGATGGAATGCAAGAAAACGGGGAGAGAGTAGCTAGATCTGGAAAGGATGGCCTTGGATAGGCGGGCTTGGAAGACCTTGGTTGCGGAGCTATTCTTCCCTAGGGGCGAAGGGTGAAGAAAGAAAAAAAAGAAGAATGAATTGTGCCCGTGCAGCGGCTTTCCAGCCTGCTCTTCTCAATTTTGAACTGTCAAGGATTCTTTTATGTTCTCAAATTGAGCACGGAACTTAAGTTTTATCGTCCGTCTCCGATAGAACTAGGAACTCGATCTCGCCTACACTGATATCAGGGATCTCTGGAAATAATATCCAGATTTATTCACGAGATCGTCTGTGTGGTGCGGGGTCGGCAAGGAAGCAAAGAATAGTACCACTGCGACCTACAATGCATGCCTTAAGAGGCGATTGATGGAGGCACTAGAATGCTACCCTAGTAAATAAAAAGCAGCGCAGAAATCGGATGTGCTGGCCTACTTGTAGTCGCATAACTGGCACAACGTACAATCGCTCTTAGGCTCAGATCACATACAAATCACACAGAGTGGTTGACAGGTGGTGGATATGGAGCGTTTGAAGAAGGAGAAGAAGAAGAATTCACGAGGGAGCGAATCTAGTACCTTTGGTACTAGAGACAAGCACCTAACCTCTACGCCGCAAACATCCCTTCTTGATATTCTTCAACAATTCAACTAATACAACATGATTGACAAAATGATATTCTTCAACAATTCAACTAATACAACATGATTGACAAAATGATATTCTTCAACAATTCAACTAATACAACATGATTGACAAAATGATATTCTTCAACAATTCAACTAATACAACATGATTGACAAAATGATATTCTTCAACAATTCAACTAATACAACATGATTGACAAAATGATATTCTTCAACAATTCAACTAATACAACATGATTGACAAAATGATATTCTTCAACAATTCAACTAATACAACATGATTGACAAAATGATATTCTTCAACAATTCAACTGATACAACATGATTGACAAAATGATATTCTTCAACAATTCAACTAATACAACATGATTGACAAAATGATATTTTCAAGCCAAGTTTGGGTTTCCTTACTGCAGGCTATCGATTTCAGATTGGTTACATTATGGCCAAGGTTCTATAGCGTGACCATGCCATCCACACGTTTTGGGTAATAAATTTCTCGTATATCCCCACCGAATTGTATACTTCAGAACATAACAGAACATAACAGAACATAACATAACATAACAGAGCATAACTGTCAATATTGTTAGCATAAATCATTTAGGCCGAAAACTTCAGTTTCTGATGCGCCCGCACTACATTAGTAGGGGCTTAACGGAGACGCAACGATCTAACCGTTCTTGCCAAAGACTGTTTATTGATCATAATAAGAATCAGTGACGGCTCCTGATCATTTTTGTTGATGGGGCCAGACACACATTTTTGTTGATGGGGCCAGACACACATTTTTGTTGATGGGGCCAGACACACATTTTTGTTGATGGGGCCAGACACACATTTTTGTTGATGGGGCCAGACACACATTTTTGTTGATGGGGCCAGACACACATTTTTGTTGATGGGGCCAGACACACATTTTTGTTGATGGGGCCAGACACATTTTTGGGGAAATCATGGTTTTTGGATAAGGTTATGTTTTATTTTATAAAATAATAAATACACGTTACATGTTATTTTTGGTGGGGCCCGGCGCTACATGCCCTTAATGACAAGCCGCCACTGATAAGAATGATCAAAATGGTCGAGAAGAACTTACAAACAAATAAATAAACCATTAATTATCTAAACCATCGATTCCCAAACTTCAGCCCCCACCCCCACCCACTTTGCATGACATAAACTTTGTAACGCCCCCCTCCACATTATAAAAGTTTACCATCGCCCCTCAGCACATATCTCTCTCTCTCTCTTTGCCTTTTTACCCGGGTTGGGGCATAGGCCCTCAACCAACTCATGCCAAGTCTTCCTATCTCTAGCTATCTCCTGCAGCTCCTCCAGCTCTTCTTTATATTGTTGATCTCCGCCTCCAAATCTCGTCTCCATGTATTTCTCGGCCTCCCTTCTTTCGCTGTCCCTGCGGGTTCCAGGCAAGGACCCTTCTTGTTATATTCCTCTTCGGTTTTCGCAAAGTGTGTCCTATCCAGCGCCAGCGTCTTTTAACCTGTTCGTTCACTGGAATCTGTCTTGTTCTCTCCATAAGTTCCTCATTTTCCTTAGCACATATATACATACTATATTTTCTCTTTGACATAGAAAATTGATATATATTTCTGTATATATGGTCAATTTTCAAATGATTATATACATGAAATAGAAAATTGATAAAAAATGGATCGTGTAAGATGGGCATAGGAGGAATTAAAATGCAGAATTCAAACTTTAAATGATTATTCAAGCGCAAAATTACGAACATAATTTATTTTAAAATATAATTATTAGTTTCTTCTTTATAGAGCCAGCAACCCCTAATTGCCTGAACACCCCCCAAATGCTTCTGAACTTACTATCGCCCCCTATAATTCTTCAGTGCCCACTGGGGTCGGTACCGCCCACTAATCTATGATCCAAACTGTTACTCTTCGATCCACTTCTTATGTTGTTTGAAATACAGATAATTCAAACGAGCATTCATGCATGTGTACCTCATTGTAGGCCCTACTCGAGGTCAAATTGCCATCTCTGGTCAGGAAAATATCTTTGATATGGTCTGGTAATAGAACTCCCATCTTTATGTGATCTTGTGGATACCCTGTGAAAACAAATTATATAACGTCTGAACTTTGTTATGTGATCTTGCGGATACCCTGTAAAAACAAATTACGTTAGGTCTCAACTTTGTAATGGCAAAATGTTGTATATGTTTTAAGCAGGAAGGTCCCTGGAGAAGAGACATGGAGAAGAGGCATGGAGAAGAGACATGGAGAAGAGACATGGAGAAGAGACATGGAGAAGAGACATGGAGAAGAGACATGGAGAAGAGGCATGGAGAAGAGACATGGAGAAGAGACATGGAGAAGAGACATGGAGAAGAGACATGGAGAAGAGGCATGGAGAAGAGGCATGGAGAAGAGGCATGGAGAAGAGGCATGGAGAAGAGACATGGAGACGAGACATGGAGAAGAGACATGGAGAAGAGACATGGAGAAGAGACATGGAGAAGAGACATGGAGAAGAGACATGGAGAAGAGACATGGAGAAGAGACATGGAGAAGAGACATGGAGAAGAGACATGGAGAAGAGACATGGAGACGAGACATGGAGAAGAGACATGGAGAAGAGACAAGGAGAAGAGACATGGAGAAGAGACATGGAGAAGAGACATGGAGAAGAGACATGGAGAAGAGACATGGAGAAGAGACATGGAGAAGAGACATGGAGAAGAGGCATTGAGAAGAGACATGGAGAAGAGACATGGAGAAGGTCCCTGGAGAAGAGACATGGAGAAGAGGTGGAGGCTGATATTAAAATGATAGATAAAGAAAGCATGTAAAAAATGTTAAAGGATGGCAGGAGAGAGGAAGAGCTGGAAGATGTTGGTTGAAGACATGTGCTCCGTTGGGAATTGAAAGGTGAAGAAGAAGGAGGGTCTATGTGGCTAAGGGGTAAACCCGTTGCTTTGTGTTCTGAAGATCTTGGGTTCTTCTATGTCTTATTCGTTATATCAGTTTTGTATGATTCTCTAAACCATGAGATATTTTGTCTTCATGTCAATATGAGTTCATTCTGAGTTTCACATAGCTTGCTCTGTAAGCTTCGTTAGCTCGTGGGTTCGAATCCTAATTGTTTCGTTCTGTTCACGAGATTCTTTTTCTAGAGATTCCTAGGATTTTAACAGAAGCTGCGTCCGTCTGCCCAGCGTGTTCGTAGCGTGTTGGACTACGGTGACTATCCCTCTGTGTGTGCGGGTTCAATTCCGCGGATGGCAGAAAAAGCCACAGATTCCCCAGATTTACGGTGTTCGTGTCACCGAACCGAAGAGTTACGATGTCCATGGCACCGAGCCGAATAGCTGAAAAAGCTCAAGTGCTTCTGGATCGGGAAAAAAACACACACAAAAACAGAAGCTGTAGAGTTCGAGTTTTATGCAATACTCTCGGCAGGTGGCGTGCCATCTCCGCGGAGATGAACCGAACTGTATTGGGTAAAACCCGGCGCAATGAAATCAAATCCTTCATCTGTAGACTCTTAATGTTCTTAGATAACTTGTTGGACGCCCGAGTGGTTACCAGGGCCCACATTGGGGTGTAAAGAATAGAACCACTGTTACCTGCCACGTATGTCAAAAGAGGCGTTTAAGGAGGTTGGGCGTGGGGCTAGCTACCCACACTGTAAAAAACACTAGATGGCTACAGAACGGAGAGCGAACCGAGTAACCGCTGGCTGAAACCGGACACATCGCCGAAGGATAAGCACCAGAGCTCCAAATGGTGCTGAAGATGTGACGTAAAACACACCAATGCTTAGGCTACATGAATCAAATTTCCACATGAATAGAATTTATGGGGAGGTCTGGTACATCGGTCTGGGCGGTGATCGAGAGAGAGAGATAAAATGTGTATATTCTTCTCTAAGGAAGAATTTTTAGCATGCACTGAGCAGTTACATTTTGTGCAATGTTTTAGCTTTGTTCTTATTTTTATTAGGAGAATGTAATTAGGCAATCTTAGGGGATAGTGACTGTCTATTAACCCCGACGTTCTGAGTTCGAATCACGCTGCGGACAGTTTGGTGGCAAATTGTTTCACGTGGATTTTTAAAAGTACGATGGCATCACCCGCTCAGAAAGCAATGGCAAACTATTGAACGTAATAATGCCTAGAAAAATCACAAACGGCGTTAAAAAGTTGGGGTTGATTCGCAAAGTCCTGTAAAGGATATGCAATTAACTCTCTCAATTAGGCAATTGGCAACATATGGTTGTGAGACATGGACCATTGACAAAGCGGCGGAGAAGATCATTAATGCATTTGAATATAAATGCTACAGAAGAGTACTTAGAATATCATGGACAGAGGAAAGAACAAATGCTTCTGTTCTGCAACAGCTTGATGTTAAAAAGAGTTGGCTATTTAAAGAGCATAAAATCAAAGAAAATTATATATTTCGGACACATCAAACGACACGGGTGCTTGGAAAAGATCATTTTGGAGGGAATGGTTTTTGGAAGAATAATGAGAGAAAGACCTAGAAGACGATGGGTGCAAGATGTCATTGATGATCTGAGAATGACTGCTGGTGACACCGGTCAACTTGCACAGAACAGAGAGTTTTTCAGGACTGCTGTCATGTGAGCCAAGTTCTGGAAGGGACAAGCTACTTGTTGATGAAATAGGAGATAAGTAATCACTTATTATTGTCCCAACGACCTTACATTAAGACGAGAGGAAGACTACGAAAAAGATGGATAGATAGCAAAGCCGAATCCTTTCAAAAAGCAAAAATAATTATCACCCAAACCACTAGAACAGAGCAAGTCAAAAATCTGAACACCGCGACGCTGGGCATCAAGCCGGTAACAGTTTTAAAGAGTGTTAATTAAAGCCGAAGGATTGACTTTATTGCACCGGGTTTTACCACATAGACTCGTTCCCTCTTCACAGAAATAGCATGCCACCTGCTTAGAATATTGCACAAAGCACGAGCTCCGTAATTCCGGCATCAATCCACTTGGTCTCTGGAAAATATGCACTCAGGAACAGAACGGCGCGGTCTGGACTCGGATTCACGGCCTTTGACTCGCAAGACAAGGGCTTAACCTCTTAGCCACAGAGACACCCACAGACTTAGCCACAGAGACACCCACAAACTTAGCCATAGAGACCCCACAGACTTAGCCACAGAGACACCCAAAGACTTAGCCACAGAGACACCTACAGACTTAGCCACAGAGACTCACAGACTTAGCCACAGAGACACCCACAGACTTAGCCACAGAGACACTCACAGACTTAGCCACAGAGACACCCACAGACTTAACCACAGAGACACTCACAGACTTAGCCACAGAGACACTCACAGACTTAGCCACAGAGACACTCACAGACTTAGCCACAGAGACACTCACAGACTTAGCCACAGAGACACTCACAGACCTTAGCAACAGAGACACTCCAGCTTAGCCACAGAGACACTCACAGACTTAGCCACAGAGACACCCACAGACTTAGCCACAGAGACACTCACAGACTTAGCCACAGAGACACTCACAGACTTAGCCAAAGAGACACCCACAGACTTAGCCATAGAGACACCCACAGACGTAGCCACAGAGCCACCCACAGACTTAGCCACAGAAACCCGCACAGACTTAGCCACAGAGACACCCACAGAATTAGCCACAGAGACACTCACAGACGTAGCCACAGAGACACCCACAGACTTATCCACAGAGACACCCACAGACTTAGCCACAGATACCCCCCACAGACGTAGCCACAGAGACACCCACAGACTTAGCCACAGATACCCCCACAGACTTAGCCACAGAGACACCCACAGACTTAGCCACAGAGACACCCACAGACTTAGCTCACAGATACCCCCACAGACTTGCCACAGAGACCCACAGACTTAGCTACAGAGATCCCACAGACTTAGCCACAGAGACACTCACAGACTTAGCCACAGAGACACTCACAGACTTAGCAACAGAGACACTCACAGACTTAGCCACAGAGACACTCACAGACTTAGCCACAGAGACACCAACAGACTTAGCCACAGAGACACTCACAGACTTAGCCACAGAGACACTCACAGACTTAGCCAAAGAGACACCCACAGACTTAGCCATAGAGACACCCACAGACTTAGCCACAGAGACACCCACAGACTTAGCCACAGAAACCCTCACAGACTTAGCCACAGAGACACCCACAGACTTAGCCACAGAGACACTCACAGACTTAGCCACAGAGACACCCACAGACTTATCCACAGGACACCACAGACTTAGCCACAGATACCCCACAGACTAGCCACAGAGACACCACAGACTTAGCCACAGATACCCCCAGACTTAGCCACAGAGACACCACAGACTTAGCCACAGAGACACCACAGACTTAGCCACAGAGACACCACAGACTTGCACAGAGACCCCACAGACTTAGCTACAGATCCCCCGAATTAGCACAGAGACACCTACAGACTTGCCACAGGACCCCACAGACTTAGCCACAGAGACAGCCACATCTAGCCACAGAGACACCCACAGACTAGCCACAGAGACACTCACAGACTTAGCCACAGAGACACTCACAGACTTAGCCACAGAGACACTCACAGACTTAGCCACAGAACACTACAGACTTAGCCACAGAGACACCCACAGACTTAGCCACAGAGACACCACAGATTTAGCACAGGACACCCACAGACTTAGCCACAGAGACACCACAGACAGACAGAGACACCCCAGAATTAGCCACAGAGACATTCACAGACGTAGTCACAGAGACACCCACAGACTTAGCCACAGAGACACCCACAGACAGCCACAGATACCCCACAGACTTAGCCACAGAGACCCCACAGACTTAGCTACAGGCCCCACAGAATTAGCCACAGAGACACCTACAGACTTGCACAGGACCCCACAGACTTAGCCACAGATACCCCACAGACTTAGCCACAGAGACACCCACAGACTTAGTCACATATACCCCCACAGACTTATTCACAGATACCCCCACAGACTTATCCACAGAGACACCCACAGACTTAGCCACAGAAACCCCCACAGACTTAGCCACAGATACCCCCATACCTGTGTGACGACAACAGACAGAAGAACAAGAAATGAAAAGACAAATTTCCCATGTTGTTATTCTCCTTGTTATGATACTAGTAACAACGCATCTAACCTTTAAACGGAACCAGTTCCATTTGCATACAAAGTGCCTATCTCCCCCGAGTTTTCATTCAATTTTTATGAATTATTTATTCACAAATCCGTGGAATCTTCAATCATGTCCGCTCGGCACGAAATTCTTTTAGGATATCTTGTTCGAATTTTTCGAAGTCATGACCACATCTTCACTCTGTTATAGATAAACTAGTGTTTCTCTAAAGCCAGTGTTTCCCGAAGTGGGCGTACGGTGCCCCCTCCCAGTGGGCGCTGAAGCGTTCTAGGGAGGATGGTGGGGTGGGGGGATAGTGAGTTCAGAAGAGTTTGGGGGCTGTTCAGGCGATTAGGGGTCAGTGGCTCTTAAGAAGAAACTAATAATAATTATTTTTAAATGAATTATTTCCTGATTTTGCGATTGAAAAATCATTTAAAATTTGAATTCTGCATTTAACTTCATTTTATGCCAGTCTTACACGATCCATTTTTTTAATCAATTTTCAATTTCATGCACATAATCATTTGAAAATTGAAAATGTATTCAGACATATATAACAATTTCCTGTCAACGAGAAAATAGAGCATGTGGGGGGCGGGCGTTGGCAAACTGTTATAATGTAGAGGGCGTTACACAGTTTTGTTGTGCAAAGTGGGCGGTGGGCAGAAAAATTTTGGGAATCTATGATATAATCAATTATGAATCAATCTCTTTGGCCCAGTCATATTGTTACGAAGAGATCAGACCAATTTCTCATTGTGTAACTTTGATTTGAATATCAGACGCGATATTTCTTCTTCTTCTTCTTCTTCTTAGCATTTGTTCTTGGAGAACAATTTGATTATTCTTATTTTGATGTATAATTGATCTTTGACAAGAACGACTGTACGTTGAACCCCGGTTCTTAGGCCTTTATTAATGGGTCTCAGGGACTCGGCAGCCTGCACCTGTGGAGCACCAAAGCAGTCCCCAGAGCACATCCTGCAAGACTGCCCTAGTCTGAGTAGTGAGAGATTGGAGATCTGGCCAACAGAAACAACACTACAGGACAAACTATGGGGAACCGGTGAAGACCTCAAGCGCACCGCCCTGTTTATGACACATACCGAGGTAGTCGCATAGCAGAAGTTGATCGCAGAAGAAGAAGAAGGCCTTTATTTGGGTATGGTACAATAACACGTTTAGAGCAGGGCTTAAGAATTTTAGCCTACGGGAAATGTTTTGAGTCTGTCTCGCTGACAGTCAGTCCCCAACACTTTCCCTTCCTTTCTGTATTCGTTGCTTTTTAACGATCATTTTCGCCGTATATTTGGGCTTTATATCTTCCCTAAGACTGTTTCTACACTATATGCCCTTTCTGACTATGTTGAGGATCATGTTTATTTCCAGGGCCACCACTAGGAGGTGGGGTAGGGTCTTGATCAGTGCCAGCTCACTGACCCTAGCACGACGTTGTCTCTGTTACTGCGTCTGTGACCCCCAGATGCGATATATAACTGACAACTGTCGTGACTACCTGTAGTACCGCTTGTTAGGTCGGTGTAGGAGGAGCGGACGTGAACCTGAGGAATGTAATGGTCACATGGCTAGTGCGGTCACCACAAAACTGTTCAGGTTATGATTTTCTTTATGCCTGCGACAGAAAAATATCCTTGATTTTACAGTGGATTGAACGCGGGTCTCGTTCATGGAAGCCGCGCTCTAATCTATTCTGCCAGACGCTCTTCCCATTCTACCAACAGAGAACCTCATTGTCGTATTAGGCCACGAGATGTATGCTACCTACTGAGCCACACACAAAAAATGGATGTATACTAGAGTGGCTCTGTAACATAGGCGTAGTCCATACGTTAAAGCGGGGGCGCTGGGGGCGCAAGTGCCCTCCACCTTCCTGGAAAATGTTTTTAATAGTACAGTTTTGTAGAATTTGGTCTCCTCTATGCTCACGAAATAAACTACCAAAAATTTTCTTTTCATTTCTACCATTCCCCCCTCCCTTCCTCTCCACCCACCCTGGAAAAATGTATGTGGACGTCAATGCTCCATAATATAAAATCATACATCTCAATCAGGAAATCGGAAATTCCCGTAGATGTGGGCTAGCTTGTATATATATATATATTTGACGCCCGCGTGCCCAGCGTGTTCGTAGCACGTTGGACTACGGGTGACAAGTCCTCTGTATGTGCGGGTTCAACTCCGCGGACTGGCAGAAAAGCTACAGTTTCCCAGATTTACGGTGTTCGTGGCATCGAACCGAAGGGTTACGATGTCCATGACACCGAGTCGAAGAGCTTTCAGCTCAAGTGCTTCTGGATCAGAAAAAAAAAAAATATATATATTTGATAGAAAACTTTACGGTTTATTGCAATTGTTACCAAATTCGACGAGACCATGGTTATTTATTGATGAAAATTGTTAATAATACTCATATTCTATAGCTTTAAATTTAATTTGTGTTTTTATGTTCTAGTTGTTTTTACAAGAATTTTGTCTCTATCTAACATTGCTGGAAGCCAGGGTCACGTGACGTAAGGGGTCTGTTTTCGGGAATTTCTTCTTGAGCTGAATGTCTTCAGAAAGGAGGGTTGGGGGGATCTTTGTCAAGTGGTTAATCCATTGCCTTGCGTTCTGATGGTCGTTAGTTCGAATCTGAACCGTAACGTTTTGTTCACGAGTGCTTTTTTCCAGAGTGCCCCAAGGATTGTTGCCGGAGCTATATAGTTCGTGCTGTGTGCAATATTCTATGAGATGGTGTGCAATACTCTATGAGATGGTGTGCAATACTCTATGAGATGGTGTGCAATACTCTATGAGATGGTGTGCTATACTCTATGAGATGGTGTGATATACTCTATGAGATGGTGTGCTATACTCTATGAGATGGTGTGCTATTCTATGAGATGGTGTGCAATATTCTATGAGATGGTGTGCAATACTCTATGATATGGTGTGCAATATTCTATGAGATGGTGTGCTATACTCTATGAGATGGTGTGCTATTCTATGAGATGGTGTGCAATATTCTATGAGATGGTGTGCAATACTCTATGATATGGTGTGCAATATTCTATGAGATGGTGTGCAATACTCTATGAGATGGTGTGCTATTCTATGAGATGGTGTGCAATACTCTATGAGATGGTGTGCAATACTCTATGAGATGGTGTGCTATATTCTATGAGATGGTGTGCAATATTCTATGAGATGGTGTGCAATATTCTATGAGATGGTGTGCAATACTCTATGAGATGGTGTGCAATACTCTATGAGATGGTGTGCTATACTCTATGAGATGGTGTCAATACTCTAGAGATGGTGTCAATATTCTATGGATGAGTGTCAATACTCATGAGATGGGTTACTTTATGGAAACACGTAAACAAATATTAGTTTTACAATCAAGAAAGTGACGATATAGCAACGTTTCGACAAGCTTTATCTTTGCACGATACACAAGAATGACGAATTTCGAGAACACTACAATAGACGATTCATATGACATTCAATCTATCAAAACTTTTTTATTTCCAGATTTTCATTAGATAGATTTGAATGTTTCCATATGTATCGTCTATTGTAGTGTTCTCGAACGTCATTCTTTTGATAGTTGCTTGATAAACGCATGTCGTCGAAACGCTGTATATCGTCACTGTTTCTGTATTTTGTAAAACTATAGTACTTTTTTTACGTGTTTCTATTTTACCAAGTTTACTGCAGTCTTCCCATTTTCGATAATCGATGCATTTATGCGGAGAGGACCTAGGTATACGGGTAAAACCCGGTGCAATGACGTCAATCCTTCTTGTCGTTCTTTTTTGGAACGCTTCATATCGACCACTTGTTAACCACTCATTGTGATTTGTATGTGATCCGAGCCTAAGAGCGATTGTACGTTGTGATAATTATGAGCCCACAAGTAGGCCAGCACATCCGATTTCTGCGACGGTTTTTATTTATTAGAGTAGCTTAGCTTCCCAAAGTACCCTACGTCCGTTGCTTTTTTACTTATGAACCTTAGAATGTCCACCAGTATGGCGAGGAGACCAATGAAATGGTAAGCAGGCTTTCAGGCAAAAATCAGTCAGAAGCGCCACACTAGGCGCATGGTTAGGACTGAATACAAAGCGGGCGAACGCAGACGAAGAAGAAGTCGTTTTTTACGACATGCTTTGTATGTCACAGAATTACTATTTTTACTCCCTTGAGAGCCTCGGTAACACACGGGTGGGCCAATCCTTCGGATTTAGATGATTTTAGATGGCTACAAATTTCTATCACATTAGCTATTTCTTTGTTTGTCTTAATCGTTCTTCTAAGCCATTTTGATCATTCTTATTGTGATATACAGGGTGTTCAAGATAGTTGCAGCCTCATTGACAATTCGAAAGTTGCCAGGTACAAATTGAGTTGTGTTTATTTACTATTTAAACCGGTTCTAACTAGCTCGTCTTACGTCACATTTGTTCATCGCCCCCTCCCGTACTACAATTACACACCGTCACACAACCTTGACCTATACTACGTCATAACTGAATCTTCCCATTTCCATACATATATGCCAGATTAGCTCCATATTCACGGGCTGCTTTTAAGTTGAACACCCTGTATAAACAGTCTTTGCGAAGACCGGTTAGAGCGTTGCACCCCCGTTAGGCCACTAATAGCGTAGGACGAGCGCATCTGGAACCGAAGTTTTCTGCATAATCACACTAGCTAACAGACTTAATACAGCACAAATGTAAAACACTATATGACTCACCAGAACTCCGAGAAAGGCATCCACCAGACTTGGGATCAGGATGTTCAAGATCACTGACACACCAGCATTGTTTTGGTTCGTTTTGTTTCAGAGCAACACATTCTGCCCGTAGCCCGCACTGTTCATTTGTCTCACAAGACATTCTCTCTACAGCAACCCTGCCTTTCTTATTAATTAACTCTTTCGATACTACGTACTCACCGAAGATGGATCTACAAATAGCTACTATTTGTTTCTAGGTCACAAACGTGAATGTACGCCTATGGCAGTGACAGTAGGAAAGTGCAACATTTTAACACGTATTCAGCCCACATAGTAGAGATAATAACAGACGTGTTAACACGTCTTTAGCATACAGAGGAAAGATAATAACAGACGTGTTAACACATCTTTAGCACTGAATGTGGAAAACGTCTATACACGTCCTTAGTAGCTAAAGGTCTCACTCCCTTGTGCTTATCATCTACGTTAATGACTTTGTCAACAACGATGCCACTAGGAGGGTTCTGGAACAAATATCTTTTTAGATGTCTACAAATATCTAATTTTCAGAAAAAAAACTGAGATTCAAACTGAATCAACTTTTGACTTTCTGAAATATGTTGTTGATTTTTGTGGTGTGGTTGCTTCGAACGTCGTTCCCGTTGTAAATATTCCTTGCAACCAATGTTGTTGTTGTTGGAGACTGCGAGATTTTCTGTTTCGTTGTAAGTAACCTGGAAATAATAGCAGTAATACAGTAATGTTAGTAAATTAATAATGAGATCGCCAGATAAACAGGCATTTACAGTATCAACGAGGAAATAAATAGGAGATGGATATGTTTAGGATATATATCTGTAGAATGACATAGGCAACCCTTCCTGGGTAGAAGAACATAGGCATCTCTTCCTGGGAAGAAGGACATAGCCATCTCTCCCTGGGAAGAAGGACATAGGCATCCCTCCCTGGGTAGAAGGACATAGCATCCTCCTGGGTAGAAGGACATAGGCATCCCTCCCTGGGTAGAAGGACATAGGCATCCCTCCTGGGAGGACAATGATCCTCCTGGTAGAAGGACATAGGTATTCCTCCCTGGGTAGAAGGACAAATGCATCCCTCCCTGGGTAGAAGGACTTAGGCATCGCTCCCTGGGTAGAAGGACAAATGCATCCCTCCCTGGATAGAAGGACATAGGCATCCCTTCCTGTATAGAAGGACATAGGTATCCCTTCCTGGATAGAAGGACATAGGTATCCCTTCCTGGATAGAAGGACATAGGTATCCCTTCCTGGGTAGAAGGACATAGACATCCCTCCCTGGGTAGAAGGACATAGACATCCCTCCCTGGATAGAAGGACATAGGCATCCCTCCCTGGGTAGAAGGACATAGGCATCCCTCTCTGGGTAGAAGAACACAGGCATCCCTCCCTGGGTAGAAAGACATAGGTATCCCTCCCCACTGACAAATAATGGACATTCAAACTAACATGTATAAGACAGTTGCACACCAAAAAGGTTGCATAATATTAGTAAGAATGCGAGAAAGAATGAAAACATAATTGTGCGACAGAAAGTTAACAACAAGAGACCAAGGAAACAGGAAGAAGAATCGAGACAGATAGATATATGATAGAATAGTGAAGACCGGACTATATAAATGGCAAACAGTGGCGGCTCGTCATTAAGGGTCAGTGGGGCCGGGCCCCACCAAAAATAAGGTGTAACGTGTATTTATTATTTTATACATTAAAATATAACCTAACTGAAACCATGATTTTTCCGAAATTTATGTCTGCCCCCCAACAAAAAGGATCACGTGCCGCCACTGATGGCAAATACAGAGTATGATTAATACATGTAAAAGAAGATAACTTAATAAAGAAGGATCATATTCAATATACTAGCACCTGTGCTTCAGTTATTATTATATTACTAACATGAAAACAGATAGCTAGCTCAAGGAAAGTGTTACACCACTTAAAAGTAGCCATCTTGTCGCAACTGTTAAACACTTTGTAAACAAAGGTCAGACAACCGGATCAGTGTTAACCATACAAACACTATTGATCATCTAACACATAGATTCCCAAACTTTTTCAGGCCCACCGCCCACTTTGCACGACATAAAATTTGTAACGTCCCCCTTCCCCATTACAACAGTTTCTAACGCCCCCACATATATACATGCTCTATTTTTACTTTGACATAGAAAATTGATATATATTTCTGTCATACATGGTCAATTTTCAAATGATTATATACATGAAATAGAAAATTTATGAAAAATGGATCGTGTAAGAAGGGCATAAGATGAATTAAAATGCAGAATTCAAATTTTTATGATTATTCAATAGCAAAATCACGAAAAAACTCCCCCAAATGCTTCTGAACCCACGATCGCCCCCCCGCCTCTGGAAGGCTTCAGCGCCCACAGGGGCGGTACCGCCCACTTTGGGAAGCGCTGATCTAATAGGACCAACCTACTACATTTCTTCTTCTCTTCTTCTTCTTTGCAAGCGCATTTTGATGATTATACCGTTAGACGTGTTCTTATGATGAAGTCGACTGTTGTCTGGAGCTCATCTCTGGTGTCATGTAGTTTTGATGATTATACCGTTAGACGTGTTCTAATGATGAAGTCGACTGTTGTCTGGAGCTTATCTCTGGTGTCATGTAGTTTTGATGATTATACCGTTAGACGTGTTCTAATGATGAAGTCGACTGTTGTCTGGAGCTCATCTCTGGTGCCATGTAGTTTTGATGATTATACCGTTAGACGCGTTCTTATGATGAAGTCGACTGTTGTCTGGAGCTCATCTCTGGTGCCATGTAGTTTTGATGATTATACCGTTAGACGCGTTCTTATGATGAAGTCGACTGTTGTCTGGAGCTTATCTCTGGTGCCATGTAGTTTTGATGATTATACCGTTAGACGCGTTCTTATGATGAAGTCGACTGTTGTCTGGAGCTATCTCTGGTGTCATGTAGTTTTGATGATTATACCGTTAGACGCGTTCTTATGATGAAGTCGACTGTTGTCTGGAGCTTATCTCTGGTGCCATGTAGTTTTGATGATTATACCGTTAGACGCGTTCTTATGATGAAGTCGACTGTTGTCTGGAGCTCATCTCTGGTGCCATGTAGTTTTGATGATTATACCGTTAGACGCGTTCTTATGATGAAGTCGACTGTTGTCTGGAGCTTATCTCTGGTGCCATGTAGTTTTGATGATTATACCGTTAGACGCGTTCTTATGATGAAGTCGACTGTTGTCTGGAGCTCATCTCTGGTGCCATGTAGTTTTGATGATTATACCGTTAGACGCGTTCTTATGATGAAGTCGACTGTTGTCTGGAGCTTATCTCTGGTGCCATGTAGTTTTGATGATTATACCGTTAGACGCGTTCTTATGATGAAGTCGACTGTTGTCTGAGCTCATCTCTGGTGCCATGTAGTTTTGATGATTATACCGTTAGACGCGTTCTTATGATGAAGTCGACTGTTGTCTGGAGCTCATCTCTGGTGCCATGTAGTTTTGAATGAGTGTTGTTGTGCCAGAATTCCTTTCTATGGAGGACTTAAAGGACATTCTTGCAGAACATGTTATGTGGTTTGATCAGCGGTGACACAGAACACAGAGGGGTGGGGACAATCGTAGCCTCTGTAGGTGTTTGTTCAGTCTATTATGACCTATCATGAGTTGGAAGATGATAGTCTGTCCATGTCTGTCAAGTGTGTGGTAGTCATCGTTGAATAGTTTATGTTGTTTTCTAATGTCCACGATAGCTCTTTTTTTCAAAGTATGTGATTTCGTTTTCTACTTGTTCACATTCTGCTTCCTTTTTGCAAGTGTTTCTGGCTTCTCGTTACTTGCCTTGAAGTGAAGGAGAGAACGCCTGAGTGGTTACCGGGTCCAAATTTGGGATGTAAATAATAGAACCACTGTTACCTGCACGCATGTCCTAAAGGCAGTAAGGAGGTTTGACTGAATTGGATGCACATGTCTAAACATGTAGACGTCATGTGTTTAGGCCTACAAACCAATGTGCAACATATACACGTTCTTGGAAAGATCAAACTTATCACAAAGAGTGATTAAAATTTGTCGTGAAGAACGACACAAAGAAAAGAAGAAGAACTGGGGAGAGAATAAGATATGTGAAAGCAACTATAGCGGCTGGAGGAATAAATGCCACACATGTACTCCTCTAGTGGCTCCTTGTACAGAATGAGTTAACTTATTTGCTACTAGTATTTTATATTCTTGTAACGCAGTTTGTAAACGCCCGCTACTATTAATTTTATGAAAACATCCTCGTAAATGTTCAATTACTGTCTATTTTCGTAAACAAGTACTCCAAAATATGCTTAAAGTATAATTAAATTATATGGCCGTAAAGTACAACCGAATTTACGACAAGACATTACTGTAAATATCTGTAGGCTGTATGCTTTCATTTGTAAATGTCTGTCAATCAAAGCGGAACATGAAAACAGATTTTTACATCCAGGATAAGGATATTCTGTCCAACAGTTACATCCCTTGACATCTAATCGATAATTTCAAAGTCTGAGATCTGCTAATGCGACGCTAATACGTAGTTATATTTTTGGGTGTCCAAAATGAATATTGGGTCGAGTGGCGAAGAGCAGAGAAGAAATTGATAAATAACAATGTCACTTCATTGAAAAATAGTGCAACCAACAACGCAATAAAAGTAGAAATTTTTTTAAATTTACCGATCCAGAAGCACTTGAGCTTTTCAGCTCTTCAGCTCAGTCCCATGGACATCGTAACCCTTCGGTTCGGTGCCACGAACACCGTAAATCTTGAGAACCTGTGGCTTTTCTGCCAGCCCGCGGAACGGAACTGCACTCACAGGGGTGTTTCGCCAGTCGTCCAACGCGCTACGAACACGCTGGGCAGGCGACTTAAACATCTTATAAGGTCCTTTGAGGTTGCACCCAGATCAACAGCAAAAGTCCTTCTCAAGGTTGTATCCAGATCAACACTAACAGTTCTGCTCAGGACCAGGACTTCACACACATACCAGAACACATTACTCAACAAGCAGTCCTTTTTTAGGAATAGTTCCAGACCCAATGTCGGATTAAGACAGCGCGGGACCTGCAGCAAATTTTACCAAGAGGCCCTAGGTTTTGTATGAAAATAAAATAAAACACAACTTTTACAAACATGTCTCGATTTAATGTGAGTTTAGAGGTAACACTAGACAAAAAATTTCTCTAAGTAAATTACATTCAATGTTAATTAAGGGGTTTGGTCTCTAGAAAATTGTAGTTGTAGTCAAAAACATGGATTTTTCAAAGTGTTTAGTTCTTTAAAGTACAACATTTGTACTATCTATTACACATAAAATTATGTTGTTTTGTTTGCGTATTAGCATTACAACATTAGTAAGAAACGCTCAATTCTATACCTTTTTCTTTCAAATTGCAAGTTTAAAATTGAGTTTTCTCAAAATCATTTTTCTTCTTCATTTTTTTTTAGTTTGGAAATACCTGAGTTTTAACATACTAAAGATAGATACACGAATTTTGATGTGAATATTCCCCATATCATTTTGTAGATACAGGTCCATTTCAAATTACATTTTGTAGCTACAGGTCCATTTCAAATTACATTTTGTAGCTACAGGTCCATTTCAAATTACATTTTGTAGCTACAGGTCCATTTCAAATTACATTTTGGTGAATATGTGTTTTTAAAATTAATTTTCAATGTGATAGGATGACAAATTTTGGACGTTTTTTTTGGCATGCATAAGTTAAAAAATAAAAATAAAATATATTTCTTGAGATTTTGCAGAAAATAGATAGACCTGTAGCTGTAAATTTGCTTACAGTTTATGAATCACCCTTTTATTTCTCAATATATTTGTCTCTTTTCTAAATTTTAGGATTCTAATAACATGTATTTTTTTAAAGATGGCCAGATGTTGTCATGGCAACCAAGCAACATTAAACATTTTTAAACATTAAAATAAATCTACATTCATAGCTTAACATGTCCATTATAAAATAATTGCTCTAACTTCATTAATAAAGACAATTATTTTTTGCGGAGGCAAACCACTTAATATGAGGTTATTTAGACAAACATAGACAATTACCAAAGCGAAGTCTAAAATAATAACTACATGTGGAATGTGGTGCCTGCGAAAAGTTACCAACAACACCAGAAAAGATAGAATCATCAACATCAGCATAAGAAAGAAAGTTGGCACACAACCGTGCTTGAATACATAGAAAAGAAAGAATGAAGGGTTTGGCCACTTAATAAGAATGCATCCAAACTCCACAATATACAGTCTTCTACAACAGAACATCGGGAAAGAAGGCAAGAGGAAGACCACGGAAAAGATGGTTAGATGGCGTAGCAGAATCCTGTGAAAGAGCAAAGATAACAATCACACAAGCCACCAGAACAGCGCAAGATAAAAACAGAAAACCACGACACTGGGCAACAACCCGGTAGCAGTGTGATGACAAAAGAAGAAGAAGAAGATAAATTACTCAAAAGATTTTGATAAAGTGAAACATTGAGAAGTAATTACGTAACATGTTAGAAAAACTACATATTGATAAGAAAGATTTTCTCTTTCTCGATCACCCTTAGACTGATGTACCAGATTTCCCCATAAATCACATTCATGTGGAAACCGGATTCATGCAGCCTTAGCATGGGTGGGTTTCGTCACATCCTCAGCGTCATTTGGAGTTCTGGTGCTTATCCTTCGGTGATGTGTCCGGTTTCAGCCAGCGTTTACTGGGTTCGCTCTCCGTCAGCCTTTGGCTGTCCCAGCCGACCTGCAAGCCAGCAGGTTGAGAAAGATCTTAGATTGTTCAAGAATATGTACTGGCAACAAAGTGCAGCCATAAGACTAGAGAATAAGTGTGAAAACTACCAGGCGATACAGTAAGGAGTAAGGCAAGGATGCGTACTCTCACCAGACCTGTTTAACCTATACAGTGAAAACATCATGCGTCTTATAGAAGAATAGGCAGGAATAATAGTTGTCGGACAAAACATGAACAATCTAAGATACGCTGATGACACAATTATCATGGCCACAAATGAACAAGATCTACAAGACGATAGACATATTAGTGAGAGAAAGTGAAAAGAAAAGATTAAGCATGAATACAGTGTCGGTTTGTGATCATTTTTGTTGGTAGGGCCAGACACAAATTTTCGGAAAAATCATGGTTTGGGGTTGTTATGTTTTAATTTATAAAATAATAAATACACGTTACATATTATTTTTGGTGGAGTCCGGCCCTAGTGGCCCTTAATGACGAGCCGCCACTGCATGAATATAAAGAAAATATAGACAATGGTTATCTCTAAGAAACAGGAACAATGCAATATCAAAATAAACAACCTAACACCGAAACAAGTCCATGGATTCAAATATTTTGGAACATACATAACATTCCCCCAGTGTGGGGCCGGTGCCCGCAAGGGAAGCAAAGAATAGTACCACTGCGACCTACAAGGCAAGTCGTAGGATGCGACTGATGTAGGACCTAGGGAAACTATCATAGTAAATAAAAAGCATCGAAGAAATCGGATGTGCTGGCGTACTTGTAGGCGCATAACTGGCAAAGCGTACAATCGCTCTTAGGCTCATATCATATACAAATCACACAGAATGGTTAACATGTGATCGATATAGAGAGTTTGAAGAAGAAGAATTAAATATGAAAGTTGAAAGAGGTCAGTTCTGATATAAATATAAGAAAATAATTAAGAGAATACACAGTTCCAGTTCGATCAATTGATCAGAAACTGTACGCCATGATCCATGTTAATGAAAGACTTCTAGTGAATGAAGATAACCGGCTTAGAATAATCACACAGGTCCCTCGTCTCCTGGTTTAGTCTGTTCTTTGTGTAACGGCGCTCTCATTACACGTTTGAAAGGCTTTCATCAGTCTGGCATCATTGTTCAACAAGAGACCAGAGTCAGAACTGATTAACTGCACCAGGGATAGAGAGAGTTGTATAAAGACATGATCGCCTACGCCAGCAGACATTGCACTGGATTAAATTTTATTTTAAAACAAGCTAGTGAATGTTTGAACAATTGATTGATTTCTTTTTATTCTTCTTGTCGATCGTTCTTTTTAACCATTTTGATCATTCTTATTGTGATATATAAACAGCCTACACCAAGAACGAGTGAATACGTCACATCTTCAGCGCCATTTGTAGCTCTGATGCTTATCCTTCGGCGATGTGTCCGATTTCAGCCAGCGTTTACTGAGTTCGCTCTCCGTCAGCCTTTGGTTGTCCCCAGCCAAACGTGCAAGGCAGCAGGTTGATTGGTTGATTTGAGAGGACTATCAACATTGCACTTCGGTGAGTAACCATATGTGCTCCGATCTCTTTCCGAGGGTCCCCGATGTAATTTTGAAGATAGTAAAGATATTTTTGTAGGAATTTTATTTTTAATCTTTTCTAATGAATTTTGCACGGGCAGCGGCTTTCCAGTCTGTTCTTCTCGATTTTGAACTGCCAAAATACATATAGAAGATTGATTCAGGATGTGACTGAAGATGTGAACATGACGGCTAAAGAGACGGTACATTTGGCCTATGAGAGAAAGAAATTCCGAAGGACTGAAGAATGACAAAGTTCTACCCAGGACACGCTGTTTGATGATGAATATAAACACGGTTGAAGATTTAAATGACAAATTAAAAGTAATTTTTTTTCAAATTATCACGATATTTATAATTGTACCGAGGATCTTCGCCGGAGTGTGTACTGTCGCTGGGGTCTCCTATGTAAGTAATGCATTGGAGCAATCATATTTATTAATGGAAGAGAAATGAAGATGAATATATCAATCAATCAATCTACAATCATAATCATACAATCAATCAATCAATCAACCAATCATACAATCAACCAATCATACAATCAATCAACCAATCAACCAATCATACAATCAACCAATCAACAATCAACAATCACAATCAACATCACAAATCAACTAATCCATAACAATCACAATAACCAATCATACAATCAACCTAATCATACAACCAACCAATCATACAATCAATCAATCAATCATACAATCATACAATCATACAATCAATCAATATATTCTTTCATTTTTGTTTATTTAAAATGTCCACAATCTTCAAAATTACATCGGGGTGGGTCTCACCGGTGCTACGGAGTTTGTGCACTGCCGATGAGATCTTCCTGTACAGGAAAGATATCGGAGCTTTTCTGTCTATTTAATAAAGTGCAAATACGATGACCCTATCAATCAATCAAATATCCTTTCATTTTTCCTTATATAATAAAAGGACATCTAATAGTTTATTGAATCTTCTATTTCCATTTCCGATGACCCTCCATCTTGTCAGATACTTTGCAAATCTGCGTGTTTTTCCTGTCGTCAACATCTCCCAAGTGGAAATGTTAAGAATTTATTTTTCAAAGTTTCCAATACACTTTCCATCATTTTGACATCCGTGATTACATCTGAACATTATATGAGTTATATAGAATATATTTTCATTGAACCATCAAATTGCTTGTTTTTGTTTCAGATTTTGTTAAAGTACAAGTTTTTAATGCGTAACTTTATTGCTAGAGTTTGTTGTTAATGTATGTTTTGTATGAAAAAGTTCATTCTAGATTGATTGCTAGAGGGCAGAACTGTATGTGTGTTGTCTGGGCTCACAGGGGAGCAAAGGATAGAAACACTGCATACCAGCACACTGTGGTATACCAGGAAATGAAAAGGCTGACAAACTCGCAAGGGCAGGGGGGAGCCTAACACAACACCAACCAACACAAAGGTTTACAGAAGGAAAGACTCTCCTGAAACAATCCAGGAAAATGATCTGGAGAAAAACAAATGGAGGATACAACCCAGAGCACGACAGTATAAATACACTAAACAGAAAAGCACAGACCACAATCCTCAGACTTAGAAAGGGACACTGCAGTCTCAGAGCACACCTCCACAGAATGGGTCTCAGGGACTCGGCAGCCTGCACCTGTGGAGCACCAAGCTGTCCCCGGAGAAAATCCTGCAAGACTGCCCCAGCCTGAGTAGTGGAGAATGGAAATCTGGCAAACAGAAACAATCCGACAAGACAAACTATGGGGGAACCGGTGAAGACCTCAAGCGCACCGCCCTGTTTATGACACATACCGGAGTAGTTGCATAGCAGAAGTTGATCGCAGAAGAAGAAGTAACACTGCGATCTACAAGGCATGTTTAAGAGGCGGCTGAGGTAGAGGATTAAGGAAGCTATCCTAGTAAATAAAAAGCGTAGCAGAAATCGGATGTGCTGGTCTACTTGTATGCGCATAACTGGCACAATGTACAATCGCTCTTATGCTCAGATCACATACAAATCACAAAGAGTGATTTAACAAGTGGTCGATATGGAGCTTTTGAAGAAGAAGAAGTTAATGTATGTTTTGTTTCATTCTAGAAAGATTGCTAGGGAAGCAGAGGAAGAAGAAGAAGAAGAAGAAGCGCGAGAAGATAAGTGTAAGATATCAGAGAGGGCTACGTGGTTAAGCAGTTTAGACGTTCTCTCAACTACTACTGCCCTGCACTTAGATTAGGGACAATCAAAGCCTAGCGGAGCAAACCGCACACAAAACTGGACGGTAGGCAAAGTGGTCCATAAAAAGACAGGTAAACCTGGGCAGATGACGCTCAACAACCCGGGAGGGCAGGTTGTCTAAGGGTCGCTACCCTAAACGAAAATAGCAACCTGCTGCCTTGCAGGTAGGCTGGGGACAGCCAAAGGCTGATGGATATGAACCCAGTAAACGCTGGCTGAAACCGAAAACGTCGCTGAAGGGTAAGCATCAGATTCCAAATGGCGCTGAATGATTCAATATACGTTCTTGCAAAGGTTGTTTATATATCATAATAAGAATGTTTATATATCACAATAAGAATGTTTATATATCACAATAAGAATGTTTATATATCACAATAAGAATGTTTATATATCATAATAAGAATGTTTATATATCATAATAAGAATGTTTATATATCACAATAAGAATGTTTATATATCACAATAATAATGTTTATATATCACAATAAGAATGTTTATATATCACAATAAGAATGTTTATATATCAAAATAAGAATGTTTATATATCAAATAAGAATGTTATATATCAAATAAAATGTTTATATACACAATAAGAATGTTTATATATCACAATAAGAATGTTTATATATCACAATAAGAATGTTTATATATCACAATAAGAATGTTTATATATCACAATAAGAATGTTTATATATCACAATAAGAATGTTTATATATCACAATAAGAATGTTTATATATCACAATAAGAATGTTTATATATCACAATAAGAATGTTTATATATCACAATAAGAATGTTTATATATCACAATAAGAATGTTTATATATCACAATAAGAATGTTTATATATCACAATAAGAATGTTTATATATCACAATAAGAATGTTTATATATCACAATAAGAATGTTTATATATCACAATAAGAATGTTTATATATCACAATAAGAATGTTTATATATCACAATAAGAATGTTTATATATCACAATAAGAATGTTTATATATCACAATAAGAATGTTTATATATCAAAATAAGAATGTTTATATATCACAATAAGAATGTTTTTATATCACAATAAGAATGTTTATATATCATAATAAGAATGTTTATATATCACAATAAGAATGTTTATATATCACAATAAGAATGTTTATATATCACAAAAAATGTTATATATCAAATAAGAATTTTATATATCACAATAAGAATGTTTATATATCATAATAAGAATGTTTATATATCACAATAAGAATGTTTATATATCACAATAAGAATGTTTATATATCACAATAAGAATGTTTATATATCACAATAAGAATGTTTATATATCACAATAAGAATGTTTATATATCACAATAAGAATGTTTATATATCACAATAAGAATGTTTATATATCACAATAGAATTTTATATATCACAATAAGAATGTTTATATATCACAATAAGAATGTTTATATATCACAATAAGAATGTTTATATATCACAATAAGAATGTTTATATATCACAATAAGAATGTTTATATATCACAATAAGAATGTTTATATATCACAATAAGAATGTTTATATATCACAATAAGAATGTTTATATATCACAATAAGAATGTTTATATATCACAATAAGAATGTTTATATATCATAATAAGAATGTTTATATATCACAATAAGAATGTTTATATATCACAATAGGAATGTTTATATATCACAATAAGAATGTTTATATATCACAATAAGAATGTTTATATATCACAATAAATGTTTAAAATCACAAGAATGTTTATATATCATAATAAGAATGTTTATATATCATAATAAGAATGTTTATATATCACAATAAGAATGTTTATATATCACAATAAGAATGTTTATATATCACAATAAAAATGTTTATATATCATAATAAGAATGTTTATATATCACAATAAGAATGTTTATATATCACAATAAGAATGTTTATATATCACAATAATGTTTATATCACAATAAGAATGATCAAAATGGCCAAAAGAACGATCGCGAGAGAGAAGAGAACGTTATCTCGCGTTGTGAAGGTTGAGGGTTTGAGTCTGGACCATGTCGTTCTGTTCACGTGTGCATTTGTCTTCCAGAGATCCCTAGGAATGTTGCTGGAGCTCCAAGTTCGTGCTTTTTGTTTTAATACTCTCGATAAATTTCGTGCCATTTTTGAGTGTTTTTCACCTAAACGGAAACGCATAACGAAAAACGAAATAAACGTGAAAAACTATAAATTGAGTCTTAGCACACACACACACATATATATATATGTGTGTTATGTGTGTGTGTTTGTGTATATATATATATGTGTGTGTGTGTTTGTGTATATATGTGTATATGTGTGTGTGCGCCTTTTTTCCTCGAACGCTCCATATCGAGCACTTGGTAACTACTCTATGTGATTTATATGTGATCTCAGCCTAAGAGCGATTGTACGTTGTGCCAGATATGCGCCTACAAGTAGGCTAGAACATCTGATTTCTACCAGCGTGCTGACTTTCTGGCAAATAATGCCCCGACTCAAGCAGGCAGAAGTATGGACAGCGCCGATATCATCAATGCAGTACGCTCTCAATTATGTGACATGGGCAAGTCTCAGACACTGGAACGAGTTCGAGAATTAGGCGTTAAGTGTGGACATGCCAGACAGTGTCATCTTCGTGGTAGAGAGAGAAGATATACTAATCAACTTCTCATGGGTACGGTGAGCAAATGGACTTTAGGATGGCTGCTACAGCGGAGGACAGAGCACGAATGTGCCAATGTGCAATGACGTCGATCGCATAACATAACATCCGATTTCTGCGATGCTTTTTATTTACTAGGAAGCTTTCTAGGCCCATACCTCAGTAGCTCTCCTTCTTTGCGTTCGTTCTTTACGACCAATTTTAATCACTCTTTGTGATATGTTTGATCTTTGCCAAGAACATGATACGTTGCGCATTGGTTTGGTAGGCCCTAAACCATAGACTTCTACAAGTTTAGGACACGTGCATCCGATTTCATCCAAACCTCCTTAGTCGCCTCCTAGGACATGTATGGCAGGTAACAGTGGTTATATTCTTTACATCCCAAATTTGCGCCCCGGTAACCACTCGTCGAGTCGCCTCTACGACATGCCTTGTAGGTCACAGTGTTACTATTATTTGCTCCTCTTGTGTACCCAGGCAACACATCGACGATATGGGTGTGCGTAATTATATATATGTGTGTATGTGTATATGTGTGTATGTATATATGTGTGTGTATAAATGTAACATATATACGGCAGCATGCCAAAAGAAAATACATATTAGCAACGAATTGTCTGTGTTCATAGTTTCTTAATGTCTTTTGTTCCCTGACTAGTCTTGCAGAAGCCATCCGTTCTATTACTTCTCTCTATCTCTTTCTTTTGCACTCTCTCTTTCTCTTGCACCTCTCTCTCTCTCTTTTTCTTGCACGTCTCTCTCTCTCACTCTCTTGCACTCTCTCCCCTCTCTCTCTTGCACTCTCTCTCCCTCTCTCTCTCACTCCCACTCTCTCTTTCTCTCTCTCCCTCTCTCTTTTCACTCTCCTCTCTCTCTCTCTCCTCTCTCTCTCACTCCCACTCTCTCTTTCTCTCTCTCTCCTCTCTCTTTTCACTCTCCTCTCTCTCTCTCCTCTCTCTCTCATTCCACTGTCTCTCTCTTCTCTCTCTCCCTCTCTCGCCTCTCACTCTCTCCCTCTCTCTATCTCTCTCGCACTCTCTCTCCTATATCTCCCTCCCTCTCTCTCCCTATATCTCTCTCCCTTTCGCACTCTCTGTATCTCTCTCTATCTCTCTCTCCCTATATCTCCCTCCCTCTCTCTCTATATCTCCATCCCTCTCTCTCTATCTCTCTCCCTCTTTCCCTCTATATCTCCCTCCCTCTCTCTCTTCTCTCCCCTCTCTCAATCTCTCTCTCTCTCCCTCTCTGCCGCCCACACTCTCTCTCTTCTCCCCCACCTCTCTCCTCTGCTCCCCCACCCTTCTCTCTCTCTCTGCCTCCCCACTTCTCTCTCTCTCTCTAATGTTACCGTTACAAGACACCAAATTGATTAATGTACCAAAGTTCTTCAATGTTGAGATCTTGTATGCTGTCTGTTTGTTTTTCTTCTTCAGACAAGACGTTCTAAAACTGTTTCTCTAGTCTTTTGTTTTCATACAATCAATTGTCTTTATTTTTCTTTGTCCATTTGTCCGTTTATTCCTTCTAATGGGTCTCAAATTTAAAAGCATATGGTTGAGGTCATTGCACCGGGTTGTCCCATATTTATCCGTCCCTTTCAATGGTAATGGAACTCAATCTGCCTAAAGTGTTGCGCAAAGCACGAGCTCCGATACAAAGACAAAAACAAGAGAAAAATAAGACAAAAACAAGACAAAAACAAGATAAAATTCAGACAAAAACGAGAAAAACAGAGACAAAAACAAGACAAAACGAGACAAAAATAAGATAAAAATGAGACAAAAATGAGACAAAAACAAGACAAAAATGAGACAAAAACTAGATTTAAAAAATATAAAACAAGACAAAAATCAGACAAAAAGACAAAATGAGAGACAAAAACCATACTAGTATGTCAATAATGAGAAAAAATCATTTAAAAACCGTACAAAAGAAGATAAAAACCAGACAAAAACCAGACATAATAAGACAAAAACAAAACAAGACAAAAACCATAGACCAAAATAAAGACATAAACAAGACAAAATAATACAAAGATCATACAAAATAATACAAAATTAAACAAAAACATACAAAACAAGAAGAGAAAAAACCAGACAATAAAGACAAAAACAAGACCAAAAAAAAGGGAAACAAAACAAAAACCAGACAAACAGAGCAAAAATCATACAAAATGCCATACACAAAAACAGACAAAATAAGACAAAACAAGACAAAAACCAGACAAAAAGACCCAAAAAATGACTAAATAAGACAAAAAACTAAACACAAAACAAGACAATAAAAAACAAGAACAAGACAAATACCGGACACAGTAAGGCAAAAACAAGACAAAATAAAAACAAAAACAAACAAAAACTAGACAAAAACACAGAAAACAAGACATAAAACCAGTCAAAAATACAAAAACCAGACAAAAATAAGACAAAAACAAGACAACAATAAGAAAAAAATCATATTAAAAACCAAGACAAAATCATACATAATAAGACCAAATACAAGACAAAATTAAACATAATAAGACAAAAACAAGACAAAAACAGACACAAAAAGACAAAACAAGACAAAAATTAGACAAAATAGTCATAATCTCAGACCAGACAAAATAAGACAAATACTAAACATAAAACCAGACAACATTAAATAAAAACAAGACAAATACCGGACACAATAAGACAAAAAGAAGGCAAAACAGAACCAAAAAGACAAAAACCAGCCAAAATAAGACACACTAAAACAAGACAAAAACCAGACAAAAAGACCCAGAAAATACACAAAAGACAAAAATAAGACATAACCCAGACAAAATGTCAAAAAAGACAAAAATAAAATAAAAACCAGACTAAATAAGACAAAACAAAATTCACAAACCAGACAAAATAAGACAAAAACAAAATAAAAAACAAAACACAATAAAACAAAAACAAGACAGATACTGGACACAATAAGACAAAAACAAGACAAAATAAAACCAGAAAGACAAAAATACAAGAGAAAACCAGACAAGAAGACAAAAACAAGACACAAAACATATTTTTTTAATAAAACAAAAACAGATATAAAAAAAGACAGAAACAAAACAAAAACATGACATATAGTCAGACAAAATAAGACAAAAACAAGACAGGAAAAACAGATAAAATAAGTAAAAACACGACAAAAACAAGACAAAAAATTGGACAAAATAAGGGGGGAAAACAAGTAAAAAGAACAAGAAAAAGAACAAAAAACAAGATAAGAACCAGACAAAATGATACAAAAACAAGACAAACGACAGAAAGGACAAAAACAAGACAAAAAACCTGACCAAAAGAATAACAAAAACAATACAAAAAAGACAAAAATTAGACACAATAAGACAAAACCAGACGAATTAAGACAAAAACAAGACAAAAACAAGACAAAATCAGACCCAAACAATACAAAAATCTGGAAAAAAACAAGATAAAAAGAAGACAAAAAAGAATGCAAGAGAAAATATTGAGCATGTGACTTGTTCTGGAATATAACCTACAACTTTCAGTATGCATAGCAAGCTTCTCAACCACTGCGCCATTGAGAACACACATTTCTTGTTTATTGTTCATATCTATGTGTCCTCTTTCTTCTTCTTCTTTTTCCTCTTTTCCTTTTACGCTTGTCAGTGTCACGATATGTGAAGAGTGCTTGAATGTGCCCTCGAGTGCGCCTCGTATATAATGATTCCTACCTCGTTTGATTTTTCTCCGTTTCATCGTTAGCGTTGGCGACCTTTGACCGTATGTAAGCGGTACTGCTTTTTGTTGTGTAATGTTGGGTGGTAGTCGTGTTATAGATGACGTCACTGTGGCGCAGAGGTTAGGTGCACGTCTCTCGTGCCAAAGATACTTCGTGAAGCTATCTGGATATTTTCCAGAGATCCCTGATCTCAGTGTAGGTGAGATCGAGTTCCTAGTCCTATCGGAGACGGACGAAAAAAAGTAGTTCCTGTGTTCAATTTGATCACGTAAAATAACCCTCGGCATTTCAAAACTAGAGAAGAACAGGATGGAAAGCTGCAGCCCTGGGAAAATTCATTAAAAATGATTTTAAATTAAAATAATTCCTACAAGAATATCTTCACCAACTTCAAAATGACATCGGGGACCCTCGCCGGTGCTACGGAGTTCGTCCACTGCAGCTGAGAACTTACTGTGTAAGAAAGAGATCGAAGAACACATGGTTAATCCCCGAAATGCAATGATGATGGGGATATCAATCAATCAATCAATCAATCAATCAATCAATCTAAATGGTCTAAAGTCTAACGGTAACGGGTTGCGCTCATTACGCCAGGTTTCTCCATCTGGCTTCGCTCTTCTTGACATAATGGCACGTCAACAACTGAAAGTGTTGCACAAAGCACGAACTCCGTAGCTCCAGCAACAATTCTAGAAATTTCAGGAAAAAATTTTGTATTTCGTTTACGAACGCTCCATATCGACCACTTGTTAACCAGTCTTTGTGATTTGTATATGATCTGAGCATAAGAGCGATTGTACAGTGTGCCAGTTAGCGCGTACAAGTAGACCAGCACATCCGATTTCTGAGAAGTTTTTTTTATTTACTAGGATAGCTTCCCTAGGTTCCTACCTCAGTGGTCTCTTACGACATGCCTTGTAGGTTGCAGTGGTACTATTCTTTGCTTCCCTTGCTCCCCGGCACCACAAGGCCAGACAGTGTCGTCTTCGTGGTAGAGAGAGAAGATATAGTAATCAACTTCTCATGGGTACGGTGAGCAAATGGACTTTAGGACGGCTGCTGCAGCGGAGGACAGAGCATGCATGGGAATGCCCAATGTGCCATGATGTCGATCGCATAACTTAACATAACATAACAAGGGTGAGATCACATGAAAATCGTGGCATATCCCAAAGTACGTAGCCATCAACCACAGTAAACAAGTCGTTGATTTTCTAGGCACCACTTACACGTTCAGTAGTTTGCCATTGCTTTCTGAACGGGTGGCGCCATCGTCCTTTGTTAAAATCAACGGAAACAATTTGCAAGCAAACTGTCCGCAGCGTGATTCGAACTCAGAACGTCGGGGTTAATAGACAGAGTCACTAACCCCTAGGCCACAGACGCCACACATACAAATCACAAAGAGTGGTTAACAAGTGGTCGATATGAAGCGTTGGAAAAAGAAGAAGAAGAAGAAGAAGAAGAAGAAGAAGAAGAAGAAAACATCCCAACAATCGATGCGGTTGATGCAAGAACTTCATTCTTATTAAAGTATTTCATTTAATTATTGTGCCTTAATTAATTTATTCCTAGCATCCGATACTCGAGGAAGCTTGGAAAATGGAGCCAGACTTATTTCCAGATATTCGGTTCTAAAACAGAATAATCAAACTCCAGATTTCATTAGTGGAGAGTCTGGTCGAATGGATTAGAGCGCGGCTCCTGATGCGGGAGGTGCATGTTCTTCTTCTTCTTCTTTGCGATCGCTTTTTTGATGATTATACCGTTAGACGCGTTCTTATGATGAAATCGACTGTTGTCTGGAGCTCCTCTCTAGTGCCATGTAGTTTGAATGATTATACGTTAGACGCGTTCTTATGATGAAATCGACTGTTGTCTGGAGCTCATCTCTAGTGCCATGTAGTTTTGATGATTATACCGTTAGACGCATTCTTATGATGAAGTCAACTGTTGTCTGGAGCTCATCTCTAGTGCCATGTAGTTTTGAATATAGTGTTGTGTTGTAGGGCCAGCATTCCTTTCTTGGGAGGACATACAGGGGCAGTCTTGCAGGACAGTTCTGTGGTTTGTTCAGCGGAGCCACAGGGGCACAGAGCGGTTGGGGACAATCGCAGCCTGTGGAGGTGTTTGTTCAGTCTGTTATGACCTATCCTGAGTCGGAAGATGATAGTCTGTCCTTGTCGGTCAAGTGTAGGTGCATGTTCAATCCTGGAAAGGCCAAGACTTTTTCTCTGTTGTGGGCATTTTAATGAAAGCCTAACTTGAACAGCTTCATGGTGACTGTACTAGTTATGCGGTCATTAAATGTCTCAGGCTCTCGACCCACCTGTCCTCTCTCTCTGCCTTTTTAACCCGGATTGGGGCATATGTCCTCAACCACCTCATGCCAAGTCTTCCTATCTCTAGCTATCTCCTGCAGTTTCCTTCATCTCTTTTTTATTTTGTTGATCTATGCCTCCAAATCTCGTTAATAAAATACTTCTCGGCCTCCCAAAAAGTCTCGGCTGAATCGAAAGACAGGTCAGACACGCAAGGTGCTCTTGATGGGGCGACTGGTAGGCGTGGAAAATGTAAGCGTGAGCTGACCACCCAGATGAGCAGGTGAAAAACTGGAAAGCACAGCAGTGGCTTGAACCCAGTAAAAAACAAATGTCTCGGTAAGTGTTTCTGGAACACACTGTAATGCATCGTTTCGATACATGGGAAGATTGCTGTAAACTCCGTACATGATACCAAGAGCAGAGAAATCTATTGGGTAAAGTTGGCCGAGCGCAAATTCTAAAGTTGTGTTATAGTGCCCAACGAAACTGCCCTCCCTGGTACAACCGTGCAAGGTACTGTTGCATTTTCAACTAACATCCCCGGAAGAACTGAGGTGGGTGATATTGGCGAGCGCAAAATTTCGGTTGCGTTGCTAGCGCGATTTAAACTACCTTTTAGAATATCTGTGCGCAGTCCCAGTCTAGTATTCCCCGGGGACAGGGAAAATGCAGGGTAAACACTTGCAAATTGCCAAGTGTCGACACGCGCCTCGAAACGGCAGGGAATACTCCTACTCAGGATAAACTCACCGTGGATAGAAAAGTAAAGCCGATAATGCAAATTCTTGACCCAAACATTGACTAAGGGCAATAACTTTCGGACGCCGATCATCCTACATAGAATGTGATGACGTCCAAGCACCATGGCTCAGATCAGAAATGATCGTAAAGGCGTAGATCCGGGCCCAAATATACGGAAGAATGGATCGTACCCTTGAGCGAGCTGCCCTAGTAAGTAAACAGCTGGTTGAAGCCTAACACACCGCCGAAGGATAAGCACATGAGCTCCAATTGGTACTGAATGTTGTGAACGTACACCCGTTCTTGGTGCTTGGCTGTTTATACATCACAATAGAATGATAAAAACAGCCGTAAAGAACTATCGTAAGAAGAAAGAAGATCCGACATTTGACATCATCATCTGTTTAATCAAGTCTTCAGATTTTTTATTCTAATTTTTGTCTTGAAATGTCAGGATACAATCAACTACCAGGATTAATTGAATTGTTTCTGTTGGGGTGGGTTTTGAAATCAATTTGTGGTTGTTTAAATGCCAATTTCTGGAAGAGAAATAGTCAGTGGCGGCTCGTTATTAAGGGCCAGAGGGGTCGGGCCCCACCAAAAATAATATGTAACGTTTATTTATTATTTAATAAATTAAAATATAATATCACCCAAAGACATGATTTTCTCGAAAATTTGTGTCTAGGCTACACCAACAAAAACGATCACGAGCCGCCACTGGAAATAGTATCTTGACTTTCAGAGCTTCGTCTTCGCCCGTGTGGTGCTGGGGCCCGCAAGGAAGCAAAGAATAGTACCACTGCGACCTACAATGCATGTCGTGAAAGACGACTAATGTAGGCGCTAGTGATGCTACCCTAGTAAATAAAATGCAGCGTAGAAATCGAATGTACTGGCCTACTTGTAGGCGCATAACTGGCGCAACGAACAATCGCTCATAGGCTCATATCACATACAAATCACACCGAGTGGTTGACAAGTGGTTGATATGGAGCGCTCGAAGAAGAAGAAGAAAAGCTTGGTCTCTCTCGCTGAGCAAAAACAAAAATCTCACTGATCACTAAACAACAGATGATCAATAGCCTTTTCATGCCTACTTTGTGTTACCAGAGCCAAACATGGACAATGAGCAATACATAGTCGTAAAAAAGTAACAGATTTGTTTTGATCCATAACATTTCTTGCGAAAATAATGTGGTGGTTTCCCCTTGCCTTCCATATCCCCATGAGGAGCTATTCTCCATCTTAGACAACCATTTGCGGTTGTCAGGACAAGTGAGTGCCCCTCTCCGACCAACAGCAGAGGTTTCCACTTATACCGGCGAATACTCGGTGACTGACTTATATGACAATATAACGGGAGAACACTGTGGTGTGTCGCTCGAACTGATAACAGTGTTCATCTCTCAAGAAACCACATCAACCCAATGTATTCTATGTTTTCAAATGAAACATTACATAAAAGTTGGACGAAATAACTACCCTTTCTTCCGAATAACACATCAAATCCACTGGAAATTCAAGAAACGAAGCACAATCCAGCACAAGCTAACGACAACACGTCTTGTCGCCGCCATATTGCTTACGTCTTCCAAGACAAAGAGAGAAAATGTTGGATAGCCTGACTTCATGGCACGGTAGAGCGCCATCATCTGAGTTGATAACAACACCAACGACAGAGATTTGTAGAGATCCATGATCGCCTACGCCAGCCGGCACGGCACTTGATGATAATGAAAAAAAGTAACGACATGCGAAATGCGTTGCCTGCAAAAAGTTACCAACAACACCAGAAAATGCTTCACCAGTAAATATCTTCACCATCTTCAAAATAACATAGGAACCCTCGTCAGTGCTACGGAGTTCGTGCACTGTAGCTGAGAACGTTCTGTGTAAGAAAGAGATTGGAGCACATATGGTGACTCATTGAAGTGCAATGATGATGGTATTATCAATCAATCAAATTTGAACAAAACATCAACATAAGAATAAAAGTTGGCAAAGAATTTTGCTTGAAATACGTTGAGAAACAAAGAATGAAGTGGTTTGGCTACTTAATAAGAATGCATCCAAACTCCAATATATACATAGTCTTCTGCAACAGAACATCAGAAAAGAAAGCGAGAGGAAGACCACGAAAAAGATGGTTAGATGGCATATCATAATCCTGTCAAAGAGCAAAAATAACAATCACCCAAGCCACCAGAACAGCGCAAGACAAAAACAGAAGATCACGACACTGGACAACAACGAGGTAACAGTGTGTCGACAAAAGAAGAAGAAGAAGAAGGTCTACCTCGAGATTAAGTAGACACATACGTGTGTTGTTTATGTTTATATGTGGGGCAGATAGACAGATAGATAAACAGACTGACATAGAGTTAGAGAGACAGGCGAAGAAGCAAACAGAAACACAGCGAGGCAGACAGCGAGCAGAGAGAGAGACAGATAAACATATAGGAAGACAGATGGATAGAGAGATTGACAGAGAATTGATCACAGTACCAACCGTGTGTTGTCGGGGCGCTTATGGGTAACAAAGAATAGTAATACTGGGATCTACAAGGCATGTCGTAAGAGGCAACTGAGGTAGGAGCCTAGAGAACTACCCTAGTAAATAAAAAGCGTCGCAAAAATCGGATGTGCTGGTCTACTTGTATTCGCATAACTGGTACATCGTACAATCGCTTTTAGGCTCAGATCACATACAAATCACACAGAGTGGCTTAACAAGTGACCGATATAGAGCGTTTGAAGAAGAAGAAGTAAATCACAGGGAAGACCATCAGAAATATCTCATTTCCGTGTTATGTAACCAGTCCTTGTACGAATAATCCACATGTATAATAAATGCTATGTTACCAGTGTCAAACATGGCCAATAACAGCAGCTAATGAGCGGAAAATTATAACGATAGAGATGAGGTGTCTTAGAAGAGCTGCAGGTGTGACAATAAGAGACAAAATTAGAAATTAAGAAATCAGAAGGAGACTGGATGTGAAACCAGTTATGCAATTCATAAAAGAACAACAGATTAAATGGTTTGGACACCTGACCAGAATGCTCTGGTATCGCCTACCACAGAGAGCCACACAGAAAAAGTATAATGAGTACAAGGCAAGAGAAAGACTACGCAAAAGAAGAAGAAGCACACACAAGATCACTACGTTTCACCCCCAACAATTCTATAAAGAAGTCAATGGTGGAAGAGGAGAAGAAGAAGAAGAAGATAATAAATGCAGTGCGTCTAAAATCGATTGACGTCATTGAAACGGGTTGTACCACATATAGGTTGTTCCCTCTGCATAGAAGGGTCTTGCCATTTGCCGAGAGTATTGCACAAAGCACGCACTCTGCAGTTCCGGCAACAATCTTAGGGACCACTGAAAAAAATTAACGCCTGAACAAAACAGGACGGTCCGGATTTTTTAGCCTGCTCTACGTAGGCCCACGTATCTTTTCTGGATGCACCCATCGGAACTTCCCCTCAGGACTCCGAGTTTAACCCTATGTCGGAACACGTGCAACTCAGCTCGGGCCCCACCTCCGGGTCCGAGTTTTCCCAACGTGGACCCACGTCTCTTCTCAGGATGCACCGCTCGGGATTCAATAAGGGCACCCACCTCAAGGCTCGAGTTTTGCCCTATGGGTCTACTGCAACTCAACTCGGCCCCCACCTCCAGGCCCGAGTTTCGCCCGCACGGGCCCACGTCTCTTCTATGGATGCACCCTCATCCCTTTATGTTTGTCCGTTCAGCTTTTGCCATCGGCCGGGAGAGATGTGCTTTTATAGTCACTCTGGGATTCCGCTCGTCTGTGTTGCGAGCGGATCTCATCCAACGTGACTACGTCTGCATCACTACTTATACCAGAGTAGCTCTCCTTCGATCCCTACCCGCTTCGCCAGACAGGAACCATTGTCTGTTTCCAGGGTCACCACGTGGAGGTATGGAAGGATCTTGATTAGTGTCAGTTCACTAATTCTGACTCGGCGTTGTCCCTTTGCGCCTTTGACCCGATCAGTGATCAGAGAAATCATCTTCATTTTTGTTCATAGACAAGCAGACAGTGGTAATGAACGAGCTGATAGATTGGTTGGCATAGCTACAATTTCAGTGAAAGCTGCCATGGATCGAAATGACATTCTTCCCACATTGAGAGAGTCTTTCCAAACAGAGGAGTTTCAGGGTTGTGAGTCCCATTCTCCAGATTGAGAGAGATGGGTGTCAATATTGGTGCAGCCCGAAAATAACGACATACCAAATATACAAAGAGATTAATTAATCAACATCGAACTGGCGTGTTGGGCTGCTGGACGCAGCTCGATTTGTTGAAGCGGAGATCGGAGCACCTATGGACGCGTCTGGAGTGGTATGATGATAGTCTTTATATAACTGATAACTTTGGTTGAAATCGGATGGACATGTCTTAAATGTGTAGAAATCTATGCGTTTAGGGGGACTACCAAACCAATGTGTAACATATAAGCAAAGATCAAACATATCACAACGAGTGATTAAAATTGGTCGTAAAGAACGAACGCAAAGAAGAAGACTGATAACTGAAAAAAACAAAGACAAAACATCTCAAACTTTTTTTAAAAACTCAAACAAAACCCAAAAAAAAAAAAAAAAATTACCCGCGTTTAATAAAATTGCCAGAGCAGTGGACAACGTGTCTGACTCTTAAATTCTTAACTAAATTAATTTTGTAGTTAAAAATATCTCGTCGTCGCTAAATAAAAATGTGAAACCTGGGCTGTATCGATTAGACATTAGGAAGCACATCAGCAGAATTGCAACTTTATCAAGCAAAAATGAAAAATTTGCTGTCATTAATTGAATTATGAAACTTCTTGGAAATATTGTGCCATTTTTGTCTCGTTTTTGTCCTGTTTTTGTCTTGTTTTTGTCCTTGTTTTTGTCCTTGTTTTTGTCTTGTTTTGTCCTGTTTTTGTCTTGTTTTTGGATAGTTTTGTCTGTTTTTGTCCTGTTTTTGCCATGTTTTTGTATTGTTTTTGTCTTAGTATCGATTACTTAGGATTCTATCTGTTCATAAAATATGGTATCGATTATTTTGAATTTTATCTATTCGTGCTACATATTATCGATTACATAGCATTATATCTGTTCAAGAAATATAGTATCGATTACTCTAGATTCTATCTGTACATACAAAACAGTATATGCATTTATAGTCAGTGAAGCAGAAACATTGGCCTAAGACAGGACACCACAAGAAAACAAGGACGGCAGTTTTGTCAGGTATGAGAGCAATTCGTTTCATCCTCAGCAAATCCTGTCCAACTCACTGACCCACGTTTACCTCTAGGGCAAATGTTTTACAAATCAAAAAACCAGCCATGCAAAAGGTGGACCTCATAGATAACAGCGGCGACGATAGACAATGTTTATGAAGCACACACAAAAGCTCGTTCTATAAATCTCTTCTTATCCTGACGATAGGAGGCAAAGCTGGAGAAGAGAAAGAAAGACAAGGCGCATAGAGAGGCTCATTCCAGGTGTTTCCTTTTTTGACTCGACGCCGAAAGGCAAAATATGATTAGAGAATAACTAATCATAGAGCGAGTTTTACTGCAGTCTTCCCTTGCTCAGACACAGGACAGAAATGTGTATCATCATCAGGTGTAGTGCGGCTGGCGTAGGCGATCATGAATCTCCACAAATCTCTGTTTCAGTTTCCTGTTGTTTGCTATCTTCTCTTTCGTCCGTCTAGTGCCGAGGCCCGCAAGGGAAGCAGAGAATAGTACCACTGCAACCTACAAGGCATGTTGTAGGAGGCGACTGATGTAGACCCTAGGGGTGCTACCTTAGTAAATAAAACGAGTCGCAGAAATCGGATGTGCTGGCCTACTTGTAGGCGCACAACTGGTACAACGTGCAATCGATCTTAGGCTCAGACTAAAATACACCTCATACAGAGGGTTGACAAGTGATTGATATGGAGCGTTTGAAGAAGAAGCTGTAATCTCACATGCTGACGCTCTTCCGTGCCATGTAGCCTGACGCTCATCCGTGCCATGTAGCCTGACGTTCTTCCGTGCCATGTAGCCTGACGCTCTTCCGTGCCATGTAGCCTAACTATCTAAAATTTTCTTTCTCTGTCTTGTTTCCCCTCGATTTTACCAGTTGTTACAATGTGTTCTAAACCTCCCTTTCTCATCACATGTCCAAAAATTATGACTGCCTCTTTCTTATATTGATGATAAGCTTTCTCTGTGTCTTGATCTCATTCAGCACCTCCACATTAGTTATTTTAGCAGTCCATCAGATTCTCATCATTCTTCTGTAAAACCACATCTCTGTGGCCCTCAGAGATTTTTCGAAATGTTTACTTATTGCCTATGACTCACATCCGTATGTTAGTAGTGGTTCTACGTAGAACTATATAACAGAAATGTTACGTAAGCCATTTACAGATTCATGTCAAGACCGATTAATTCTAGTACGACCAACCAGCTTCACTCTTTGGTGATATGAGTTTACACTTAAAGATGATTCCTTGGCACGGTTTTCATAAATAATTTCTCCATCACTTGCACAGTTTTTGTACCTGTTATTCTTGTTCATCTTATCGCCAACATCAGCATAAGAAAGAAAGTTTGCACAGAACCGCACTAGAATTACATTGAGAAACAAAGTGTGAAGTGGTTAGGTCAACCAAAAGGATGCATCCAAACTATACTGTATACATAATCCTTGTCAAAATAATATCAGGTTGGTGGAGGAAAGGTAGAAGACGACCAGGAAAAAGATGGATATATGGCATATCATAGAAGACAGAATTGATGCATTTGAGATGTGGATATATAGAAGAATAGGCAGAGTTTCATGGACAGAAAAACAGACAAATAAACAAGTTTTAGGAAAATTGGGCATGAAGAAACAATTATTAAGGAAATAAAATTCAGACAAGTAAAGTATTTTGGGCACATAAAAGACACGACGCCATGATAAAACATTTACTAGAGGGAAAGCTGAGGTGGGAAGAGCAAGAGGAAGACCGAAGGATAAGTGGGAGGGAAACTTTAAGAAATGGACAGCTTACAGTCTGGCAGTGTGCAACACCAAGGCGAAAGACAGAGGATGCTGGAGATTCATTGCAGCAAACCTTCGATGTGGAGACGGCACCTGATGATGATGATGGCATAGTAGAATTCTGTCAAAAGGCAAAAATAACTATCACAAAAGTGACTAGCTCAGCGCAAGAAAAAAACCCCAGAAAATCATGATACTTGGCAACAACCCAGTAACAGTGTGACAACAACCCGGTAACAGTGTGAAGACAAAAGAAGACTATGTTAGCATTGGTCTGATTGACCAATTTGACTGATTCAATCAAACTTTTTTTTTTTGGTTATAGGTAATTGGTACATCCCGTTACTCTCCTGTAGGTAATTGGTACATCCCGTTACTCTCCTGTAGGTAATTGGTACATCCCGTTACTCTCCTGTAGGTAATTGGTACATCCCGTTACTCTCCTGTAGGTAATTGGTACATCCCGTTACTCTCCTGTAGGTAATTGGTACATCCCGTTACTCTCCTGTAGGTAATTGGTACATCCCGTTACTCTCCTGTAGGTAATTGGTACATCCCGTTACTCTCCTGTAGGTAATTGGTACATCCCGTTACTCTCCTGTAGGTAATTGGTACATCCCGTTACTCTCCTGTAAGTAATTGGTACATCCCGTTACTCTCCTGCAGGTAATTGGTACATCCCGTTACTCTCCTGCAGCAGCTTCCACGACCTCTGATGTCTTCGAAGAATATATATTTTCATGTTATTCAATTTTTCTTTAATAAGTAAAGGAGCGTCAAGTCGAATGAATTTTTTTTTTTTTTTTTCAGAAGCACTTGAGCTGAAAGCTCTTCGGCTCGGTGTCATGGACATAGTAACCCTTCGGCTCGGTGCCACGAACACCGTAAATCTGGGGAACCTGTAGCTTTTCTGCCAGTCCGCGGAGTTGAACCCGCACTTACAGAGGACTAGTCACCCGTAGTCCAACGCGCTACGAACACGCTGGGCACGCGGGCAGTCGAATGGATTAGAGCGCGGCTCTCATGTGAGAGACCCATGTTCAATCCCCGTTTCCTGTCAGGAGCATTTTTTAAAATCCCAACCTCGCGGCGGCTGCATTCGTCATGCGGCCATTAAATTCTTCAGACTCTTGTCCTCCCTGTCCTACACCGCCCTAAATAACGGTACTACAGGTAGGAACGACAGTTTTTATCAATTTAAAAAACAAAAAACTTTGTCATTTATAATACACTTGAAGCATACATGATAACGAGCACGCAGACCAGGAATAAAAAGTTTTACAATATTTTTTTTTTGAAGTCGTAGAAAATAATGAGAGAGCCGTGGTAACGTAGTTGTTACTGAACTCGCTCCGCAAGGCTGGTGGTCTGGGTTCAACTCCCGCAATGCGCGTGGAATTTTCCCGACCGCGACGGCTCTCAGGTCGACCCAGCCTCACCTGGGTACCAGACATGCTCTGGGAAAGTAAAGGCGGCCTGCGTGATGCTGACCACATCACCCATCGTGTGCCGATGGTCAATGAAAAATACAGGCCTAACACTGTATTGACCTATATACCACGAGGTATGAAAGGGTTCCCTTTACAAAATAATGAAAAAAGAATGAGAACAGAAAAATGTGGTAACATCAATAATTAGAAAGAAGATCTTGATAACCTAGTCATGTATAAGGTTTCCCGAAGCTTAAATGTATGTAATTGGAGAAAAAAGTGTGTAAATGCCAAGACTTGACTTCATTGCACCGAGTACTCAACATAGGGAAAAAATCTGGCCAGCAATGGCGGAATGCGGGAGAACCATTCAGAGTCAGAACTGTTTGATTCTGAACACGACTTTGCTAGCGCATTTCCGCCATATTTGGTGGAGTATTTTTCGGTTTCGTTTGCCGCACTACTGAGTTAGTGCTTGAGCAACGCTGTGAGCTATGAATGTTACATGGAATGCTTTTGCTGTGTCAACCGTGCGTTTGTTGTGTGTATTCAGAAAATGGCGGACAGCGGTTATGACGAACAAGCTCAATCTGCCGTATGCAGTTATATTGCGGGTGCAGAAAGCTAGATTTTGTCGTGATTGATGTTCCCTTCGACAAGAATTGCAATTCAAGTGATGAACAGTTTTGTGTTGCTACATTAGCGACGGCCATATGCATTTTATGCGGTGCAGGTTGCTTTTTGTGACGGTACGCGGCTGTTTCATTCTGGAGTTAGTTCACACAGGAGACATTTCACAGTTGTTAGCATTTCGTGTGATTTTCATTGACACAGGAACGAAACAATTATGGGGTGACCCGTTGCAGTGAAGTTGGAACCGTACTTATGAACTAACTTATGAACTCAACATAAACCTACACTGACCTCTGTGGGAGCTACAAGAGACAGTGAAGTTTATACAAGAGACAAGATTTTTGATTTTTTCCTTTCGTCCGCTTTCAACTCAGACGAAGTTTCATCTCTGAAACTGATTTTTGCGTGAAAATCCGTTTTCCAATTTCTTACAATGGCAGCAGCGTGCACATTGTAAATTACTTTACACTGGCAGCCGTGTGCTCAATGTACTCGTAATTAGTATTCCCTCGCCATACAGGCAGATTTTCTCCGACTTCAGAGGTACTCACGTTATCGTCCTGAGTAAGACCAGGGGACTCGAACAAATGCCGGACAGTAGGTTCGAACCCGAGCTATGAGGCGTCTCACAGCTAGCAGGCCGAGCTACTATCAACTACTCTAGGCAGTCCCCTAAGAGACAACGTTGAATATATAGACAATATTTCAAGCGAACGAAAGAAAGGAAGGATACAAGAGACAATATTGATTATATAGACAATATTTCAAGCGAACGAAGGAAGGATACAAGAGACAACATTGAATATATAGACAATATTTCAAGTGAGCGAAAGGAAGGAAGGATACAAGATACAACGTTGAATATATAGACAATATTTCAAGCGAACGAAAGGAAGGATACAAGAGACAACATTGAATATATAGACAATATTTCAAGCAACGAAGGAAGGAAGGATACAAGAGACAACATTGAATATATAGACAATATTTCAAGCGACGAAAGGAAGGAAGGATACAAGAGACAACATTGAATATATAGACAATATTTCAAGCGAACGAAAGGAAGGATTGCACCGGGTTTGCTCATATGGCCCAGTCCCTGTAGGTAAACATGCTGAGAGTGTTGCACAGAGCACAACTCAGTAGCTCCAGCAATAAGATTATGGGTCTCATGAAAAAATTTTAGCATGGCACTCGGGCCGGATTCAAACCCAAAAACTTCAGAGCGAGAGACAAGGGTCTTAACCACTCTATCTTTCAAAACCCGTCTTGAATTAATTGGGGGCAAACAAACAAACAAACAAACAAACAAACAAACAAAGTTGAAGAAAATGGGGAAAAGAGAGATGTTCAATAAAGAGATAAGATGGAAGAACACAGAAAGAAAGAAGAAAAGAAAACAGGAATAAGTAACGAAGATAATATGATGAAAAGGAGGAGGAGGAAGAAGATTAAAAAGGAGAAAAAAAAGAAGAAGACGTAGATGAAGCTGATGACGAAAGAAGAATATTTAGTCAAATGTAAAAGAAGAAATTCGCATAAATTATTTTACCTCAGTGATCACTTTAAAAAGTTAATTGTTAATTGATACATGACTTTGCGAATCAACCCCAATTTTAAAGCTGTGATTTTTCCTCCATCCGATCATGTTCCTCGGATGATCGCAGTCGATTTGCTCTGGAGAATCGATTGATTTCTTTGTATGATACCTTGCGACCACGTGGGCTCAAGGTATTACATTCCTATACTTCTTAGTACTTTCTCTTCCCATGCTTTGTAATCTATATGGGTATATGTTGCATGTATTCAAGTTATATATTTACTAGATTTTTCATTGTTTCTTTTCCGTTCTATTTCTAGTTTTTATGTGTGTTTTTGTGTTACATTTATTTCGTTATTCGTTTTTATTCCCAGATTTTCATTAGAAACGTTTGTATTTGGTCGTCCATTTGTTTTTAAATTTGTCACTCCTGTTGTTCGTTTGCTTGATAAAGACCTTGTTGGTCGAAACGTTGCTGTATTTTGTCATTGTTTTTGTAATTTGTAAAACTACAGTACTTTGTGATTACGTGTTTTGCCAATCAAATAGTTTTACTGCAGTCTCATCTATTTTGTAAATATTGCAATTTTTACGAGAGGTAAAAATAGACCTTACCGTTTAGAAACAATGGCAAACTACTGAACGTATAAATGGTGCTTATAAAATCAACAACTTGTTTACTTGGTTGATGGTACGTCCTGTAAAGGATATGCCACGATTTTCATTTCATAGATATCGAGAACTGGAAGAATGTTGCACAGGGCAGATCAGTCTGGCGCGCACTACTTGGACATGGCTTTTAGCCCTGTGATGCAGGTAGAACTGCACGGATGGAATAGAAACGATACACGAGAAAGGAAGTAAAACTCCCCACATGTGCAAGTATTCCTTGCCCACATTGTAAAAGAACATTCCAAGCCCGCATCGGGCTCACTAGTCATCTACGCACATACAGACAAACATACCCTCATCAAATATCTTGTCCTGAGCAGATCTTTGCTACCTTAACAGTCCTTTGTAATTTCTCTCTCTTATATGCCAGATGTCATGCCTCTGCAGCGGTCATGCTCAAACCATCAGTTACATCCTGAATCCATCCATCTTCTCTGTGGTCTAACTCTTCTCCTCTTTGCCATGATGCTTCCTTCCATGGTGATCTTCCCCATGCTTTCATGTCTCTTTAAGTGTCCAAAATACTTTAACTTTCTCATTCTTATTTGTAGCATCAGCCAGTTTACTTTAACAAAACGCAACTACATTCCCTTGGATGAAAAATTGTGGTCATCATCACCAGTGATGGATGAGCATCATTGTCTGGGTTATAGGAAGTTTACAACAGTTAAACCCCTGCTTTGTGGAGAGGAATTCGCTTCTCAAGGCTGGTGGTCTGGGTTCAACTCCCACAGTGCGGGGAATTTTTCCCGACCGCGACGGCTCTCAGTTCGACCCAGCCTCAACTGGGTACCAGACATGCTCTGGGAAAGGAAAGGCGGCCGGCGTGATGCTGACCACATCACCCATCGTGTGCCGACGGTCAATGAACGATACAGGCCTAACATTGTATTGCCCCATATACCACGAGGTATGAAAGAGTTCCTTTACTTTTTTACTTTTGTGGAGAGGAGCTCGGGAGAACGAAAGGATTGGGAAGTAAACTATGATAGAAAATCCCCACTGCCTTGTGGAGAGGAGCTCGGGAGAGCGAAAGGATAGGGAAGTAAACTATGATAGAAAATCCCCACTGCCTTGTGGGTTCCCGCCGTTATGTGGAAGACTAGAGAAGTAAACCTTGATCACAAATCCGGTGGGAGTGACCCTAAGGTAGTTGATGGTTATATGTGTATTCCATTCCATCGTCTGGCATCCCCTGCAAACCTCGCTTGATTCCACACCTATGGACGTTGTCTTTCCTTTGGATGAAACAGTAGGGTAGAGTTTACGCAAAATGGGAAAGGCGGATTCCCTATATCAGCTACCCAGGCTAGGAATAAATGAAGAGGAAAATTCCTCCTTGATTTCAGTTAGGACACAACAGGAAAACAATAGTTATGAGAGACTTTGGGATGAGCTGAAAGACAAGAGAAACAAGCGCAAACTCAGAAGGTGTCACAGTAAAACACTTGCCAATGGCTGTCTGCAAAGATGAAAAAAAAGCAACGTTAATCATATTAATAGGGAGTCTAAGAGGAACGTCTGTCAGAATGAATTAGAGCGTAACGCCATGCGGGAGGACTATATATATCAACTTCATAGATTTTGAAAAGGCATTCGACAGCGTCCACAGAGACAGCCTATGGAAGATACTGAGACAATACGGCGTACCGCAGAAGCTTGTCAACATCATAGCCCTCTTCTATAAAGATTTCTCCTGCAACCTAAAGAATTCCAACAAAACATTCCCAGTAAAATCTGGTGTAAGACAGGGATGCGTAATGTCCTCTCTTTTGTTTAGTATTACAATTGACTGGGTGCTAAAAATGCCATAAAACAACAAGCACCAAGAGGAATAAGATGGACCCCTTTCGATATGCTTGAGGACCTGGACTTTGCAGACGATATAGCCCTGGTGTCACACAAATATGAACATATACAAGAGAAAAGTACAATACTTCACAGCACGGCAAAGACAGTAGGCCTCAAAACAAACACAGGAAAAACAAAAATTATGACAAACAGTGAAATCTAACAACCAGTAATGTTAGAAGATGAAACACTGGAAAGGGTTGAGCAGTTTACATATCTTGGTAGCGTACTGACACTAAATGGTGGCACAGAGGAAGATATAAAATCACGTCTGAGTAAGGCCAGAACCGCTTTTGCCAGAATGAAACCAGTATGGAAGTCCAAAATCTACAATAGGACCACAAAGCTTAAACTCTATAAAAGCATTGTTTTGCCAGTTTTGCTCTACGGATCGGAATGTTGGAGGATGACCAAAGGAGATACTAGCAGGCTGTCAGTTTTCCACCACTCTTGTCTTCGCAGAATCTTGGGAATCTTTTGGCCAGTAAAAATATCCAATAACCAACTACTCCAAGACACAAGACAAGAGGCAATGAATGACATACTCAAAAGAGAAGATGGAAATGGCTCGGACATGTTATGAGAATGAGACAAGAAATGCCTGCAAGGATAGCCCTCACTTGAACACCAGAGGGAAAGAGTAAGAAAGGCAGACCACGGACAACATGGAGGCGCATGATGGAAGAGGAACTGGACACCGCATCTCTGACGTGGGGCTCTGCGCTGAAGGTTGCACGGGACAGGAGAGCATGGAAAGTCCTTTCTGAAGCCCCATGTGTCACTAGGCATGGCGGGATTAAGTAAGTAAGTAAGCCATGCGGGAGACTAGTGTTCAGTTCACGGTAAGGACAATTATATTTTTCTGCTTTGGGCATAAATGAAAAGTTCGAACCTAAACAGCTTCGCTGCGACTGCCCTAGCCATTCGGCCATTAAATTCCCCAGGTTTTCGTTCCACCTGTGCTTCTCTCTCTCTCTATCTCCCTCTCTCTCTCTCTTTCTCTCTTTCTCTTTCTCTCTCTCTCTCTTTCTCTCTCTCTCTTTCTCTCTCTCTCTCTTTCTCTCTCTCTATCTCTCTCTCTATCTCTCTCTATCTCTCTCTTTCTCTCTCTCTCTCTATATATATATATATATTCTCTCTCTCTCTCTCTCTCTCTCTCTCTACCTCTCTCTATCTCTCTCTCTCTCTTTATATCTCTCTCTTTCTCTTTCTATCTCTCTCTCTTTCTCTCTCTTTCTCTCTCTCTCTCTTTCTCTCTCTTTCTCTCTCTTTTTCTCTCTCTCTCTCTCTCTTTGCCTTTTTACCCGGATTGGGGCATAGGCCCTCAACCAACTCATGCCAAGTCTTCCTATCTCTATCTCCTTCAGCTCCCTCCAACTCTTCTTTATATTGTTGATCTACCTGTCGTACACCGAAATAAAAAAAGTGGTACTACAGGTAGTAATGATGGTTTTCTGGTGCTTTTTTAAAATATGCAGAGATTTCTTATTTTTTTTCATCCTTTGCTTGATAAATAAATACCTTTTGTTCGAAACGTCGCCGTGTCTTGTTATTGTGTTCTTTGTAAAACTATATTACGTTATTTTTACATGTTTCATCATTGCTATATAGTTTTACTGCAGGCTTTCACTTATATCGATGACATGGTTCTCTTTAAACAACCACATCGTCAACACTCCAACACCATCTGTGGTTTTGTGTTCAGAGGTGGTGGAGCGATCTCAGTCTTTGAAATACCTGGGGTTGCGTTTTGATCGTAGTCTAGCTTTTACGGAACACATAGCTCATGTGATAATGAAGGCGAGGAAAGGTTTGCTGGCGATGAGGGTAATGGCTGGGCGGATTGTGAACAGCGCCATCTTTGTCTTTTATACCAGGGTCTGGTCCTTTCTGTGCTTGAGTATGCGCTGGCGATCCTGACTCTCAGTCATAGTCAGATAGAACGACTGGAAAGAATACAGAACGAGGCTATGCGCATTATACTTGGGTGCACTAAAGACACGTCGTGCAGGGCAATGCGCTATCTCCTTGACTATCCTACTATGGAGTATAGAATACTGATGAGCCGTGCACGAGCATACCTTCGAGTCAATGCTGACACACAACATCCTCTGCACTTGGAAATAAAGAGACAAAAAGGAAATAGGTTAAAAGGGGAAAATCTTGGATGGGTCAAGCCGAGGACTGTATTGAACAGGTGTGTACACTTGAAGACATTGATCCCGGTGAAGAATGGATACCAGTGCCAACAGAAATCGCTACATCCTTTTCTGTATGCATCGAACTTGCTAAAGAATGCAGACAACACAACCCACTTGTCGTGGAGGCAGAGGTTCAGGCATTAATTTCTGAGAACGCATCTGAGCATGATTAATCATTTATACGGATGGTTCGGTGATTCGAATGTGCGGAGCTCGTGGGCTTTCACTGCTCAGGTCGGAGGTGTTGTTGTGAAGGAAGACAGTGGTGGTTTTGCCGTAACTACGAGCAGTCTCTCTATGGAAATCATGGCGGTTACCAAAGCGATGATTTGGCTAGAATCACAGACTTTTATCCATGCATGTTTTCTCAGTGACTCAATGAGTATGCTCAGGAAGATTGAAACAGGATGGGCTCGAAGGCATTGGATAGAGTCGCTGGGGAGGTCTAAGCTGACAAAGATCAGTTTTATTTTTGTGCCAGGGCATGCAGGTGTAAGGGGAATGAACGTGCGGATAAGCTTGCAGGTATGGCTGCTGTCCAAAGCGGTCGAGCAATGGACCAGGCTGATATTATAAATTCCTTAAGGGAGAGAGGGCGTGTACATGATTCACGTAATAGCGGTGAATCCACAACACTAACCAGACTGCAAGAACTCAAGTTAAGTGTGGTGTAGCTCGATAAGAACGCTATGCTGGCAGACAAAGAAGAATTGTAAACCAACAAAGAACCGGTGTCGTTAGTCGCCACACGCTGATGGACATACTGAGGGAAAGATCGGAGCACTTATGGACTAATTTGTTCGACGTGCAATGATGGTGATCCGACGACTAAACTAAAACTAAACTTATATCGATAATACTACACGCCCACTTTGCAAAAAAACCGCAGACATATTTGTTGCTAGGCTACGTGAAACTAACAAGCTGATCGCTTTTTTCAATGATCGTAACACAATCAATTCGTTAAATTACTCATTAAAATGCAGAATGTTTTGCGCAAGTTCCTTTTTATACGTAGAATAAATTGCTTTTAACATGAATAATTACTGCGGCCCATTTTATATATAATTACATTACAATGAGCAATTGCTGCAAATTGTGAACACATTTCTGCAGAGTACACATACGTTTCAGACATATCCTTTCTCTGATTGTATTATAGACAATCACAAACTTTGCATAATGTAGTATTCTTCCACTGGATAATCGTTTGCTTCAGTTAAAAGGGACTGAACACCAGATGGAGTATCCAAAGTGCTTTAACGTCGATCTGAATCAACTTTGAAATTTTGTTTTCTATTTTCTATATGTTTTTTATGTGTTTTCTATTTGTTTTTTATGTGTTTTCTATTTGGCTGATAAACAACATACTATACAGAACAATGACATACTTATGACCATCGACGAAGTGGGTGAACTGGCTAGAGACAGAGTGAATTTCAAATGCGCTGCAAAGAGAGCAACGTCCTATAAAGGATACGCACCTTGATGATGATGTGTTTTTTTAATTCGCCTTGTGGGTCTCTGTGGCTAAAGGGTTACGCCTTCGTCTTGCGTTCCAGAGATCGTAGGCTAGAATCCGGACAGCCCAGTTCTTTTCATAAATGTATTTTTTCCAGAGATCCCTAACATTGTTACCAGAGCTACTGAGTTCGTGCTCTTGTGCAATACTATCGGCAAGTGACGTGCCGTTTCTGCGGAGAGGGACCGAGCCATATTGGGTCAAACCCGTCGCAGTGAATCCAATCCTTCGGCTTTAGACCCCTTTAGACCAGTGGCGTAGCCTGATAATGCGACATAGGTGTGTTGCTACTTAAAATGAATATGTGCGCCTCTAAATATTTAACCTCTTTTCTTTCTTTTATATTGACAAGCCAACTATATTCAATTACGCACCGATAGTTATCGAACTGGGGAATTTTGTTTGTTTTTAAATAGTACATATTTCCACTTACATGTTTCACTTGAAGATCAGATCCATTCTTCTTTCCTTTTGGAGAAACGTCTCTATGACGGCATCGTAAAATATATTCTTCACACTAAACTGCTCAAAAGTTATTCCAACACCCTTCAACTGTTAGTGCTGATATTTCCCCGCAAGCTTTCTCTATGTAAAATCACAACCTCTCCGTTCATCCGCTTCACAAAACTTTCTAGTTGGCGTTAGTCTACGAAGACCAGCTCACGTTAAGACGGAAACCACCGAGTGATTTTCGGAGACATTCACCGACAAGGGTCGTAACTTCTAACCTAAGTAATAATGTTCGTCAATCAAATATGATTATAACCACAAAGTTTCTTCATCCAACAAACAAAATGTAATATCAGTCAATGGACACGTAGGTGACTTGTCAGTCCGATGCGTGCCTTGAAGAATCAGTGACTAGCGCAGCAAGTTTGATTAAAGTGAGGAAGAGTTGCGCTAAACGTCGACCTCACTCACTCTCTCTCCTGTTTCCAACAAGATCCAGTGGCAAGACAAGTCAAGACGACTGGTGGAGGATTCAGGTGCAGTGGATGATCAGGGTGTACTACGTGCCTCACCGTGCTCAGTACGCTCCACAGCGCTTTGCTGGTACTCGCCGTTGTGTCCGTTGAGCCACAGAAGTGGTTTCTTCCGCACCCTCTGTCGAGTCCAGTCTTTATATGCAAGGTAGGCAAGACCTATTTCACCGATTAGTTGTTAACCATCCGGCTACCCTCAGCCTGGTTTGGTTGGCCTGTCAAAGCTAATACATACTTATGTTAGGTACCTAACCTAAGTACCTAACATACCACAAACACATACCATGCGTGTATCGATAATAACGCGTCCCTAGAGACTGACAGGCTGCGTGGTTGCTTAAATTCTTCTTCTTTGGCGATCTCTGGGCATGCGCTTAATTTACTGTGGACCACAAACTGGACAGTCAGCTTCAGGTCTGTCAGGTTTCCCAAAGCTTAATTTTCAGGTCGACTGGGTGTGGCCACATGTTGCTTCTCAGCTCATCCAGGAGAGGACAGTCTTGCAGGATATGCTCTGGTGTCTGTTCTGCCTGCTGACACCGGCAGAGAGCTGTTTGACTTATTCCTAGTCTATATAAGTGTTTGTTGAGTCTGCAGTGTCGGTGCGTAGTCGAAATATAATGACCTGGTCTGTTCTACTTAGGTCTTTGAGGAGTCTTTTCCATAATCATATCCAGTGTTTGTCTTCCAGTCTACTGCAGATTTTCTCCGTATGAGGGTTTTGACCTCTTGAAAAGACACGCTTAAATTCGACAATAGACCGCTACTTATAGCTATTCGATATATATATTTTATAGTAAATATTGTTTAGTAAATACTTAGCAGAGTAATAATTTTATTGTTTTTCTTTCTGGCCTGGCATATGTGTGCGCACACTCCTGGCCCACATGGAAAATACGCCACTTCTTTAGATCGCATTTTTTCATCTCCTGCTGTGAATAAACATGTCTTTACATGTGGATCAATATTACAAGTACCTCTGATGTCGAAGTAAAGCTAGCCTGAATGGTGAGCGACACTGGCAATAAGAAAAACTAGTTTTCGCTCAAAAATCAGCCATATTGTACTACACGTATACGCTACAGTTTGTCTTCCGTTCTGAAAGTTACAGGTTTAAATCCAGATCGTGTCCTTCAGTTCACATGTGTATTTTTTCCAGAGATCTCTAGGATTGTTGCTGGAGCTACAGAATTATGATTTCTACAACACCCTCGACAGGTGGCTTCCTATTGCTGCGGAAAGATTTCTACAACATCCTCGACAGGTGGCTTCCTATTGCTGCGGAAAGATTAAAGATTTCTACAACATCCTCGACAGGTGGCTTCCTATTGCTGCGGAAAGATTTCTACAACATCCTCGACAGGTGGCTTCCTATTGCTGCGGAAAGATTTCTACAACATCCTCGACAGATGGCTTCCTATTGTTGCGGAAAGATTTCTACAACATCCTCGACAGGTGGCTTCCTATTGCTGCGGAAAGATTTCTACAACATCCTCGACAGGTGGCTTCCTATTTCTGCGGAAAGATTTCTACAACATCCTCGACAGGTGGCTTCCTATTGTTGCGGAAAGATTTCTACAACATCCTCGACAGGTGGCTTCCTATTGCTGCGGAAAGGAATGGAACCATATGGGAAAACCCGGTACAGGAAAGTAAATCCTTCGCCTATAGACCCTCTTTGATACACTTTTTTGTAGACAACTCATGTATTCATAGCGAGCTCAAATTTTAAAAAACTCTGTACATTTTATTTTTGTGTGTGATAAAAAAAATATCACATTGCCGTCATTAACAACATCCTAAATATTAAATTTGTCCAATGTTTTAAGGTTTCTTTAATAAATTATTGTGGCGTGCGTTGATGTTGATTTTTTCTGTAAGAATGCAGCATAATAAAATGATGTTTTTTTTTTTCGTCCGCTTTCAACTCAGACGAAGTTCCATCTCTGAAACTGATTTTGCGTGAAAATCTGTTTTCCAATTTCTTACAATGGCAGCAGCGTGCACATTGTAAATTACTTTACACTGGCAGCCGTGTGCTCAATGTACTGGTAATTAGTATTCCCTCGCCATACAGGCAGATTTTCTCCGACTTCAGAGGTACTCACGTTATCGTCCTGAGTAAGACCAGGGGACTCGAACAAATGCCGGACAGTAGGTTGGAACCCGAGCTATGAGGCGTCTCACAGCTAGCAGGCCGAGCTACTATCAACTACTCTAGGCAGTCCCCGATAAAATGATGTAATTATGTACGGTATATGTTGGATTTTTTAAGCTTAAGATATGACGGTTGTAATTTATACATCTTGAAATATTATAAGATATGATGATATGTTAGGAAGGCAAGAGGGACTTTCATTGCACTGTGAAACATAGAAGTCTAAAGAAATCAAATTTTGAACATAAATTCGAAATTTTTTTTTCCGATCCAGAAGCACTTGAGCTTTCCAGCTCTTCGGCTCGGTGCCATGGACATCGTAACCCTTCGGTTCGGTGCCACAAACACCGTAAATCTGGGGAATCTGTGGCTTTTTCTGCCATCCCGCGGAATTGAACCCGCACACAGAGGGATAGTCACCCGTAGTCCAACGCGATACGAACACGCTGGGCAGACGGGCAATTCGGATATTTAACTCTAATGTTAAAGCAGTTCTACTGTATGGTTGGGAAACATGGAGAACTACTAAAATAATGACGTATAAATTGCAAGCATTCATCAACTAGTGTCTGCGCAGAATAGAGGGAATGAGATGGTATGATAGGGTCACAAATGTGGAACTTATGGAGAGAACAAGACAGATTCCAGTGAACCAGAGATGGTATGATAGGGTCACAAATGTGGAACTTATGGAGAGAACAAGACAGATTCCAGTGAACCAAGAGATGGTATGATAGTGTCACAAATGTGGAACTTATGGAGAGAACAAGACAGATTCCAGTGAACCAAGAGTTGGTATGATAGGGTCACAAATGTGGAACTTATGGAGAGAACAAGACAGATTCCAGTGAACCAAGAGATGGTATGATAGTGTCACAAATGAGGAACTTATGGAGAGAACAAGACAGATTCCAGTGAACCAAGAGATGGTATGATAGGGTCACAAATGTGGAACTTATGGAGAGAACAAGACAGATTCCAGTGAACCAAGAGATGGTATGATAGGGTCACAAACGTGGAACTTATGGAGAGAACAAGACAGATTCCAGTGAACCAAGAGATGGTATGATAGTGTCACAAATGTGGAACTTATGGAGAGAACAAGACAGATTCCAGTGAACCAAGAGATGGTATGATAGGGTCACAAATGTGGAACTTATGGAGAGCACAAGACAGATTCCAGTGAACCAAGAGATGGTATGATAGGGTCACAAACGTGGAACTTATGGAGCGAACAAGACAGATTCCAGTGAACCAAGAGATGGTATGATAGGGTCACAAATGATGAACTTATGGAGAGAACAAGACAGATTCCAGTGAACCAAGAGATGGTATGATAGGGTCACAAACGTGGAACTTATGGAGAGAACAAGACAGATTCCAGTGAACCAAGAGATGGTATGATAGGGTCACAAATGATGAACTTATGGAGAGAACAAGACAGATTCCAGTGAACCAAGAGATGGTATGATAGGGTCACAAATGTGGAACTTATGGAGAGAACAAGACAGATTCCAGTGAACCAAGAGATGGTATGATAGGGTCACAAATGTGGAACTTATGGAGAGAACAAGACAGATTCCAGTGAACCAAGAGATGGTATGATAGGGTCACAAATGTGGAACTTATGGAGAGAACAAGACAGATTCCAGTGAACCAAGAGATGGTATGATAGGGTCACAAATGTGGAACTTATGGAGAGAACAAGACAGATTCCAGTGAACCAAGAGATGGTATGATAGGGTCACAAATGTGGAACTTATGGAGAGAACAAGACAGATTCAGTGAACCAAGAGTTGGTATGATAGGGTCACAAATGAGGAACTTATGGAGAGAACAAGACAGATTCCAGTGAACCAAGAGTTGGTATGATAGGGTCACAAATGAGGAACTTATGGAGAGAACAAGACAGGTTCCAGTGAACCAAGAGTTGGTATGATAGGGTCACAAATGTGGAACTTATGGAGAGAACAAGACAGATCCAGTGAACCAAGAGTTGGTATGATAGGGTCACAAATGTGGAACTTATGGAGAGAACAAGACAGATTCCAGTGAACCAAGAGATGGTATGATAGGGTCACAAATGTGGAACTTATGGAGAGAACAAGACAGATTCAGTGAACCAAGAGTTGGTATGATAGGGTCACAAATGAGGAACTTATGGAGAGAACAAGACAGATTCCAGTGAACCAAGAGTTGGTATGATAGGGTCACAAATGAGGAACTTATGGAGAGAACAAGACAGGTTCCAGTGAACCAAGAGATGGTATGATAGGGTCACAAATGTGGAACTTATGGAGAGAACAAGACAGATTCCAGTGAACCAAAAGGTTAAAAAAAGGCGCTGGATAGGATACACTTTGCGAAAACCGGAGGGGAATATAACAAGAAGAGTCCTTGCCTGGAACTCGCAGGGACAGCAAAAGAAGGGGAGGCCGAGAAATACATGGAGGCGAGATTTTGAGGCAGAGATCAACAATATAAAGAAGAGCTGGAGAAAGCTGCAGGAGATAGCTAGAGGTAGGAAGATTTGGCATGAGTTGGTTGAGGGCATATGCCTCAATCTGGGTTAAAAGACAGAGAGAGAGGGAGGGAGAGTGAGAGAGAGATGTTATGTGACTGTATGAGATTGTATGAGATTGTATGAGATTGTATGAGATTGTATGAGATTGTATGACACTGTATGAGATTGTATGAGACTGTATGAGATTGTATGAGACTGTATGAGATTGTATGAGACTGTATGAGATTATATGAGATTGTATGAGATTGTATGAGACTGTATGAGATTGTATGAGATTGTATGAGACTGTATGAGACTGTATGAGATTGTATGATATTGTATGAAATTGTATGAGACTGTATGAGATTGTATGATATTGTATGAGATTGTATGAGATTGTATGAGACTATATGAGACTGTATGAGACTGTATGAGATTGTATGAGATTGTATGAGATTGTATGAGACTGTATGATATTGTATGAGATTTTATGAGACTGTATGAGACTGTATGAGATTGTATGATATTGTTTGAGATTGTATGACTGTATGAGATTGTATGAGATTGTATGAGATTGTATGAGACTATATGAGACTATGAGACTGTATGAGATTGTATGAGATTGTATGAGACTGTATGAGATTGTATGAGATTGTATGAGACTGTATGAGATTGTATGAGATTGAGTGCGATTGTATGAGATTGTATGAGACTGTATGAGATTGTATGAGATTGTATGAGATTGTATGAGATTGTATGAGATTGTATGAGACTGTATGAGACTGTATGAGATTGTATGAGATTGTATGAGACTGTATGAGACTGTATGAGACTGTATGAGATTGTATGAGATTGTATGAGATTGTATGAGACTGTATGAGATTGTATGAGATTGTATGAGACTGTATGAGACTGTATGAGATTGTATGATATTGTATGAGATTGTATGAGACTGTATGAGATTGTATGAGATTGTATGAGATATGAAGAAGCTACCTCTGAAATCTTAGAATGCACGTCTGTATGGAGGTGGACATTGAAAATAAGGAAGCAAGCCTTCCCTCAAAAATCAGTCAGAGACGCTATACCAGTCGCACTGACTACGCATGAATTTATAGTGGGTGAACAAAAGAAGATCTAGAAGAAGATATGAAGAGATATTATAAGATGTTATCTAACCTGCTGCCTTGCAGGTAGGCTGGGGACAGTCAAAGGCTAACCGAGAGCGAACCCAGTAAACGCTGGCTGAAACCGGACACTTCACCGAAGGATAAGTACTAGAGCTACAAATGGCGCTGAACAATGTGACGTAAAAATACGTTCTTGGCAAAGGCTGTTTATATATCATATTAAGAATGATAAAATGGCCGAAAAGAACGATCGCGAGAGAGAGAGAGAGAGAGAGAGAGAGAGAGAGAGAGATGTTATGAGATATGAGATATCCTGAGATAGTATGAGATATGACAATTTATGAAATATTTTATATTATAAAAATATGTGTGTGTGTTTGCGTCTGTAGCTGAAGTAGTGAACTCGATCCCAATCCAAGTGTACCTGTTTCGAACTCCGCGGCGGGCAGTTTGGAAACAAATTTTTTCATGTGATAACGAACGTAAAACTAGACTCAGACTTTCAGGAAACAATGTCAAGCTACTGCACGTATAAGTGGTGCCTATAAAATCGACGACTCGTTTACTGCGGTTAATGGCGATGCCATGTAAAGGGTATAGGTTTGTGGCTACAGATACCTCGGACTCACTACTAGAAGTACTAAATCACCCTTCATATCATTTATCACCTGAGTGGTTACCAGGGCCCAAATTTGGGGTGTAAAGAATAGAACCACTGTTACCTGCCACGCATGTCGTAAGAGGCGACTAAAGAGGTTTGGCTGAAATCGGATGCACATGTCCTAAATGTGTAAAAGTCTATACGTTTAGAGGCCTACCAAACCAATGTGCAACGAATACACGTTCTTGGCAAAGATTAAACATATCACAAAGAGTGATTAAAATTGGTCGTAAAGAACGAACGCAAAGAAGAAGAAGAAGATTTATCACATTATTTGTCTCATATTTCTCACATGATAAGTCTCTCCAGTTTCTCAAATTATTCACAAATAATTAATTTTCTTATTTATAAGGACAAAAACTCAATTTAAAGAGATTAAAAAGAGAGAGAAAACAGAGAGATAGAGAGAAAGAGAGAGAGAAAGAGAGAGGGAGAGAGAGAGAGAGACAGAGAGAGAGAGAGAGAGAGAGAGAAGAGAGAGAAAGAGAGAGAGAGAGAGAGAGAGAGAGAGAGAAAAGAGAGAGAGAGAGAGAAGAGAGAGAGAGAGAGAGAAAGAGAGAGAGAAAGAGAGAGAAAAAAGAGAGAGAGAGAGAGAAAGAGAGAGAGAGAGAGAGAGAGAGAAGAGAGAGAGAGAGAGAGAGAGAGAGAAGAGAAAAGAGAGAGAGGGAGAGAGAGAGGAGAGGGAGAGAGAGAAGAGAGAAGAGAAAAGAGAGAGAAGAGAGAGAGAGAAAGAGAGAAGAAAAGAGAGAGAGAAAGAGAGAGAGAAAGAGAGAAAGAGAAGAGAGACCAGCAAGAAATGAACAGCAAAAAAATGTTTCGAAGAAAAGTTAATTACACATTGATTCCATCTTAATATGGGACAGCTGATACTATCTTGTCCCAGGGGATTGATCAAAGATGGTTACATGATAGGGCTTCTTTAAGGATGTCAACTCTCTCTCTCTCTTTTTCTCTCGAGTCTGTGACGCCTGGCGATTGGGCAGCAACAAGTGCAAGCCATTTTCTCTATTCTGGAAATTCTCTGTATTGTGTTCCAGCTGTGATTCATTTCTTTTAGTTTGTGTTCTATTGTTCTCCTCTAGGTCGTGTGAGTCTTTTGCATTTTCTTTTACTCTCTCGTATCCATCTCAGTAAACAAAGCTCGGGATTTTCAGCTCAAATGTGAAGTCGGTGTTGCTGTATGGCTCGAAAACTTGGCGAGTCACTAGAGCAAATACAAATAAGATCCAGACCTTTGTCAACGGATGTTTGCGGCGAATTCTCAGATTGAGATGGTATGATAGAGTTACAAACACGGATCTGTGGATAAGAACAGGGCAGGAACCTATGATGACACAGGTCAAGAGGAGAAGATGGCGATGGATAGGCCATACCTTGCGGAAGACACAGTCGAGTGTCACTAGACAGGTGCTCGAGTGGAACCCGCAGGAAAACGAAAAGAGGACTTGGAGACGAGGTCTTATTGAGGAGCTGAAGAGTGCTCAATTGACCTGGGAGACCATAAAAAGAACAGCCAGAGACCGAGAAGAGCAGCGAACAACTGTTGAGGCCCTATGCTCCACGAGGAGCGGAGAGGATTAATGATGATCCATCTCAGTGCAGTTTTTGTGACAGATAATCTCCATACTTATCACGTGTCTGGAAGGGAGGGAGGGAGGGACGTGTCTGTGGAGTAGAGGTTAGGCGCTCGTCTCTAGTTCCAAAGGCACTCGGTTCACTTCCTTGTAGAGCTCTAGGGATATTTTTCCAGAGATCCCTGATCTCAATGTAGGTGAGATCAAGTTCCTAGTCGTATAGGAGACAATAAAACGTAGGCCCCGTGTTCAAGCTGAAAACGTAAAAGAATCAGTGGCCGTTCAAAATCATGAATAGCAGGCTGGAAAGCCGCTGCCTGGAAAAAATTTCATTAGAAAAGCAATCCTGCACATATTTTTACCATCCTGTAAAATAAAACATCGTGGACCCTCGCCAATGCTACGAAGCTCGTGTACTGTCGCTGAGATCTTCCTGTGTTATGAATAGATCGGAGTATACGCGGTTGCTCACTGAAGTGCAATGATGGTGGTTCTATCAATCAATCAATCAAAATCAATCAAATCTCTTATGTCCATCTCAGGGAAGTTTACGTGACTCTCCATGCGTATCACATGCCCGATCCATCTCCAGCTTCTCTTTTTGATGATTGTGTTCATATTGTCTTGTTGATACTGTCATGTTACGGATGTCGTGGTAACTTATTATTAACGTGGGGAGGGTGAAAGTTAGTTGGGGAAGATAGCTGTATAAGTTAACTGAGAGAGTTAGCTGTGAGAGTTAGCTGAGAGAGTTAGCTGAAAGAGTTCGCTGAGAGAGTTAGCTGGGAGAGTTAGCTGTGAGAGTTAGCTGGGAGAGTTAGCTGAAAGAGTTAGCTGAGAGAGTTAGCTGAGAGAGTTAGCTGAGAGAGTTAGCTGTGAAAGTTAGCTGAGAGAGTTAGCTGGGAGAGTTAGCTGAGAGAGTTAGCTGGGAGAGTTAGGTGAGAGAGTTAGCTGAGAGAGTTAGCTGGGAGAGTTAGCTGAGAGAGTTAGCTGAGAGAGTTAGCTGAGAGAGTTAGCTGGGAGAGTTAGCTGGGAGAGTTAGCTGAGAGAGTTAGCTGGGAGAGTTAGCTGAGATAGTTAGCTGAGAGAGTTAGCTGAGAGAGTTAGCTGGGAGAGTTAGCTGAGAGAGTTAGCTGAGAGAGTTAGCTGAGAGAGTTAGCTGAAAGAGTTAGCTGAGAGAGTTAGCTGAGAGAGTTAGCTGGGAGAGTTAGCTTGGAGAGTCAGCTGGTGAGAGTTAGCTGAGAGAGTTAGCTGAGAGAGTTAGCTGAGAGAGTTAGCTGAAAGAGTTAGCTGAGAGAGTTAGCTGAGAGAGTTAGCTGGGAGAGTTAGCTGGGAGAGTTAGCTGAGAGAGTTAGATGGGAGAGTTAGCTGGGAGAGTTATCTGGGAGAGTTAGCTGAGAGAGTTAGCTGGGAGAGTCAGCTGGTGAGAGTTAGCTGAGAGAGTTAGCTGAGAGAGTTAGTTGAAAGAGTTAGCTGAGAGAGAAAGCTGAGAGAGTTAGCTGGGAGAGTTAGCTGGGAGAGTCAGCTGGTGAGAGTTAGCTGAGAGAGTTAGCTGAGAGAGTTAGCTGAGAGAGTTAGCTGAGAGAGTTAGCTGAGAGAGTTAGCTGAGATAGTTAGCTGAGAGAGTTAGCTGAGAGAGTTAGCTGAGAGAGTTAGCTGAAAGAGTTAATTGAGAGAGTTAGCTGAGAGAGTTAGCTGAGAGAGTTAGCTGGGAGAGTTAGCTGGGAGAGTCAGCTGGTGAGAGTTAGCTGGGAGAGTTAGCTGAGAGAGTTAGCTGGGAGAGTTAGCTGGGAGAGTCAGCTGGTGAGAGTTAGCTGGAAGTTAGCTGAGAGAGTTAGCTGGAAGTTAGCTGAGAACGTTAGTTTAAAAAACAAATTACCAAACACAGGATTCGAACCACAAACCATTATTTCTTACTGCACCTATTGTCTAGCCAAACAATACGAGTGTTGTTATGACTGTAACCAGCGAGCTATTATAAACAAAACGAGTGTTGTTACGACTGTAACCAGTGAGTTATTTCAAAGAAAATAGTGACCTATAAACTGAGGTTTATTCGTTCTTGAAACAAACCAAACATATCACCAAGTGTGGTTAAATTGGTTAATAATAACGAATATAAACAAACAAACAAATGAACAAACATCTTACCTTTCAATCGCTTTCTCCTTGATTGCAACAAGACATCCGTATCATGCACCTGATTATCTTCAAAACAATTATGTTTTTACCAAATTTATTTGTCTGTTATTTCGAATACTCGTATACACAAAAATCCTCTACAATCCTTATTTAAACATAAATCCTTTAAAATTATCATTTAAACATTAAGCCTTTCAAATCCTAATTTAAACTTAATCCTCTAAAAATTATTATTTAAACTAAAATCCTCTAAAATCTTGATTTAAACATAAATCCTCTAAAATCCTTATTTAAACATTAATCCTCTAAAAATCCTCATAGAAATCCTTTAATATCCACATTTAAGTAGAAATTCTATATCAGCGAATCAAGCTTACGAACACAGTTATTACACGTCCCTGTTTGACACAAATTTGGAATCGCATGTCCTAATGTATTAACTCCTAGAATACAACAAGACACTTGATAAACCGTTCCAGATATACCAATTTTCTAACAAACGATTTCATGTGCCAACAAGTTTTAACTAAATAAAAATATTCACAAGATTAATTTATTGCTATTTCTGTATAAATCTATGTAGAATATAATAGATGAATTTCATCTTCTTCTTCTTCTTGCGACCACCAACTATGTATTGGAGGGAGTAGTCAGCGTATGTAGCTTAGGCGGTAGTGAGCTTGATCACAACCCAAGCGTACCTGGTTCAAACTATGCGACAGGCAGTTTGGAAGCAGATTCGTTTCCGTGGAAGTTTTACGAAACATAAAAATAGACCTTCAGAAAGAAATGGCAAACTACTAAACGTATAAGTGGTGACTAGAAAATCAACGACTCATTTACTGCGGTTGATGGCTACGTCCTATAAAGGATATGTCACGATTTTAAATTTAGTCAGCGTGCTGGTATATCGCTTGTAACTGATTTTTGCTTTACTTTACTTGCTTTCTTTAACGCTTGCTTTACTTGTTTATCAGTGTCCCCCGCCATACAAGCGATGAATTTATAAAATAACACTTTGAGCTCTGCACATTCTAATCTATGAAGAAACGTACGGGTCAGCGTTTCGCTAAAAATTCCATTCTAAAAAAAAATCCTGTCAAACTTGCTACCAATGCGCGGATAGTGAGAGTTAAATTCAATATCAACTGGATCGCCGCGTCGTAACGCTCTCGCCGTAAAGCCACACATATTACAGAGTGTCTTTAACTTTATTGTTAAGAGCCATGGCCGCCAGCAATATAAGCCGCATAGCTCAGACAAGAGATCGAAAATTGTTGTTTAAATGGCGGGCTGATTTGTGTATATTTCTTCTTCTTCTTCTTCTTGCGCTCCGCATCGACCACTTGTCAACCACTCTGTGTGATTTGTATGTGATCTGAGTCTAAGAACGACTGTGCATTGTGCTAGTTATACGCCCACAAGTAGGCCAGCACATCCGATTTTTGCGCTGCTTTTTTACTGTGGTTGCATCCTAGGGCCTACATCAGTCGCCTCTTGCTCAACCGCCAGAGTGGTTACCGGAGCCCAAATTTGGGGTGTAAAGAATAGAACCACTGTTACCTGCCACGAATGTCGTAAAAGGCGACTAAGGAGGTTTGGATGAAATCGGATGCACATGTCCTAAACCTGTAGAAATATATGCGTTTAGGGGCCTACCAAACCATTGTGCAACGTATACACGTTCTTGGCAAAGATCAAACATATCACAAAGAGTGATTAAAATTGGTCGTAAAGAACGAACGCAAAGAAGAAGAAGAAGGAGGAGAAGAAGTCGCCTCTTGCGACATGCATTGTTGGTTGCAGTGGTACTATTCTTTGCTTCACTTACGGACCCCGGTACCACACAGGTGTTGTATATGTGTGATAAAACACTGTACACTATTATGCAATTTTACTCAATTCTAATCGTTCATGATTATGTATTGATGAAAAATGTTAATAATACTGATATTCCTTAGCTTTAAACTTAACTTCTATGCCGGCAGGAACGTTCTGTTCCTGGAAGGGTTACCCATGCCGGACAGGTCCAAGGTGAGAGGTCAGACTAAATGTGGCCTCCTGGTCCTCCAGGTTGGGGTTGGGCGCAGTGCTAACAACTCTGCCCCATAAAAAAGAAAAATGTTACAGAAACTTCAAAAGGAAAAAATGCTCTCGATGTCCAGCAGTCTTGAGACAGAGTACCACTGTCAGCATGAACAGTATGGGTGAAAGCCGCAAGGAAGCCCATGCTGGGAATTCAAGTCTGCTGGATGAAAGAGAAAGAAAGGCAGACCACGGACAACATGGAGGCGCATGATGGAAGAGGAACTGGACACCGCATCTCTGACGTGGGGATCTGCGCTGAAGGTTGCACGGGAGAGCATGGAAAGTCCTTTCTGAAGCCCCATGTGTCACTAGGCATGACGGGATTAAGTAAGTAAGTAAGTAAACTGAACTTGTTACATAATATAACCTTGATTTAGCTTGTTGTGTTGTTTTTAAAATGAATTTGCCTAGATACAACAACACTGGATTGTGAGGATCATGCAACAGTTGTGGTATTATGCCCTAGAATTTTACCTGAGCCCACCGACCGTATGTTATCTTAGGCCACGTTGAGAACAAATGTAAAGAAGAAGAAGAAGTAGAAGAAGAAGATATGTCCCTATTATCATATATATATAGCAAAAGGTAATAAGATCATCAGGCGTCGTGTCGGCTGGTGTAGGTTATCATGAATCTCCACAAATCTCCGTTTCTGGTGTTTGCTGTCAAATCAGATATTCATACTCTACTGTGCCATGAAGTCATGCTATCCTAAATTTCCTCTATCTGTCTTCCTCTGTCTCGTCTACCCACGGTTTTACCGTTTGCAACAATGTGCTCTAAACCTCCCTTCCTCATCACATGCCCGAAAATGATGAGTGCCTCTTTCTTATATTGATGATAAGCTTTCTCTGTGTCTTGACCTCATTCAACACCTTAAGATTAGTAATTATAGTAGTCCATGGGATTCTCAACATTCTTCTGTAAAACCACATCTCTGTGACCCTCTGAGATTTCTCGATCTATGTTATGTTATGTTATTTGATCGATGTCATGGCACATTGGACATTCCCATTCGTGATCTGTCCTCCGCTGCAACACCCATCCCAAAGTCCATTTTCTCACCGTTTCCATGAGAAGTTGATTACTATATCTTCTCTCTCTACCACGAAGACGACACTGTCTGGCATGTCCAAACTTAACTCCTAATTCTCGAACTCGTTCCAATGTCTGAGACTCGCTCATGTCACATAAATGAGAGCGTACCACATTGATGATATCGGCTCTGTCCATGCTTCTTCCGGCTTGAGTCGGGGTATTGTTTGCAAGACAGTCAGCACGCTCGTTACCCTGCACTCCAGCATGTCCAGGTGTATACAGCCAAGTCATTTTCTTGAGATATGATCTCCGAATAATATCCACCCATTTCCCACGCAGACTTCCAGATTCAATGCTTTGAAGCATATTCATCGAGTCTGATATGATGATCGTATGGGTAACCTGTTGCTCAGCCACCCATGACAGAGCCCTGGAGGCAGCGGTCATCTCCATGGTCATGCTCGATGTCGTTGTCTCGAAAGGGTCGCAGTCCTCATGAAGTGTGCGACCGTTTCGTTGTGCTGAAACTGCCCACGATGATCTAGTTCCGCGTCTGACAGAGCCATTTGTGTAGATAATGATATCTCATAGATGGAAGTGCTGATCCACGAGTGCAAGAATCTCCACATTGGTGTCGCCATGGGCCCATTCTCTACAGCAGAGTCCAAGTGTACTGACAACCCTGGTGTAATCAGTCATAGCCTCTGATACAGGCACCCATTGTTTCCCTTGCCTCAGCCACAACCAACTCTAGATAACTAGGCCAGACAACTGGCTGGGGGTTCCCTGACCTAAATCAGAAAAGGAAAATATAGATGTTTGATAGAACACTGCAAGTTTTTTTGCAATTTTACTGAATTCTGTGAGTCTATGGTTATTTATTTGTTAAAAATATTCATAATATTGATATTCCTTATTGTTAAACTTAACTTTTGTCTAATATAACTTCGAGTTAGCATTTTGTGTTGATTTTAAAATGATATCATCTATATACACCAATACTAGAATGCGAGGTCACGTGATGTAGTTGGGGTCTGATTTCCCATAATTCTTACCTGAGTCCGAAGGCCCATAACTTTATAGTTGGCTCTGCCTCAGCTCATCTAGAGTACACACCATGTTTATTTTTCGATCTGAGTGTTTATTGTCCATGATTCGCATCCGTGTAACAAGATACAACACGATTACTATCAATTCAAAAATGGACACAGAAGAAGAGAAGATTGAGTCGAAATTCGAACAAATGTTTGTCTTTCCAGTTTTAAGCTTAAGGGATGGTTTTCTATCGTTTTAGATGCACTTTGTACTGCCACTGTTAAAAAAAAATTTTAGTTTTCGGAAGTTTGCGAATTGTTTTAATATAAAATATTCTTCCAAAATATATTTTACAAGCGTGCTGGCTTCAACGCCCGCGCGGTATCTGTTCGGCTTAAATGGTTATTTTGAACTCCCTGGCGAGGACACCTTTGGCGAGTTCGCCACGTCCTGTCCGCAGAACACAAAGCGTGCTTATAGAACATTTATCAATAGTTGAAATTGATTTTCTTGTTTGTCGTTGGGATTACACTTAAGGATGAAGCCGTGGGAGTTGCCATCTGCATATTTTGGGTGTGGTGTGTGTGGTGGGAAAAGAAAATTAAAATATTCTTATAAATGGAATGTTGTAAAAGTTGAATGTCTGCTCGAATATGCGTTAACTTATGTCACGTGTTTATGTGAGTTTTTTATTAACATAATCCTCTCTCTCTCTCTCTCTCTCCTCTCTCTCTCTTCCTCATTCTTCCTCTTTCTCCCAATATATCTCCAGCTATAATTCTCTCACTCTCTTTCTCCCCTTCTCCTCCTATTTTTGTCCCTCTCCCCCTCCTTATTTCTCTCCCTCATTTCTCTACCTCTTCTTACTATCTCTCCCTCTTTCTCCCTCTCTCTTCTTCTTTGCGTTTGTTCTTTACGACCAATTTTAATCACTCTTTGTGATATGTTTGATCTTTGCCAAGAACGTGTATACGTTGCACATTGGTTTGGTAAGCCCCTAAACGCATAGACTTCTCACATTTAGGACACATGCATCCGATTTCAGCTTAACCTCCTTAGTCGCCTCTTACGACATGTGTGGCAGGTAACAGTGGTTCTATTCTTTACACCCCAAATTTAGGCCCCGGTAACCATTCGGAGGTTCCTTTTCACTATCTCCCGCTTTCTCTCTCTCTCTCTCTCTCTCTCTCTCTCTCATTCCATTTCTCTCACTTCATCTCTCTATCGCTCTCTCCCTCACTCTTCCTCTCTCTCCCAATATCTTTCCCTCTATATATCATTCGCCCTCCCTCTCTCAGCCTTCCTTCTCTCTCTCCCTCTCTTACCTCTCGCCCTTCTCTCTCACACATATTTTCTCTGCGCATATACTTTGCTTCTATGGGAAATATAAATATCTCCAAAATAAAAACAGTTTATACAAAAACGAAATATATGGAAGCATTTATTTCTTTATCACTTATACATTCTGTTGTTTTTATGTTTATGTTGTTTTTATGTTTACGTTGTTGTATGTCTATGTTTATGATGTTTATGTTTATGATGTTTTATGTTTATGATGTTTTATGTTTATGTTTAATGTTTATGTTTATGACGTTTTATGTTTATGACGGTTTATGTTTATGATGTTTTATGCTTGTGTTTATGATGTTTTATGTTTATGTTGTTTTATGTTTATGTTTATGATGTTTTATGTTTATGTTGTTTTATGTTTATGTTTATGATGTTTTATGTTTATGATGTTTTATGTTTATGTTGTTTTATGTTTATGATGTTTTATGTTTATGATGTTTTATGTTTATGATGTTTTATGTTTATGATGTTTTATGTTTATGATGTTTTATGTTTATGATGTTTTATGTTTATGATGTTTTATGTTTATGTTTAATGTTTATGTTTATGACGTTTTATGTTTATGTTGTTTTATGTTTATGATGTTTTATGTTTATGATGTTTTATGTTTATGATGTTTTATGTTTATGATGTTTTATGTTATGATGTTTATGTTTATGATGTTTTATGTTTATGATGTTTTATGTTTATGTTTAATGTTTATGTTTATGACGTTTTATGTTTATGATGGTTTATGTTTATGATGTTTTATGCTTGTGTTTATGATGTTTATGTCTTATGTTGTTTTATGTTTATGTTTATGATGTTTATGTTTATGTTGTTTTATGTTTATGTTTATGATGTATTATGTTTATGTTTATGATGTTTTATGTTTATGTTGTTTTATGTTTATGATGTTTTATGTTTATGATGTTTTATGTTTATGATGTTTTATGTTTATGATGTTTTATGTTTATGATGTTTTATGTTTATGATGTTTTATGTTTATGTTTTATGTTTATGTTTATGACGTTTTATGTTTATGATGGTTTATGACGTTTTATGTTCATGATGGTTTATGTTTATGATGTTTTATGCTTGTGTTTATGATGTTTTATGTTTATGTTGTTTTATGTTTATGTTTATGATGTTTTATGTTTATGATGTTTTATGTTTATGTTTATGATGTTTTATGTTTATGTTGTTTTATGTTTATGATGTTTTATGTTTATGATGTTTTATGTTTATGATGTTTTATGTTTATGTTGTTTTATGTTTATGATGTTTTATGTTTATGATGTTTTATGTTTATGATGGTTCATGTTTTTGTTGTTTTATGTTTATGTTGTTTTATGTTTATGTTGTTTTATGTTTATGTTGTTTTATGTTTATGTTGTTTTATGTTTATGATGTTTTTTATATATTTATATCGTCCGTGTGTTGCGGGCTCGGAAGGAGCAAAGAATAGTAACATTGCTTCTTCTTCTTCTTCTTGGTGTTCTTCGAACGCTTCATATCTACCACTTGTCAACTACTCTGTGTGATTTGTATGTGATCTGAGCCTAAGAGCGATTGTGCGCTGTACCAGTTATGCACCTACAAGTAGGCCAGCACATTCGATTTCTGCGATGTTTTTAATTTACTATGGTAGCTTACCTAGGTTACTACCTCAGTCGTTTCTTACGACATGTCTTGTAGGACGCAGTGGTACTATTCTTTGCTTCCCTTGTGGATCCCTATACTATACCGACGGGTGGTTTATTTATGCTACTAACGTTGTTTACGTCTAAGAGTCTAATACCGAAAACTTGACTTCTTTGCACCTGAGTTTTACGCCATAAAGCTCGGTCCATCTCCGCAGAAATGGCGCGCCACCTGCCGTGAGTATTGCTAAAAGCTCGAGCTTCATAGTTCGGCAACGATTTCTGGAAAAATTCATTCGTGAACAGAACGGCGCGGTTCGGATTCGAATCCACAACCTTCAGAACGGAAGCTTCTTCTTCTTCGAATGCTCCATATCGACCACTTGTTAACCACTCTTTCTGATTTGTATGTGATTCGAGCATAAGCACGATTGTACGTTGCGCCAGCTTTGCACCTACAAGTAGGCCAGCACATCCGATTTCTGCGATGCTTTTTACTCATATGTGGATAAATATATACAAAACGGCATAAATATATACAGAACCTCGCATGTGTTGCAGTTTCGTTAGGGGAGCAAAGAATAGTAATACTGCGGAATACAAGACATGTCGTAATAGGCGATTAATGTAGGGGCCTTCTTCTTCTTCTTCTTCTTCGAACCCCATGAATTCATAATTCAAAACATAATTATACAGGGTGTTCAACTTAAAAGCAGCCCCAGTGATAAATGTAATTTGCAGGTACGCATTGCATCTCGTCTTTTACTATTTAAACCGATTCTGACTAGCTTGTCCTACGTCACATTTGTTCATCACCCTTCCCGCACTACGAAGTTAACCCATCAAACAACCTTGACCTATACTACGTCATATCCTTCTATTTCCATACATATAGTCAGATTAGCTCCATTCACAGGCTGCTTTAAGTTGAACACCCTGATATGCAGTGATCTGTATTTCGAGTACAAAGTGATATGACTTCTTCTGTCTTTCCAAAGATAACAAGAGTTAGATCTCATGAACTATACAATATTCTATCATAGAAGTTACAAGTTGATGATGTTCGATGTCTTATCTAGTGCTATGACACTAATGTGATAATATCATGACAAAGAAACTGAGGGTGCAAAAGACAGGCAATGCATCAGGCAGTGAGCTGCTAAAGAGGCATAGACAAAGACGAGCACTGCTAGCAAGGATGAAAACACCATGAGCTGCAAGTGGATTACTCAAGGATCACCGAATGGCCATTCAGCCACAGAAAGTGACAGCACGACTCGTGAGCGCATGTCTCAAAAAAGAAGATGAACAAGATCTGAGCTTCGTGGAGCATTAAAGCAGGAGACACCATATGGCCAGTTCAGTACGAGAAATCTGGCATGATGTCAGAGGCCCATTGTTCGCCAAAATGTGCATTTTCAGCATCGTGACCGTACAAACTAAGTATATATCAAGCTAATCTTCGTGATACCTAGATTTACAAGTAGCATGGCATTAAAAGACCTTATCTGTGCTAGTTCCGTACAGTCTTCCTATAGCAGGAGATATTCAGATAGTCAGGATCCACTTATGATTTTAAGACGATGTCATTAGACCTAGTAATCATGGGCAGTGTTATTGTTAGTGTATTTTTTACAGGGATGGTCACCATCCGTCAAGGAACTGAAGGCAAACTATGAATCGTATAATATTTTTTTGAAAGGCACGACAGTCTTCAGGAAGTAAACGTAAACTATAAGCCCATATCACGATCGATCACTTATTTACAAGGAGCATGATTTATAAGGCGACTCGTGATTCGACAAGTTCCTGTTCAAAAGGATATGTACATTAACTTTAGCCACAAGCAAACAGTACTGAACGAGCGTAATGATTTTCTAGGAATTATAGTTCATTGCTTTGCGTGGATTTTACCGTAAAATGCAAGGAACTTATTTGCTCAAATTCACGAGAACGTGTTAAAGCTAAAGACAGCCTCAAAAATTAAACGAGCATTTTATCATCAAGCAGTGATTATCAGTTTATGAGGAACGTTTGCTCTTCGTTACGGCTAAAGCAAAATCATCATGGACCAAATCTTCAACTTTCTGTCTCTAGCCAGTTCACCCACTTCGTCGATGGTCATATTCATGGTTTCTTCATTAAAGGACATAACTGTGTTATAAACAGCAGTAATGGTTTTCACAATTATTTCCCTTTATCCGTACCACGAATGTGTTTCATTTCATTTCGAGAAGGGTCTTCCATTACTTCTATTGACCTGTGAATTCCATCGAAGATGTTGTTTCGTGATGCTGTCAGGGGTTTCTAATACTTGTTCTATCCATCGCCACCTTTCTTCCCCTTATCTCTTGTCCACCTTCCATTGTCCCGATCTGTCCCACAGCTCCCTGTTTGTGATCCTGTCATACCATCGGAGATGGAGTATCCTGTGCAGACATCTATTGATGAATGTCTGCAACTTGTTGGTGTTCCCTTAGTTGTTCTCCATGTCTCCGCTCCATACAAGACACCCTTGCCATTCTGGTTTCTTCTTCAAACGCTCTATGCCGATCACTTGTCAACCATTCTGAGCCCAAGAGCGATTGTACGTTATGCCAGTTATGCGCCTACAAGTAGGCCTTACTTCCGATTTCTGAGCTACTTTTTAATTACTAGGGTAGCATCCACAGGGCCTACATCAGTCGCCTCTTACGACATGCATTGTAGGTCGCTGTGGTACAATTCTTTGCTTCCCTTGCGGGTCCCGGCACCACACGGGTTGAAATTTGGGTTAAATATCATTATCTTAGTTTTATTTGTGATCATTCTTCTTCTTCTTCTTCTTTGCGTTCGTTCTTTACATCCAATTTTAATCACTCTGTGATATGTTTGATCTTTGCCAAGAACGTGTAAACGTTGCACATTGGTTTGGTAGGTCCCTAAACGTATAGACATCTACATATTTAGGACACGTGCATCCGATTTCAGCCAAACCTCCTTAGTTACCTCTTACGACATGCGTAGCAGGTAACAGTGGTTCTATTCTTTACACCCCAAATTTGGGCCCCTGGTAACCACTCGGGCGTGATCATTCTTGAACTATATATTCCAATATATAGTTGATACATTCCGTTGTTCTTTGCCTCGGCACTGTAGCTAGAATCTCGTGGTTTATTTTCGGCATCATCTCTGGAAAATCGTATGATCCCAACATTTGAGAGGACCGTTCGAAACCCCAGTTGGAGACACTCTCTCTTTAGCCTGTTACGGCCTTGGCGTTTAGGGCAGCAACAAACACATATCATTCTTCCCTGTTCATGGCCTTCCTCTGTATTGTGTTCCAGCTATGATTCATTTCCTTCAGCTCTTGCTCTATCGTTCTCCTCCAGGTCGTCTTGGGTCTTCCACGCTTTCGCCTACCCTCTGGAGTCCATCTCAGTGCAGTTTTCGTGTCGGAGCCAGTCTCCATGCGCGTCACATGTAATTGGAGACTCAGATGGCTGTAAATGTTCCCCGAAAACATGTTTCCATCAAACCCATTTCTAAATCAAGTAAAATTATGCGGAGTGTTCGTTGATTATTGTCGTTCGTCTGTTGGTGCGGGCTGCAAGGAATAAAGATTAGTACCACTGCAACCTACAATGCATGTCGTAAGAGACGCAACTGATGAAAAGGGGCAAGGGATACAAGATTAGTACCACTGCAACCACAATGCATGTCAAGAGAGCAGAGCAGAAATCGGAGTGTGCTAGGATGCTAACTATAAATAAAGCAGACAGAAATCGGATGTGTCCATTTGTAGGCCTACATAACTGGACATTGTAAAATCGCTCTTAGGCTTAGATCACATACAAATCACATAGAGTCGTTGACAAGTGGTCGATATGAAGCTTAAGAAGAAGATTATGTGTGGTATGGCACTATCTATTCTTTATTCCTGTTTTGTCTTTCGGCGTCAGTTCGAAAAACGAGACACCTGAAACGAGCTTCAGTATGCGCTTTGTGCAAGGTGAAACTTAGTGTCTCATGTATTCCGTCCATCCATCGTTTACGTGATTGTCTTCTGGGTCTGTTGTCGTTGTATCTGAGTTATATTGCTCTTTGTGGGAGACTTGTCTATCAGTAGGGCTATACTTTGTTATTTTTTTTTTTTTTTTTCGCTTTCAACTCAGACGAAGTTTCATCTCTGAAACTGAATTTTGCGTGAAAATCCGTTTTTCCAATTTCTTACAATGGCAGCAGCGTGCACATTGTAAATTACTTTACACTGGCAGCCGTGTGCTCAATGTACTCGTAATTAGTATTCCCTCGCCATACAGGCAGATTTTCTCCGACTTCAGAGGTACTCAAGTTATCGTCCTGAGTAAGACCAGGGACTCGAACAAATGCAGGACAGTAGGTTCGAACCCGAGCTATGAGGCGTCTCACAGCTAGCAGGCCGAGCTACTATCAACTACTCTAGGCAGTCCCCTGTACTTTGTTGTAATAGTTCTCATGGGGAAGGTGACTTTCCTCCTCCCTCCTCCCCCTACCCTCTTCCCGAATCGATAAGTTAAATCGTATAAGGACAACACTTGGGAGGTCCCAGTCAAAAATTCTGCTGGAGACAGACAGTTGTCGCGACCCACTGAAAAGTTATTTTGCCACAAATCCCCATTCTACAGTTACTGTTTGCAAAGCGTCTTTGTACTACTTATTTTACGTATACGCCCCTGCATCCAAAAATCTGTTCGTACTTATACCATGTAAACTGGCGCAAACCACGTCCAAGTTTCTATTTTTAGTAATGGGACTGACATGCAATCGACGGGAATTAGTAGTGTTAAACAAGAATTAAGATGATAACATTGAATATATGTGGCCTCTTTCTGGATTTAGGACAATTTTCAGACGTAACTGATGACCTCATTATTAACAATGAGTCAGCTAGGTTCACGTGCCAAGCACACGCCGACCTCGTTTTGGTCATTGTAACTTCAGTTTTGCGTAACAAATTCGAAGGTCCATCGCGATTGATATAATTGAGCTATTTGTTACGTGACTGGGACCGTGGTGTGCCAACTGGTGCTGGATTAGTGAAGGCCTGGGAAGGCAACAAAGAGACGAGGGAAGGTCAAGGTGTATACGCGATAATAGTAAACTATTGAGAAAAGGTGGAGGCTGCAGTAAAACTTTGAAAAATAGCTAAACACGTAAACACAAAGTACTATAGTTTTACAAAATACATCAACAGTGACGATAAACAGCAACGTTTCGACCAAAGGCCTTTATCAAGCAAACATTACAACAAGAATGACGAATTTCGAGGAACACTACAAATGGACGATTACATGTGGAAACATAAACCTATCTAATGAAAATCTGGGAATAAAACGAACAACGAAATGAGTGCAACACCAAAAACCGAAAGTGGAAAAGAAGAGAAACAATAAACAATATAGTGGATAAATGACACATATATGGAGCAAACACACGTATAGATGTGCTTACATCTGCCATGCATCGGGTTCAGCTAATGTCGACAGGAGGCCCTTTCTCACATACATAGAACCCCAAGTCTGACAGGGTTAAACTTATCTTAACTTTCCCCCCCTCATAGTTCCTGGTGAAAAGGTCTTATTCCATCATCTCCCTATTCTTCAGTCTGATCCTGAGACACGTTCAGTCTTCCAACACTATCCTTTGGTGGCTTACAGACGGGACAGAAGCCTCAAGGGTTTGTTGGTACACAGTCGCCTCAAGCCTAATATCCAGAGTCACTTTGGCACCATCCAGTGCGGACGTCGGCGCTGTAATACATGTGCATATGTAATACAGACCCCACTGTCTCTTTTCCAAAAGCTACGTATGCCATTCAAGACAGTTTCACGTGTGAGTCCCGCAATATCATCTATGCCATCACCTGCAAACGATGCACTAAGTCCTATATTGGCGAAACCGGTAAGAGACTCAGTGACCGATTCGCCCAACACTTACGCGATATTCGCCAACGCTTGTCGACTCCTGTGGCCACTCATTTCAACGAAACTGGCCATTCAGGAGTTGACGATGTCCAGGTCACAGCCATCCGATCATGTTCCTCCGATGATCGCAGTCGATTCGCCCTGAAGAACCGTTTTATTTCATTCTATGGCACTTTGCGACCTCTTGAACTCAACGCATTACATTCCTATGCTTCTTAGTACTGTCTTATCTCGTGCCTTGTTATCTATACGTGTGTTTGCTCCATATATGTGTCATTTATCCACTATATTGTTTATTGTTTCTCTTCTTTTCCACTTTCGGTTTTTGTGTTGCACTCATTTCGTTGTTCGTTTTTATTCCCAGATTTTCATTAGATAGGTTTATGTTTCCACATGTAATCGTCCATTTGTAGTGTTCCTCGAAATTCGTCATTCTTGTTGTAATGTTTGCTTGATAAAGGCCTTTGGTCGAAACGTTGCTGTTTATCGTCACTGTTGATGTATTTTGTAAAACTATAGTACTTTGTGTTTACGTGTTTAGCTAGTAAACTATTGGCAGGTTTGAAAGCCTGACCACCCGCGTGTTGCCGGGGCGTTCAATGGGAGCAAAGAATAGTAACACAGCGACCTAAGAGGCATGTCGTAAGAGGCGACTGAAGTAGGGGCCTACGAAGCTACCATAGTAAATGTTCTTCTTCTTCGAACGCTCCATATCGACCACTTGTTAACCACTCTTTGTAATTTATATATGATTGGAGCCTAAGAGCGATTGTACGTTCTGCCAGTTATGCGCCTACAAGTAGGTCAGCACATCAGATTTCTGCGATGCTTTTTATTTACTAGGTAGCTTCCCTAGGTCCCACATTAGTCGCCTCTTACGGTATGCGTTCTAGGTCGCAGTGGTACGATTCTTTGCTTCCCTTTCAGGGCCCAGCACCACACGACGGGTAGTTTATTTATGTTACTATCGTTGTTTACGTCTAAGAGTCTAATACCGAAAACTTGACTTTTTTGCACCTGATTTTTACGCCATAAAGCTCGCTCCCTCTCCGCCATAGTAAATAAAAAGCGTCGCAGAAATCGGATGCTCTTACCTACTTGTAGGCCCATAACTGGCCAATGTGCAATCGCTCGTAGGCTCGGATCACATACAAATCACCAAGAGTGGTTTAACAAGTGGTCGATATGGAGCTTTCGAAGAAGAAGAAGAAGAAGCTGATAAATACGAAAGCTATGAAAATTAGCGTGAGCGTCTGTAGCTCAAGTGGTAGTGAGCTCGATCACAAACCCAAGCGTACCTGGTTCAAACCCCACAGTGGGCAAATTTGGAAGCAAATTCGTTTCCGTGGAATATTTTACAAAAGGTAAAAATAGACCTCACCTTTCAGAAAACAATGGCAAACTACTGAACGTATAGTGGTGCCTAGAAAATCAACGACTCGTTTACTGTGGTTGATGGCTACGTCCTTTGGGATATGCCACGATTTTCATTTTCATGAAAATTAAGAACTGACTTTTTAGGCTAGTGGCCCGTGTTCAATTTCACAGTGGGCCTGGAATTTATTCCGACCGTAGTGTCTCTCAGGTCGATCCAGCCTCAACTGAGCATCAGGAGAAGCACTGGGAAGTCTTCTACTACTTTTTCTTTGCGTTCGTTCTTTACGACCAATTTTAATCGCTCTTTGTGATATGTTTGATCTTTGCCAAGAACGTGTATACGTTGCACATTGGTTTGGTAGGCCCCTAGACCCATGGACACGTTTAGGACACGTGCATCCGATTTAAGCCAAGCCCACTTAGTCGCCTCTTACGACATGCGTGGCAGGTAACAGTGGTTCTATTCTTTACATCCCAAATTTGGGCCTCGGTAACCACTTGGGTAAAAGCGGTCGGCGTGATATTGACCACATTACCCATCGTGTGCCGACGGTCAATTAAGCATACAAGTCTAACACTGTATTACCCTATGTAACACTTGGTATAACCAGAGTTTCTTTAATTTTCACTTATGAAAACTAAGTTAGTAAAGGAAACAAGATTTTTTTTTTTTTTTCGTCCGCTTTAAACTCAGACGTGAAAATTTTTGCGTGAAAATCATTTTTTCCAATTTCTTACAATGCAGCAGCGTGCACATTGTAAATTACTTTACACTGGCAGCCGTGTGCTCAATGTACTCGTAATTAGTATTCCTCGCCATAAAGGCAGATTTTCTCCGACTTCAGAGGTACTCACGTTATCGTCCTGAGTAAGATCAGGGGACTCGAACAAATGCCGGACAGTAGGTTCGAACCCGAGCTATGAGGCGTCTCACAGCTAACAGGCCGAGCTACTATCAACTACTCTAGGCAGTCCCCCAGGAAACCAGATCAATACAAATGTCCTTCTCATGGCTAGACTCAGATCAATACAACTGTCATTCTCATGGCTAGACTCAGATCAATACAACTGTCATTCTCATGGCTAGACTCAGATCAATACAACTGTCATTCTCATGGCTAGACTCAGATCAATACAAATGCCTTCATCAATACAATGTCCTTCATGGCTAGACTTAGATCTACACAAACGTCGTTTTTATTGCTACACTCAGACCAACCTTTTCAGGATTACACCTAGATCAACCTACTCGGAACTATATCCAGATCAACACAAAAATTTCTCTCGTTATGATTTCCGCTTATTAGCTGCTGTTAGTGGCCATGTTTGACACTGTTAACATAAAACCTGTACCTTTTAGTATACAAAGAAAGTGCTCTATACGAGAAAACACGTGTGTATAGTATCACATAAGTAAGCATCAATTTAATTCATTATAAAACTAAAAACAATCCTGGCTGCATCCTCCCCACGGACGTCTCCAGATCTGGTTTGGTCTTAAAAAGTTAATTGTATATCCTTTACAGGACTTTGCGAATCAACCCAGCTTTTAACGCTGTTTGTGATTTTTCTAGGCATTATTACGTTCAGTAGTTTGCCATTGCTTTCTGAACGGGTGGCGCCATCGTCCTTTGTAAAAATCCACGCGTAACAATTTGCAATCAAACTGTCCGCAGCGTGATTCGAACTCAGAACGTCGGGGTTAATAGACCGAGTCACACAACGCCCCCCGGTTTGGTCTTACCACCTCATATTTGAAGATTTCCGTACTTCGCTCTATGTGATAAATCACTTAGTAGTGGCTGTGATTTCTTACATGTACATGCCGCTAAAGTGGCTAGTGGTATGGAATGAGCTAAACCACTAAACAAATCAATGGCGAAACACGTAGAAATAAAGTACTACAGTTTTACAAAATACAATAACAATACACAGCAACGTTTCGACCAAAAGGCCTTTATCAAGAAAGGAGACAAGAGATGTGAAGAATTTCACTTCTCGCAAAACACACAACATGTAAAGTCAACCAAGTTCTAACAGCTAATAAAATGAAAATATGGGACTAAAAACGAAAAACGAAACAAATGCAAACAGCTAGAAGTGGAAAAAGAAAAGATAAAACTGATAAGAATCAATATATATATATATATAAAAAAAAATTTTTTTTTCAGTGGCGACTCGTCTATAAAGGCCATTGGGCCTGGCCCTCACAAAAATAATGTATAACGTGTATTTATTATTTTTTAAATTAAAATATAACAATCTAAAACCATGATTTACCCAGGAAAAAATGTCTGCCACCAACAAAAATTATCACGAACCACCACTGTATATGTATATATATATATATGTCTAACATATATACATTTAACATACATACATATAGAATATGGAGCAGAGAACAGACAGTATTAAGAAGCATAGGGATGTAGTGTGTTGAGTCCATGAGGTCGAATCAATAAATTTTGACACAACGTAACAAACGATATTTTTAGTGTGTACAAAGAAGAGTTAGAAAATGTGCTTGCTGTTTAATTGAAAGAACGGGTGATTGAAACACATCCTGCGAACACGCAGAGTTAATTGCAGATTCGACAAAGAGAGGTTATTCTGAAGAGTTCCAAAATGAGCGACGTCATAGCCCCCTTTAGTATTGTTACGGGGTGCCAGGGTTCAAATTTAGGCCAAACTGGGAATAACACGGCTTGAAAACAAAGGCTTAAAGGAGTAGGATTGACTTCATAGCTTCGGGTTTTCCCACATGACTCGGTCCGTCGTTGTGGACCTGGCACGACACCCGCCGAGAGTAGTACTCAAAGCACTTTTGTCTTCGTCAGCTTTCACTCAAACGAAGTTTCATCTGAAACTGATTTTGCTGAAATCCGTTGTTTTCAATTTCTAAATGGCAGATGTCTTGTAAATTACTTTAATGGAGCCGTGTAATGTACTGAATTGAGTGATTCCTCGCCATACAGGCAGATTTTCGACTTCAGAGGTATCTGTTATCGCCTGAGTAATGACAGGGATCGAACAAATGCCGGACAGTAGGCTTGAACCGAGCTATGAGGTCTCCAGCAGCAGGCAGGCTACATCAACTTACTCTGCAGTCCCCACTAAGACTCTCGTAGCTCTTGTAACAATTTTAGGTCTTTGTCATATTGTCATTGTGTTTGACAAATCTATGTGGGCAATTGTCTTGTGTGAATTGTCTTGAACTGATGAGAATGAGGTTCTGCAAAGGATATGCTACATGAATATATATATTCTTTAACCTTGTTGTGACATAGGTCCTCAACAACTCAGCAAGTAGCTACTTCAAGCTTTTCGTATATGTTAATGCCAAATCTCTTCTGGATTTCATCTTCTCTTTTCACTTCACTGGGTGTTCCAGAACAAGATTTCTGAGCAATGCTCCTGATATTCAGTCTTGTAGGATGTCTTGGTGTTAGGAAGAACACGGAGAAGATGGATTTATGTGTAACTGATGGTTGAACATGACGGTGTAGGCAGGACATCTGGCCTATGAGAAAGAAATTCTGAGGACTGTTAGGTGGAAGTTCTGCTCAGACAAGCTTTTTTATTATATATATATATATTATAATATATACATATTTGGCTGTTCTTCTTTACAGAGGTCAGTTGACAGTGATTACTGTGACATTGTACATATGCCGAAGAACTTGATTACTGATTTATTCTTGTGATAAGGATTCTTTGTGTACAGGCCTGATTTAAAACCTCCTCATATTTTTTCTTTGATGTCCATAGAATTTTCAGCATTCTGCTGTAAAACTACATATCTGTGGCTTCCAATGATTGTATTGATTGTTTGTTCATTGCGAACTAATCAGAAAAACAATTTAAAAAACATGTTTTGTTTCGCGTATAAAGTCTCTTGCTTGTTCCCCGAGTTCGTGTTTGCAACAAGAAAGGAATAACACAAGGGAAATAACCGTTTAATTATCTTCTTTTCTCGAATCCTGTTTGCCTCACAGCGTCAGGTCAAGAAGAGATTTCTAAAACGGGCCCTTGTATGCGCTTCGTAGATAGTGTCTTTCGTCGCCTCTGTTATCTCTGAGGTCCATCTTTGCGTGGCCGGCCTTTTGCTTTGTGCCCATTGTATCGGAGCAGCATTGCTCTTTGAAGTCTGTTGGTAATCTGCTTACGTGACCGAACCATTTAATTGTTGTTTCTTGATGAAGTCTAGTACTGATGTTGTACCCACTTTTTCCTGATGTCTTCATTTCTCAACCGGTCTCTTCTTGTTACACCCAGCATTCTGCTTAGATACTTCATCTCTTTAGTGATAAGCACACTTAGTTTTTTATCAAGAACCCCAGAGGAAGCAACGGAAGTAACGAATATGATCAACAAATAAACAAGGAACAGTTTAAGAGCTTCCGAGAATCAAATAGACAAACACGGGACTCGAACCACTTACCCTAGTCCTTACGACACCAATCGCCTAGCCTAGCAATACGAGCTTTTTACGACACAACCAATGAGCCATTCAAAAGCTAGGCTAGGCGATTGGTGTCGTAAGGACTAGGTAAGAGGTTGAGTCCCGTGTTTGTCTATTTGCTTTTTCGGAAGCTCTTAATACATGTACCCTGTTTATTTGTTGAACTCTTTAATGATTAGTTTTCTTCTATCATTTGTTGTCAGTGACCAGGTTTGGCACTGGTAACATAATTATTCATTAACTATCTAATGATTTAATTATCAAGTCATTTACAAATACTTTGAATTATTCTTTAAGACTTCAGTCTTATCTTTGTATGTCTTTTGATGTTGTTTTGAAGAGCATTAAGACATCTTTAAGCCGAGACATATGTCTTTGAAACTTGAAGAGAGTCTCTTGTTTATAGCAGAGACGGTTAGGTGTGTATTAATTCCATCTTGGTGGTCCAGCCATCTCTCTCATATTGCCAACGGCACTCATGTGATCTTGGTGGTCCAGCCATCTCTCACATTGCCAACGACACTCATGTGATCTTGGTGGTCCAGCCATCTCTCATATTGCCAACGACGCTCATGTGATCTTGGTGGTCCAGCCATCTCTCATATTGGCAACGACACTAATGTGATCTTGGTGGTGGAGTCATCTCTCACATTGCCAACGACACTCATGTGATCTTGGTGGTCCAGCCATCTCTCATATTGCCAACGACACTCATGTGATCTTGGTGGTCAGTCATCTCTCACATTGCCAACGACACTCATGTGATCTTGGTGGTCCAGCCATCTCTCATATTGCCAACGACACTAATGTGATCTTGGTGGTCCAGCCATCTCTCACATTGCCAACGACACTCATGTGATCTTGGTGGTCCAGCCATCTCTCATTGCAACGACCTCATGTGATCTTGTGGTGAGTATCTTCATTTGCCAACGACACTGCATCGTGATCTTGGTGGTCCAGCCAACTCTCATATTGCCAACGTACACATGTGATCTTGGTTGGTCCCGCCACTCTCATGTTGCCAACGACACTCCAGTGATCTTGGTGGTCTACATCTCTCCAATTTGCCAACGCACTCATGTGATCTTGGTGGTCAGCCATCTCATATTGCCAAGACACTAATGCTGATCTTGGTGGTTCAGCCATTTTACATTGCCAATGACACTCATGTGATCTGGTGGTCCAGCCATCTCTCATTGCCAACGACCTCATGTGATCTTGGTGGTGGAGTCATCTCTCATTTGCCAACGACACTCATGTGATCTTGGTGGCCAGCCATCTCATAGTTACAAGCGCACTCATGATCTTGATGGTCTAGCCATCTCTCTCAGTTGCCAACGACACTCATGTGATCTTGGTGGTCCAGCCATCTCTCATATTGCCAACGACACTCATGTGATCTTGATGGTCAGCCATCTCTAATTGCCAACGACACTAATGTGATCTTGGTGGTGAGTCATCTCTCACATTGCCAACGACCTTGTGATCTTGTGGTCCAGCCATCTCTCATATTGCAGCGACACTGCATGTGATCTTGGTGGTGAGTCATCCTCACATTGCCAACGACACTCATGTGATTTGGTGGTCAGCCATCTCTCATTTGCCAACACACGGTCGAATGATCTTGGTGGTGAGTCATCTCTCATTGCCAACGACACTATGTGATCTTGGTGGTCCAGCCATCTCTCAATTGCCAACGACACTATGTGATCTTGTGAGTCAGCATCTACTACATATGCCAATGACACTCATGTGATCTGGTGGTCCAGCCATCTCTCATATTGCAAACGACACTCATGTGATCTTGGTGGTGGAGTCATCTCTCATATTGCCAACGACACTCATGTGATCTTGGTGGTCCAGCCAACTCTCATATTGCCAACGACACTCATGTGATCTTGGTGGTCCAGCCATCTCTCATATTGCCAACGACACTCATGTGATCTTGGTGGTCTAGCCATCTCTCTCATATTGCCAACGACACTCATGTGATCTTGGTGGTCCAGCCATCTCTCATATTGCCAACGACACTAATGTGATCTTGGTGGTCCAGCCATCTCTCACATTGCCAATGACACTCATGTGATCTTGGTGGTCCAGCCATCTCTCATATTGCCAACGACACTCATGTGATCTTGGTGGTGGAGTCATCTCTCATATTGCCAACGACACTCATGTGATCTTGGTGGTCCAGCCATCTCTCATATTGCCAACGACACTCATGTGATCTTGGTGGTCTAGCCATCTCTCTCATATTGCCAACGACACTCATGTGATCTTGGTGGTCCAGCCATCTCTCATATTGCCAACGACACTCATGTGATCTTGGTGGTGGAGTCATCTCTCACATTGCCAACGACACTCATGTGATCTTGGTGGTCCAGCCATCTCTCATATTGCCAACGACACTCATGTGATCTTGGTGGTGGAGTCATCTCTCACATTGCCAACGACACTCATGTGATCTTGGTGGTCCAGCCATCTCTCACATTGCCAACGACACTCATGTGATCTTGGTGGTCCAGCCATCTCTCATATTGCCAACGACACTCATGTGATCTTGGTGGTCCAGCCATCTCTCACATTGCCAACGACACTCATGTCTTCTTCTTTGCGTTCGTTCTTTACGACCAATTTTAATCACTCTTTGTGATATGTTTGATCTTTGCCAAGAACGTGTATACGTTGCACTTTGTTTTGGTAGGCCCCTAAACGCATATATTTCTACACGTTTAGGACATGTGCATCCGATTTCAGCCAAACCTCCTCAGTCGCCTCTTACGACATGCGCGACAAGTAACAGTGGTTTTATTCTTTACACCCCAAATTTGGGCCCCGGTAACCACTCGGGCGGACACTCATGTGATAGATAACGAAGATAAATGTAAATCTGCAAATTGCTGACGCTTGTAGTGGTTCAGTACATTGCATGTGCACCGAACCAGCTTCCACCTTTCTGATCGTACTCCACGAATCGCTCAGAATACCGCCCATGTGCGTCTAGACCGCAAGGAAAGCAAAGAATAGTACCACTGCAACCTACAATGCATGTCGTAAGAGACGACTGATGTAGGCCTAGGATGCTACCCTAGTAAATAAAAAGGCGCAGAAATCGAATGGGCTGGCCTCTTGTAGGCGCATAACAGGCACAACGTACAATTGCTCTTAGGCTCAGATCACATACAAGTCACACAGAGTGGTAGATAAGTAGTCGATATGGAGCGTTTGAAGAAGAAAAAGAAGACGACCAATTGTCAAGCACGCTGTGCGATTTGTATGTGATCTGAGCCTAAGAGTGATTGTACGTTGTGCCTGTTATGCGTCTACAAGTAGGCCAGAACATCCGATTTCTGTGCTGCTTTTTATTTACTAGGGTAGCATCCCTAAGGCCTACATCAATCGCCTCTTACGACATGCATTGTAGTTTGCAGTGGTACTATTCTTTGCTTCCTTGCGGGCCCCGGTACCACACGGACGAAATAAATATAATAGTTATCATCATCTTGAGGCCAGTAACAATTTATGTTGAGTATTCAGCGCTTGCCTGGCTGAGATTATAGCTTTTATGTCATTTGTTAAAATGAAATGAGCAAATGAAGATACATAGACATAAGCTAAGTAGATCGTGAGTCGAAGATCGTGAGTTCGAGTCCAGATCGCGCCGTTCTGTTCACGAGTTCAGTTTTATCCAGATATCCCTGGATTGTTACTGGAGCTACTGAGTTCGTGCTTCATGCAATACTCTCGTCAGGTGACGTGGCATTTCTGCGGAAAGGGACCGTGTCATTTGGGTAAAACCTGTGCAATGAAGTCAATCCTTCGGCTTTAAAACCCCTTTTAAAAACCTTTCAAATGAAAGACTCTACTTTGCGACCTCGTGGACTCAACACACTACATCCCTATGCTTCTTGTATACTTCTCATGATCCATAGTTTACGTTAAATGTATTTATGATGTGGACATATTTCATTATGATTGTTTATCTTTTTATATATACTGTATATTTCAAGTATTTTGCATTTTTGGGGGGTTTTTTATTCACATATTTTTATTTAAAGACCGGTAGGGATTTATTTTCTGATTGTATATGTTATGTCTTCCGCATAGGAAGTGAATTTCTTCCCTTCTGGTGTATCTTTTGCTTGATAAAGACCTTTTGGTTGAGACGTCGCTCTGTATTGTTATTGTTTTTGTACTTTGTAAAACAACAGTACTTTGTATTTACGTGTTTGGCTAAATGAAGATATAGAATATCTTATTCTTCTTCTTCTTTTGTCGTCACACTGCTACCGGGTTGTTGCCCAGTGTTGTAGTTTTCTGTTTTTGTCTTGAGCTGTTCTGGTGGCTTGGGTGATTGTTATGTTTGCTCTTTGACAGGATTCCATATAGAACATCCGGGTAATCAAACGTTGAATTGATCCTTTCGCTCGGAGCGGAGCGCCACCCTGGGGATGAATGTTCAGCTCATGGTGGAAGGGTGGGTCAGCCATGATGGTTAGCCAGTAGCCTCGGATAACATTGTTGCCGAGGGCCACAGTTAGCATTGAGTAGTCAGTCACGGATGGGGAGTAGGGGAAACGACTTGGATAGTCAACCATTGAGCTGGAGAAGAGGGGCTGGAGTCGAGTCAACCACTTTTATCAGCCTGAGGGTAAACCTTGGAATGGTCGACTCTAGATGGGGTAGTTAGCCATGATGGTCAGTCTATTTCAGGACACAGTTAATTTTATCGATGGATTACGTCAAGCAACAACTGTTGGTTATATTTCACTGTGGCCCCCTGCAACATATGGTATCAGGGGGGCCAGGCATTTTACATTTCAGACGTCGAGAGTAACAATCATGGAATATTGCATAGATGTACTCGTAATGCCCCTTTCAAAATTAAAGAGGAAAGGGTAAGTGGGGGAATTGATATGTAATGGGTTGAACCAGAGCCAACTATAAACTATATGCTATAGCTGGCTGTGTTGAACCTGACCTAAAAAATGTACTCACTGATCATCAGCGCACACGGAAATGTTTCCAGGAAGGGGCAAAATAAATTAACATTTTTGGGGGGGGTTGGTTGCTTGCTGAGTGGAAATGGACGAAATCTAGTTTCCAGGGGTGGCACGTGCACCCCCCTTCCTTCCCTTAACGTATGGACGCTGCTGCTTTAGATTCAAACTGTTTCTTCTTCGAAAGCTCCATATTAATCACTTGTTAACCACTCTATGCGATCTGTATTTGATCTGAGCCTAAGAGTGATTGTACGTTGTGCCAGCTATGCGCCTACAAGTAGACCAGCACATCCGATTTCTGTGCTGCTTTTTATTTACTAGGTAGCTTTCCTAGGTCCTACATCAGTCGCCTTGTAGGTCATAGTGGTACTATTCTTTACTTCCCTTGAGGGCCGCAGCACCACACAGGCGTCAAACGGTTTAAACCCGTGTCCCTACTTTTGTTTATAATGTAATTTGCATAAGCATTTCTATACTTATATTACACATCTCATCTATGTTGCCTTTATGCTCAAGCACCAGGGGAGGGTGGTAAATGTACAAGGATGGTTGGGATAGGGGTGAGAGAGGTTAGTACAGAGGTTCTCAAAGGGTGTGTCCAGAGGCATTCCTAGGTGCGCCCTAGGAAATCCCAGATCAGGGATCGGCTACATGGTGCCAGAAGGACACCTGGGTTTTAAAAAATCGCCAATACACATCAGGCCCATGCTTCTCATAGGAAGAAATTTAATGATGAGTAATAGATGAGAAAAAGGACAAGAAATAGACCTAGATGGGGATGATATCAGACTAATAAGTAACATACTGGGAACAGACAGCAATAGTAAAATATGAAAATAACTACTCTCCATACATAGACATAAAGAGAGGAGTGAGACAAGGATACATTCTGTCACCAAGCCTATTTAACATCTACACAGAGAAAATCTTCAAACAACTAGAGAGAATGCCAGGACTCAAGATCAATGGGAAAATAATAAATAACTTAAGATATGCAGATGACACAGTATTGGTAGCAGAAAGTGAACAAGATCTACAAGAACTAGTGGACCAATTGGACAGAACTAGCAAGGAATATGGATTAGACATTAACATACAGAAAACAAAACTATGGTAATCAACAAGGAAATGGAGAAACCTAAAATTAATATAAAAATATATGGAGAATTACTACATAAAGTAAAAAGTTTTTTATATCTTGGTCAGATGATAACAGATGATGGCAGATGTATAACAGAAATTAAAAAGAGAATAGGAATGGTCAAGGATAATTTCAATAGTATGAGAAAGTTACTGACATCCAAACAGGCTAAAAATGAGAATGATCAAATGCTATATATATCCTATATTAATGTATGGCTCGGAAACATGGACAATGAACAAGCAGTTAGAAGACAGAATTGATGCATTTGATATGTGGATATATAGAAGAATAGGTAGAGTTTCATGGACAGAAAAACTGACAAATAAACAAGTTTTAGGAAAACTAGGCATGAAGAAACAATTATTAAGAGAAATAAAATTCAGACAAGTAAAGTATTTTGGACACATAAAAGACATAACACCATGATAAAACATTTACTAGAGGGAAAGTTGAGGGGAAGAGCAAGAGGAAGACCGAGAGATAAGTGGGAGGAAACTTTAAGAAATGGACAAGTTACAGTCTGGCAGTGTGCAACACCAAGACGAAAGACAGAGGATGCTGGAGATTCATTGCAGTCAACCTTCGATGTGGAGACGGCACCTGATGATGATGATGAGTAAAAGTACGTAACATTTTACAATTATATCAGGATATTTGCATCGTATTTATTAAGTTTGTGTTTATAGCGCGCCCACGATTTTTTGGTAGGACTTCTAGTATGCCACAACTTCATACAGTTTGAAAACCACTGGGTTAGTATTTGTGCTGTGTTCAATTACTTCCCTTCTAAGGTTTGATCACACAGTAACTTCCCTTTCCGTCTTGATCAGGTGTCTCCTATTACGCACAGCGTCAGAACTAATTAATCAGCAGGTTTCAACCGGAACCATATGGGGTGAAGTGGTAGGGGAGGGGGAAAGACGGTGTGACGGATGGCAGCCGGAAATAGTTCGATTTCACAACAATTGCTGTCACATTAACCACAGCCAGGCTCTAGTAGTTTATAGTTGGCTCTGTATTAACCCTTTCCATCCGTAATTTTTTTTAACTTTCGAAGAATTTATAAAAATATGTATACTGAATTAGATAGTATACTGGCGTTGCGTCACCTTAAATATATAGCGAGCCAGTACATAGGCTCAGAAGAATGAATGGGTTAATTAATTTGAATCCGTTGATGTTCACTCCATAGAAAAGAAGAAAGGGACAGGAAAATTTAAAGTCACCTGATACCTCTTCCGTAATGATCCAATATCCCTAGGACTCTATCCCTTCGACCAGAGCCAACTATAAACTACTGGGCCTTCAGGCTCAGGTAAGAATTGTGGGAAAACAGACCCCAACTACACCACGTGACCTCGCATTCCAGTATTGGTGTATATAGACGAATTCATTTTAAAATCAATACAAAATGCTAACTCGAAGTTATATTATGCAACAAGTTAAGTTTAACAATAAGGAATATCAATATTATAAATATTTTTCACCAATAAATAACCATAGACTCACAGAATTGAGTAAAATTGCAAAAAGCGTGCAGTGTTCTATCAAACATCTGTAATTTCCAGATCCCTTTTCTTATCTAGGTCAGGGAATACCCGGCCAGTTGTCTGGCCTGTGCTAGAGCCTGGCTGTGCTTCGAACCAGGGTCATGTTGTATTTAATTTGAACATAACATTTTTGGGTGGAACGTAACAACAAAGGCATTAGTCTGAACGCGGTCCTTGGCTGAAATCGGATGCACATGTCCTAAACTTGTAGAAGTCTATGCGTTTAGGGCCTACCAAACCAATGTGCAACGTATACACGTTCTTGGCAAAGATCAAACATATCATGAAGAGTGATTAAAATTGGTCGTAAAGAACGAACGCAAAGAAGAAGAAGATGAACGTGGTCCCCTGCAACATAAGTCCTACTAGCTCAGACGGGATATTCGCCCGAGTGGTTACCGGGGCCCAAATTTGGGGTGTAAATAATAGAACCACTGTTACCTGCCACGCATGTCGTAAGAGACCACTAAGGAGGTTTGGCTGAAATCGGATGCACATGTTCTAAACGTGTAGAAATATATGCGTTTAGGGTCCTACCAAACCAATGTGCAACGTATACACGTTCTTGGTAAAGATCAAACATATCACAAAGAGTGATTAAAATTGGTCGTAAGAACGAACGCAAAGAAGAAGAAGAAGGATATTTAAAAATCCTGTTTAATGAGGGATGATTTTTGTATATGTTTGATAGAACACTGTAAACTTTTTTTGTCATTTTATTCAATTCTATGAGTTTATTGTCATTTTATTCAATTCTATGAGTTTATTGTCATTTTATTCAATTCTATGAGTTTATTGTCATTTTATTCAATTCTATGAGTTTATTGTCATTTTATTCAATTCTATGAGTTTATTGTCATTTTATTCAATTCTATGAGTTTATTGTCATTTTATTCAATTCTATGAGTTTATTGTCATTTTATTCAATTCTATGAGTTTATTGTCATTTTATTCAATTCTATGAGTTTATTGTCATTTTATTCAATTCTATGAGTTTATTGTCATTTTATTCAATTCTTGATTTATTGTCATTTTATTCAATTCTTGAGTTTATTGTCATTTTATTCAATTCTATGAGTTTATTGTCATTTTATTCAATTCTATGAGTTTATTGTCATTTTATTCAATTCTATGAGTTATTTCATTTTATTCAATTCTATGAGTTTATTGTCATTTTATTCAATTCTATGAGTTTATTGTCATTTTATTCAATTCTATGAGTTTATTGTCATTTTATTCAATTCTATGAGTTTATTGTCATTTTATTCAATTCTATGAGTTTATTGTCATTTTATTCAATTCTATGAGTTTATTGTCATTTTATTCAATTCTATGAGTTTATTGTCATTTTATTCAATTCTATGAGTTTATTGATGAAAAATATGAATATTACTGATATTTCATATTGTTAAACTCAACTTGTTGTATAATACAACTTTGATTTCGCGTGTTGTGTTGAGTGTGTTGTGTTGTGTGTGTTGTGTTGAGTGTGTTGTGTTGAGTGTGTTGTGTTGATTTTAAAGTTATTTCGTCTTTATACAACAGTATTCTTCTTCTTCTTTGCGTTCGTTCTTTACGGTCAATTTTAATCACTCTTTGTGATATGATTTGATCTTTGCCAAGAACGTGTATACGTTGCACATTGGTTTGGTAGGCCCTAAACGTATAGACTTCACACGTTTAGGACATGTGCATCCGATTTCAGCCAAACCTCCTTTGTCGCCTCTTACGACATGCGTGGCAGGTAACAGTGGTTCTATTATTTACACCCCAAATTTGGGCCCCGGTAACCACTCGGCGACAACAGTATTGGAAAGCGAGGTCACGCAACGGTTGTGGGCTTATTTCCTGGATTTTACCTGAGCCTGCCGGCCGTATGTTATCGCAGGCCATGGTCTGAATAGCAAGACGACAGAAGTTAAAATCATCTCAGTAAGACAGACTCTCATCAAAGTAAAAGTAACTTCTTCGAACGCTCCATATCGACCACTTGTTAAACCCCTCTATGTGATTTGTATGTGACCTGAGCATAAGAGAGATTGTCCCATAGGAGTCGCGACCCACAGGTTGAGAACCATTGCTCTAGAACGTCCTTTCTTTTTGAACACATTGCCTCCACTTCAATACTTGTTGTTGTTGTTTGATTATTTCTTTTCAGAGTATGTCCAACATATCCCCATTTTCTCTTTTTTTATAACAGTTGTTGCTGCCAGTGGTTGACCAGACATTTTACTGATTTCATCATTTGTACCATTTGCATTTTATTATTTTTCGATGGGTTACTTATCTATCTATCTATCTATCTATCTATCTATCTATCTATCTATCTATCTATCTATCTATCTATCTATCTATCTATCTATCTATCTATCTATCTATCTATCTATCTATCTATCTATCTATCTATCTATCTATCTATCTATCTATCTATCTATCTATCTATCTATCTATCTATCTATCTATCTATCTATCTATCTATCTATCTATCTATATCTATCTATCTATCTATCTATCTATCTATCTATCTATCATCATCTATCTATCTATCTATCTTATTTATCTATCTATCTATCTATCTATCTATTATCTATCTATCTATCTATCTATCTATCTATCTATCTCTATCTATATATCTATTTTATCTATCTATATTATATATCTATCTATTTTATTATCTATCTATCTATCTATTATTATCTATCTATCTATTATCTATCTATCATATTATCTATCTATCTATCTAGTCTTGTCTGTCACATCTGTCGATCTATCATTATCTATCTATCTCTTATCCTATCTATCATCTATGTCATCTACCTCTATCAGCTATCTATATCTATCCGTCGCTCAAATTTGTGTGTAATTTTTATTTCCTAGAGGGATTAACCTTGTTGACAGTGGATGTTGTGAAAGTCCACGCGGCTATAAACTGACCGGTGTGACGCCGAGATGACCGGAAACAAAAACAAGGATGACCCATACCAACGGATGATTACGACTCGGAATGATCGCCTAATCCTTATCGGAACATTTGTTTTATGTTTCTCTAGCCTTAAGACGGCTACTCCCTCCGACCTGCTTATATGACATTGTTGTTCTCAGCTTAGCCTAAGAATGGACCAAACAGTTTCCACGTCAGATCTAACGTTACGCAGTCACGCGTAATCGAGACTTCATTCCGCCCTACGATTTAGGGAACGCCATGAAATCTAAGATGGTTGGTCAGTGTAGGCAGAGCCAACTATCAACTTATCTAGAGTTGGCTGTACTGTAGGCCTATGTTTGTGGTTGTAATCCATTTCGGTCACGGGATGCTGGAGTGTAGTACGTGGGACAGTGAGCTGCATTTGTGCAGCAGTGGGAGCCACTTTCCTCGTTCACTTTCTGGCGTCCATTTGTACATCTTCGAAGACAAAAGCGACATGATCCTCATTGTCAAACCTATCTCTAAAAAACTGAGTATGTCTCATCATCAGTTGCCGTCTCCACATCGAAGGTTGGCTGCAATGAATCTCCAGCATCCTCTGTCTTTCGCTTGGTGTTGCACACTGCCAGACTGTAACCTGTCCATTTCTTAAAGTTTCCTCCCACTTATCTCTCGGTCTTCCTCTTGCTCTTCCCCTCAACTTTCCTCTAGTAAAGATTTTATCACAGTGTCGTGTCTTTTATGTGCCCAAAATACTTTACTTGTCTGAATTTTATTTCTCTTAATAATTGTTTCTTCATGCCTAGTTTTCCTAAAACTTGTTTATTTGTCTGTTTTTCTGTCCATCAAACTCTGCTTATTCTTCTATATATCCACATCTCAAATGCATCAATTCTGTCTTCTAACTGCTTGTTCATTGTCCATGTTTCCGAGCCATACATTAATATAGGATATATATAGCATTTGATCATTCTCATTTTTACCTGTTTGTAATTTGTTTGGACGTCAGTAACTTTCTCATAGGAACCCTTTCATACCTCGTGGTATATAGGTCAATACAGTGTTAGACCTGTATTTTCATTGACCGTCGGCACACGATGGGTGATGTGGTCAGCATCACGCCGGCGCCTTTACTTTCCCAGAGCATGTCTGGTACCCAGTTGAGGCTGGGTCGACCTGAGACCGTCGCGGTTGGGAAAAATTCACGCGCATTGCGGAGCTGAACCCAGACCACCAGCCTTGAGTAGCGAGTTCACTAACAACTACGCTACAGCGGCTCTCTAACTTTCTCATACTATTGAAATTATCCTTGGCCATTCCTATTCTCTTTTAATTTCTGTTATACATCTGCCATCATCTGTTATCATCTGACCAAGATATAAGAAACTTTTTACTTGATGTAGAATGTGTCTTGAGGACAAAAATCAGTTTAATTTTTGCGTCAGGGCATTCATGTGTAAGGGGGAAACTAGGAAATGATAGGCTTGCAGGTATGGCTGCGGTAAAAAGTGGTCGAACGATGGAACAGGCTATTATAAATTCCCTATGGGAGAGAGGACGTGTACATGATTCAAGTAATAGTGGTGAATCTACAACACTAACCAGACTGCAAGAATTCCAAGTTAAATGTGGTGTAGCTAGACAAGAACACTATACTGGTAGCCAAAGAAGAATATTAAACCAACAAATAACCGGTGTCGTTAGTCGTTGAAAGACATACTGAGAAGGAGATCGGAGCAATTTTGGACTAATTGGTTCGATGTGCAGTGATGACGATCCGACGACTAAGCTAAAATATATCAAAACTAGTCATTACATAGAGGAGGAGTCTAAGCAGAATGATGGGAGTATCGAGAAGAGAATTTAGAAATGAAAACATCAGTAAAAAAGTGGGTACAACATCAGTACTGAACTCTCTGTGTGGTACCGGGTCCCGCATCGGAAGCAAAGAATAGTACCACTGCAAGATACAAGGCATGTCGTAAGAGGCGACTGATGTAGTCCCTAGGGGGCTACCTAGTAAATATAAAGCAGCGCTGAAATCGAATGTGCTGGCCTACTTGTAGGCTCAAGCTGGCACAACGTACAATCGCTCTTGCGCTCAGATCACATACAAATCACACAGAGTGGTTGTTAGGAGCATTCGAAGAAGAAAAAGGAGTTCTGAACTTCATCAAGAAACATCAAATTAAATGGTTACCAACAGATAGAGCGCCTTAACGAGCAATGTTACTCCGATACAGTTGATACAAAGCAAAATTCCATCCACGTAAAAGCTGGACATCAGAGCTAACAGAGGAACCGAAAGACACTATTTATGAATCGCACACAAGAGCCCGTTCTAGAAATCTCTTCTTATCCTGACGCTGTGAGAGAAAACAGGATTATACAAAAGAATACCTTCAAAGAACTTGCTCCCACACCGTTGGAGTCTATATACGTTTTCTCTAATTGATGCGATAAAACAAGCATCAGATGGCAATATAGAGAGAAGTGGTCGCAAGACCACCCTCAACACAGCGCCAGAGATGGGTACTCTTCTTCTTCTTTCTTTTTCTTTGCGTTCGTTCTTTACGACCAATTTTAATCACTCGTTGTGATATGTTTGATCTTTGTCAAGAACGTGTATACGTTGCACATTGGTTTGGTAGGCCCCTAAACGCATATACTTCTACATGTTTAGGACATGTGCATCCGACTTCAGCCTAACCTCCTTAGTCGCCTCTTACGACATGCGTGGCAGGTAACAGTGGTTCTATTCTTACACACCAAATTTTGGCTCCGGTAACCACTCGGGCGGGTCCTCATTGTAATATTGAAAATGGTGAAAATACTTTTCAGGCATTTTGTTTTTAATCTTTCTAATTAATTTTAGCCAGGCAGCGGCTTTCCAGCCTACTCTTCTCGATTTTGAATTGCATAAAGATTTATTCTGCCAACATCTGGACAATGATGGAATTTTTCAGCAGCTGCATATATACATTTTTCTGGTTGTCAAAGACAGACTGTGTTTGTCCTGAACAAGACTTAACAAATGCTGGAAGCTAGGTGTGCCGAGGTACTATGGCCGGACATACTGACCAAGGGGCAGGGCAGCAAACAGACAGCACGTGAAGCAGAATTAGTAGCTATGTCGGAAAGTGGAATAATAGAGCGATCCATTGAGAGTTCGTTTAATTCAAACATAATTTTCTTAAGTCAATGTTAGGGTCAGCATCTTTTTGTGACGGCTATGCTAAGGCCAGGTCAAAGCTGTTCCTTAAATCTGCGGAATGAATGAAAACAGGAGAAAGGAAGTAAGGTAGGAGGGAGGGGGAATTCTTAAAACATGGCTTGTCCACAAAGAAAAAAAAATAATTTGTAATTTTTCTTCTTATGCGTTCAATATTTTTAGAAATGGACCCGTAAACTTTTAAAGTAGTTAGTGGTCAACCAGGGTCATTAGAAAAGATTACGCCCTAGTGGTAACCAGGGCCCAAATTGTGGTGTAAAGAATAGAACCACTGTTACCTGTCACGCATGTCGTAAGAGACGACTAAGGAGGTAGAGCATGGGGCTTGCTACCCCACACCGTAAAAACACTAGATGGCTACAGAACAGAGAGCGAACGGAGTAAACGCTGGCTGAATCCGGACACATCGCCGAAGGATAAGCACCAGAGCTCCAAATGGTGCTGAAGATATGACGTCAAATACGGTCTTGGCAAAAAGTAAAAGTAAAGGAACCCTTTCATACCTCGTGGTATATAGGTCAATACAGTGTTAGGCCTGTATTTTCGTTGACCGTCGGCACACAATGGGTGATGTGGTCAGCATCACGTCGGCCGCCTTTACTTCCCAGAGCATGTCTGGTACCCAGTTGAGGCTGGGTCGACCTGAGAGCAGTCGTGGTCGGGAAAAATTCCACGCACATTTCGGGAGCTGAACCCAGACCACCAGCCTTGCCAAGCGAGTTCACTAACAACTGCGATACAGCGGCTCTCGGTCTTGACAAAGGCTGTTTATATATCACAATAAGAATGATCAAAATGGCCAAAAGAACAATCGCAAGAGAAAAGGATTAAAATAAAATTCCTACAAAAAATATCTTCAAAATTACATCGGAATAATAATTATATAAAACGCAAATATTATGGCAAATCCCTGGGCTTGTTTTACAAGCCTTTTTTTCATTCATTCGTGCTTTTTTTTGTTGTTGATGGGTTACATTTTCCCATATTTTGGGGTTCATTTATTCGTTGTGTTATGCTTGTATCTCGTGTTCTTATTTTCTGTACTTGATGAAGACCATATTGTCGAAACATCACTGTACCTTGTTACTGAGTGCTATAGAACTAACCTTCTCAGTGGTTATGTGTTTCGCCTACTGCTCGACGGGGTTGCTAGGCAAACAATTCAAAGAAAGCCTAGTTACGCGTTCATTGTTAACGAGTGGTCACTTCTTCGTCTTTGTGTTTGGAGTTTGGAAGCCACCGCTGGCCGTGTCAAACAGCTCCAAGGAACAAACCTGATCAGTTGCTCATTTTCAGGGTGGAGGTGGGGAGGGGAGAGTTAGTCAGGAAGGTCTTATATAAGAGCGTGGCCTCAGGCAACATAAGGCCGTCTAGCTCAGACGTGGAAAACAAATAATCCTGCTTAATAGGGGCTAATTTTTAATTTTAATTTAGAACTGTTTGATGCTGAGGCCAAAAGGGAAGCAACGCATAGTACCACTGTCACCTACAAATCGTGTCGTAATGGGCGACTTATGTAGGACCTAGGAAATACCTAGTAAATTTAAAAAACATTGCAGAAATCGGACGTGCTGGTCTACTTGTAGGCGCATAACTGGCGCAACGTTCAATCGCTCTTAGGCTCAGATGACATATAAATCACAAAGAGAGGTTAACAAGTGGTCGATATGGAGCGTTCGAAGAAGAAGAAGAGAAGAAGCTAAGTGTTTGATAGAACACTGTAAGTTTTTCTGCAATTTTCCAAAAATCTACGAGTCTATGGTAATTTATTGATAAGATATGTTAATGATATTGATATTATTTAGTTCAAGTAGTAGCATGCCCCTTGCGGAGCATCGCATTCATCACATCATCATCATCATCATGTGCCGTCTCCACATCGAAGGTTGGCTGCAATGAATCTCCAGAATCTTCTGTCTTTCGGCTTGGTGTTGCACACTGCCAGACTGTAACCTGTCCATTTCTTAAAGTTTCCTCCCACTTATCTCTCGGTCTTCCTCTTGCTCTTCCCACCTCAACTTTCCCCTCTAGTAAATGTTTTATCATGGTGTCATGTCTTTTTATGTGCCCAAAATACTTAACTTGTCTGAATTTTATTTCTCTTAATAATTGTTTCTTCATGCCTAGTTTTCCTAAAACTTGTTTATTTCTCTGTTTTTCTATCCATGAAACTCTGCCTATTCTTCTATATATCCACATCTCAAATGCATCAATTCATCACAGCCCGCCTAAAATGCTGCATGTATCTTGCAAGTTCTGCTGTCTCTTCTAGCTTCATGTTTAATGTTTCTTTGATGTCCCGCTCCTATTTCATCGAATTCTAAATGTAACCAGAAGGGATAAAATCGGAAACGCCGAAACTGGACAAAAATTGGGTTGTTATGTTTTAATTTATAAAATAACAAATACATGTTACAAATTATTTTAGGTGGGGCGCGGCTCCAGTGGCCCTTAATAGCGAGCCGCCACTGCTAGGCACTAAATTCCACCTTGTACAAAGCGTATAAGGAGACTCGCTCCGTGTGCCTCTCTTCTCTACCTGATGGCAAAAGTTAAAACAGGAATAGAGAATAGATAGATAATAATAATAATTCCTCTCGTGCCGTTATACGTTCCATAGGGCCTGCACGCATTTTCTCCATACCGCTCTATCCTGTGCAACTCGCTCACTCTCCTCCATGGAACGGAGACCGATATGTCTTGCCTCAGCACAGTTCGTTTCATGGTCTCCTTGGGTCGTCCCCTCTTTCTTTAACCCTTTGGAATAGATAGTAGATAAGTGGATCGATATATCAATATATAGATAGTAGATAAGTGGATCGATATATCAATATATAGATAGTAGATAAGTGGATCGATATATCAATATATAGATAGTAGATACGTGATCGATATACAATATATAGATAGTAGATAGTGGATCGATATATCAATATATAGATAGTAGATAAATGGATCGATATATCAATATATAGATAGTAGATAAGTGACTGATATATCAATATATAGATAGTAGATATGACGATATATCAATATATAGATAGTAGATAAGTGGATCGATATATCAATATATAGATAGTAGATAAGTGGATCGATATATCAATATATAGATAGTAGATACGTGGATCGATATATCAATATATAGATAGTAGATAAGTGGATCGATATATCAATATATAGATAGGATAGGATAGGATAGATAGACGGATGGGCGATGATCATCTATAGATAGATGGATAGATGATAGGTGGACAGACGGACGGAGGGATCGATGGATAGATGGATAGATGGATGTATAGATAGATAGATAGATAGATAACAAGAGAATAAGGAGTTTTATGAAGGAAATGGAAAGCCCCGGAGTCAATTAATATGGTAAATAGATTGCTTGATAGGACTATCATCATTGCCCTTGGTTGAGTAACCATGTTTGCTCCGATCTCTTTCTTACACAGGAAGATAGGACCATTATCATTGCCCTTGGTTGAGTAACCATGTTTGCTCCGATCTCTTTCTTACACAGGAAGATAGGACCATCATCATTGCCCTTGGGTGAGTAACCATGTTTGCTCCGATCTCTTTCTTACACAGGAAGATAGGACCATCATCATTGCCCTTGGGTGAGTAACCATGTTTGCTCCGATCTCTTTCTTACACAGCAAGATCTCATCGGGAAGTGCACGAATTGCAGAACCGGTGAGGGTCCGATGTAACTTTGAATATAGTGAAAATATTTGCATGAATTTTAATCTTTTCTAAAGAATTTTATAGGCATCAGCTTTCAGCCTGCTCTTCTGGATTTTGAGCTGCCATTATTTCTTTTACGTGCTCAAATTGAACCTACGTTTTATCGTCCGTCTCCGATAGGACTAGGAACTCAATCTTACCTACACTGTGATATGGGATCTCTGAAACAATACCTAGATGGCTCCACGAAGTGAACCTCGTACCGTTGGCACGAGGGAAGAACACCTAGCCTCTTCGCCACAGAGATCCATAAATAGTAAATAACTAGATAGCTGCCCGAGTGGTTACCGGGGCCCATTATAGTATGTTATTATTTTTTAAATTAAAATATAACAATCTAAAACCATGATTTATCCTGAACAAAATGCCTGGCCCCACCAACAAAAATTATCACGAGCCGCCACTGAACAAGTATATTGTGTTATCAATCCCTTGCCATAACAAATGTGGAGGAGGGTGGCAACTAAGAGTCAAAAATCACTCAAGCGGAAAGCATAATTACTACACAGTTTCAAAGGTCAAAGAAATGACCAGAACACTTGTGGTCAACAGCAGATTGTAGACAACAATCTCCACGTGGTGTAGGTAGTTAAGTCAATAGTATACACCCACGTGAGGGTTTTGGGGGGATTATTTGTAGCAAAGGAGGGAGTGTGGATTGCCAGTAGTAAACTAGAGTATGTGGCTCCTTGGTTTGACTATAGGTACGGAGGGATAAGGGTGGAATGTGCTACATTCCTATCTAGTTCGTGGCAGGGAGTGACGCCTTAGTTGCGAATATGTCTTTATGGGTTTCTGTGGCGTAAAGTCTAGGTGCCCGTCTCTCGTGCCAAAGGTCACATGTTCGCTACCTCGTGAAGCCTTCTGGAAAATGATTTCCTAAATTTTTACCTGAGCCCGCCGGCCGTATGTTATTTGAGCCCACGGGTAAAAATTATAGGAAATAAGGCCACAACTGTCGCGTGATCCTGGCATTCCTGTATTGTGAGATACATAAAAATTCATTTGAAAAACAACACATGCTAAATCAAAGTTATATTATGTTACAAGTTAAGTTTAACAATAAGGAACTTATTGTTAACATTTTAATATTGTTAACAATATTATTAACATTTTTTCATTAATAAATAACTATGGACTAGTAGTAGTAGAATTGTGTAAAATTGCAGAAAACTATAGTGTTCAATCAAACACTTATAAAAACCAGCCCCCATTACGCAGGAATTTGTGTTTTCCTGTCTGAGCTAGTCGGTCGTATGTTATCGGAGGCCACGATTGTAACTAAGCATGTCTATTCCAGGTTTCTCCAAAGCTGAAATTCTTGTTGACCTGTGACACAAGGTGTTTGTAAAGTCTCACAACACTTCATATGTAGAACAACTTGAAACATGAAGTCATCAAAAAGTGTGCTAAAACAAAGTAGTGAAATTAGTTACAATAGTTACATATATGGTCTACTGTTGTTCTTGGTAAATGCATCATAAAGATGCGTACCCTTTATAGGACTTTGCTCTCTTTGCAGCACATCTGAAATTCACTCTGTCTCTAGCTAGTTCACCCACTTCGTCGATGGTCATATACATGGTTTCTTTAATATCTTGTAGCCATCTTCTTCTTGGTCTGCCTCTGCGTCCTGGGGACTCTGCCATCTAGTATTGTTCTTTCCAGGCCATCGTGACGCTTGATGTGACAAAAGTATGTACTTTTTCTGTATAGTATGTTGTTTATCAGCCAATTCTCTTTAACATTTAGTTCTTTCTTGGTAAACTAGAAATAACAAATGGAATATTCATTATAGCAGATGTTGTAAGTATCCACCACAGGCTTCAAGATATGTCTGTACACGTTTCTTCATATTGTCAAATAGTCTTTCTTCAGTTAAAAAAAAACATCATTATGGTTTGAGTGAAAAGAATTACCCCAGTAGACAACAGTCATTCAGTGTATATTGCGCCACAATTGACTATGTAACACATTTATTATGACGTGCATGTTCTTTGTTTTTCACATTTCTTCTATATATAAAGTGTTGTGAGATTTTACAAACACACTGTATACTGCGTTTGTATAACGATTCAACAACTCAATACTTTATTTGCAGAGCTAATCGGAATGTTTCAAATAGACGCGCCAAAACGTTTTGACCAGAATTGTGAGAATTGTGGCTAATACTTGTCCAGTCTTCAAGCAAATTACGACAATGGGTTGAACTTTCCAGGTTGAACTTTCTATTGTTGAAAATCAGGCAACATCGTTTAAGTCTCTCCTATTGGTCAAGTACATTTCAAATTAGATCGTATTAAAACCATCCGCAGTGTTTCAATTTAGTGTAAATTCTTGCTTAATGGTGTTTGGGAAAGGCTATATGAAACGACATCAACCCCCTGGAGCTACAGGAACCGGAATTTAGAGCAAACAATGGCAACAACGTAATCTGCCATACATGTCGTAGAAGCGACGAAGTTTGGACGGAGTGTGTGAATGGCTAAATAACTCCCCATCACTCATACCCGTTTTATAAAAACCTGACATATTTTCAACAAATATAAATGTAATATTTGAATTTTATCGAAAGTAATCTTCTTCTTCTTTACGTTCGTTCTTTACGACCAATTTTAATCACTCTTTGTGATATGTTTGATCATTACCAAGAACGTGTATACGTTGCACATTGGTTTAGGTAGGCCCCTAAACGCATAGACTTCTATACGTTTAGGACATGTGCATCCGATTTCAGCCAAACCTCCTTAGACGCTTCCTACGACATGCGTGGCAGGTAACAGTGGTTCTATTCTTTACACCCACATTTGGTCCCCGGTAGCCACTCGGGCGACCAATAACCACTCGGGCGACCAATAACCACTCGGGCGACCAATAACCACTCGGGCGACCAATAACCACTCGGGCGACCAATAACCACTCGGGCGACCAATAACCACTGCGGTGACCAATAACCACTCGGGCGACCAATAACCACTCGGTCGACCAATAACCACTCGGGCGACCAATAACCACTCGGGTGTATCGAAAGTAATAAATCCCCCGTATGTTGCTGGGGCTCGGAAGTGAAACAGAGAATAGTACTACTGCAACCTACAAGGCATGTCGTAAGAGGCGATTGGTGTAGGACATAGGGAAGCTACCCTAGTAAATAGAAAGCATCGCATTAATCGGATGTGCTGACCTACTTGTAGGCGCATAACTGGTGCAGCGTACAATCCCTCTTAGGCTTAGCCACTTACTCTTTTTTCTCATGGCACCCACTGAATAACCTAGCAATATGAGCGTTCCTACGAACACAACCAGTGAGTCATTCTTAAAATAGAGTTGAAAGATGGCGGCTCAACATTTAAAATAATTAATTGAAAGGTGATAGAACGGCAGCTATTGAATTCTTTTGTGGAAGTCGTATTTGTCAAACATAAGGCTTGCCCGAGTGGTTACCGGGGCCCAGATTTGGGGTGTAAGGAATAGAACCACTGTTACCTGCCACGCATGTCGTAAGAGACAGTTAAAGGGGTTTGGATGAAATCGGATGCATGTGTCCGCTAGGGAATGCTAACCCAAAACAAATGCTTGCAGAAAACACGTTCTTGGCAAAGATCAAACATATCACAAAGAGTTTAAAGGGTTTTAAAGCCGAAGGATTGACTTCATTGCACCGGGTTTTACCCATATGGCTCGGTCCTTCTCCACAGAAATGGCACGCCATCTGCCGAGAGTATTGCACAAAGCACGAACTCCGGCAACAATCCTAGGGTCTCTGGAAAAAATGCACTCGTGAACAGAAGGCCGCGGTCCGGATTCGAACCTACGACATTCGCCTCGCAAGGCAAAGGGCTTAACCACTCAGCCACAGAGACCCCATCACAAAGAGTGATTAAAATAGGTCATAAAGAACGAACGCAAAGAAGAAGAAGAAGAAAAAGATTCTGCGCCATGTTGCTTTCCACACAACTATCATCATCTAGTTTTCCCATGTACTGGGACCGAAATATAAAACTTCTTCATTGAAGCATATAAGGCATCCTTATATCTGAGCAGTGGTCTGCTTTCATGCCTTTTACCCTCCGAAAGTTCACAGAACAACATTTGTTTTGGTAAGCAGCAATTGTCCATTCTTCTCACATATCATAGCCATCTTAGTCGTCTACTGCTGATCATGCCCATGATGGAAGACAGGTTTGCACGTTGCAGTACGTCAGAGTTGGTTATCTTGTCGTACCACTTGATGTTCACAATCTTGCGGAGACATCGAAGGTGAAAGATGTTAAGTCTCCTCTCATGCCTTGAGTAGGCTGTCCATGTTTCTGTGCCATATAGTAAAGAACTAATTACACAGGCTCGATATATTTGAATCGTCGTTTGCAATGTTAGTTTTGTGTTGTCCCACGCTCTCTTTAATAGTCTGTCGAAGAAGGACAGACATCGATTTGTGTACTTCTAAAGTAGTTAGTGGTCAAATGTGTACATCTCCATACAGCTTTTCGAGGACTGACATGTCTGTTCTTCTTCTTCTTCACCTTTCAATTCTCAACGGAGCACAGGTCTTCAACAAACTTCTTCCAGCTCTTCCTCTCTCTTGCCATCCCTTCCAATTGTTGACAATGTGTTTATTGTAGGCTGGACACTATTGCAGGATGTGTGTCTCTGTCAACTTGTTGGTACCACATTTGCATATGTCTGTAGGGCTTATCTTGTACTTGTCAAACAGATATTACTTCACCTTATTATGCCTAATTCATAGCTGGAAGATGACAACCTGTTCTTCTTTACTGAGTTGGTAGTATGCATCATATTTTTGCTGACTCAAGGTGATCTCTCATTCATTGGTTCTTGTAGGAGATTTTTATTCGTTCTTTCGCCTCCCCGTATCTCATAATTGTGTCTGCCTGTGGTAGCCTGCCCTATTTCGTACAGCTTTTAGTTGTTTAAATTCTCGTATCCCATAGCGGTAGTCAACTCGATCACAACTCAAGCGTACTTGGTTCAAACTCCGTGGCAGGCAAATTCGTTTGCGTGGGATTTTTACGAAAGGTAAAATTAGACCTAACCGTTCAGAAAGCAATGGCAAACTACTGAACATATAAGTGATGCCTAGAAAATCAACGACACGTTTACTGTGGTTGATGGCTACGTCCTGTAAAGGATATGCCAGATTTTCATTTCATCCCATCTACAGTGGTTCGTGGCTCGGCCACTTATCTAGATGCAACCAAACTCTATTCTGTGCAAGTTGACCGGGGTCAGCAGCAGTCATTCTCAGGTCGTCAATGACATCTTGCACCCATCGTCTTCTAGATCTTCCTCTCATTCTTCTTCCAGGCACCATTCCGTCTACAATTACCTTTTCTATGCACTCGATTCTTTTGATGTATCCGAAATGTTTAATTTTCCTTGATTTTATATTCTTTAATATCCAACTCTCTTTAATATTAAGTTGTTTCAGAACAGAAGCATTTGTTCTTTTCTCTGTCCATGATATTCTTTTGTAGCTACAGTTGCATTTATGATATTCTTTGCTGCTTTGTCAATGATCCATGATCTCACAACCATATGTTGCCAATGAAAAAAACGGAGGTTCTTAAACACTTGATTTTTGCCCGTCTGCCCAGCGTGTTCGTAGCGCGTTGGACTACGGGTGACTATCCCTCTGTGTGTGCGGGTTAAATTCCGCGGATGGCAGAAAAAGCCACAGATTCCCCAGATTTACGGTGTTCGTGGCACCGAACCGAAGGGTTACGATGTCCATGGCACCGAGCCGAAGAGCTGAGAAACTCAAGTGCTTCTAGATCGGAAAAAAACACACAAAAGAACAAACACTTGATTTGTGTTCTTATGTCAATTCTCTTCCATGGGTTAGTTTCTTTAGTTTTTGTAAAGCAGAGCTCAGCCTTCTTTTTATTTCTTGTATACAATTCCTGTCATCTGTAAACAATGCCCCAAGGAATATGATCAATAAATAGACTGTGTACAACTATTAGGAGCTTCCTGGGGGGACTGCCTAGAGTAGTTGATAGTAGCTCGGCCTGCTAGCTGTGAGACGCATCATAGCTCGGGTTCGAACCTACTGTCCGGCATTTGTTCGAGTCCCCTGGTCTTACTCAGGACGATAACGTGAGTACCTCTGAAGTCGGAGAAAATCTGCCTGTATGGCGAGGGAATACTAATTACGAGTACATTGAGCACACGGCTGCCAGTGTAAAGTAATTTACAATGTGCACGCTGCTGCCATTGTAAGAAATTGGAAAAACAGATTTTCACGCAAAAATCAGTTTCAGAGATGAAACTTCGTCTGAGTTGAAAGCGGACGAAAAAAAAAAAAAAGGAGCTTCCTGAACAAAGAAATGTACCAAACAAAGGATTCGAACCATAAACCATTACTTATTATGGCACCCATTGCCTACCTCCATTGCCCTTCTCATATAAGGGAGGTAAATGAGACCTGAAGGCGTATCGCCACAAAGAACTCGATCGTCTTACCTATAACCCGTCGGTCAGATATGACGTAACAACGTTCTTCGTTAGTTGCACTACATTGCTTTTCCTGACAGTAATATTTGCATAGACACCGGTCGCCTGGGTAGACCTCAAGGTGTTCAACGGCTCTCTTACCACATTGCTTTCCTGTACCAGTATGTTTGTGTAGACACCGGTCGACTTGGTGGACCTCAAGGTGTTCAACGGCGCCTTACCTAAAAACATGATCGAATTTGTGTAATAGTTGGTGTGTGTTCGTGTGTGTTCTGAGTTATCCCCGTACCTGTGTCGCAGTTAACACACCCCATCTGGACCAGACTCGGTCATCTACCATTTTTGATAAAGGTCAGAAGGTGGACAGTAAGAAAAATCAAATAGAACACAACATTAACTTTGTTAGTTATGTAGGTCAAACCAGTACTGATGTACGGAAGCAGGTCATGGACAATAAACAAACAGATCGAAAAATCTCAGAGATGTGCCACAGAGATGTGGTTTTACAGAAGAATGTTAAGAATCCCATAGACTGCTAAAATGACTAATGTGGAGGTGTTGAATGAGATCAAGACACAGAGAAAGCTTATCATCAATATAAGTCAGAGACAATCATCAGTTTTCGGGCATGTGATCTTTTTCTTCTTCTAACTCTACATATCGATCACTTGTTAACCACTATTTATAATTTGTATGTGATCCGAGCCTAAGAGCGGTTGTACCAGTTATGCGCCTAAAGTAGGCCAACACATCCGATTCCTGCGACGCTTTTTATTTACTAGGGCTGCCCGAGTGGTTACCGGGGCCCAAATTTGGGGTGTAAAGAATAGAACCACTGTTACCTGTCACGCATTTCGTAAGAGGCGACTAAGAAGGTTTGGATTAAATCGGATGCATGTGTCCTACACGTGGAGAAGTATATGCGTTTAGGGGCCTACCAACCCAATGTGCAACGTATACACGTTCTTGGCAAAGATCAAACATATCACAAAGAGTGATTAAAATTGGTCGTAAAGAACGAACGCAAAGAAGAAGAAGATTTACTAGGGTAGTTTCCCTAGGCCCCTACGTCAATCGCCTCTTATGGCATGTTTGTAAGGCACAGTGTTACTATTCTTTTCTCCCATTGAGATCCCAGGAAACACACGGGCTCTGGGCATGTGATGAGAAAGGAAGATTTAGAACACATTGTAACATCGAGGAAAATTGAGGGAGAGAAGACATAGGGGGACAGAGAGAGAACATTTTGGATAACCTGATTTGATGGCAAGGAAGATTGTCAACATCTGAGATGATAGCAAACATCAGAGACAGACTTACATAGATCAATGATCGTCTATGCAAGCCGATACGGCACCTGATGATGATGTTATATAGGGATTTTTTTCCGATCCAGAAGCACTTGAGCTTTCAGCTCTTCTGTTCGTTGCCATGGACATCGTAACCCTTCGGTTCAGTGCCACGAGTACCGTAAAGCTGGAGAACCTGTGGCTTTTCTGCCAACCCCCGCCCCTCCCCGTAATTGAACCGCACTCACAGGGGCTTGTCACTCGTCGTCCAACGCGCTACGAGCACGCTGGGCAAACAGGCATATATGGGATTAAACTTGGCGCGCCTTTTCAACCTCAGGGAAACCTTATTTTGGTTTTATCAGAAGATGCAGGCCAACAAACATCAAAAATAAGAATGAACTCCTTTTGGAGAATTCAAGCTATTTGTTCATCTTCTTCCTCGAACGAGAGCCGTGGTAGCATAGTTGTTAGTGAACTCGCTTCTCAAGGCTGGTGGTCCGGGTTCAACTCCGCAGTGTGCGTGAAATTTTTCCCCGATCGCGACGACTCTCAGGTCGACACAGCCTCAATTAGGTACCAGACATACTCTGGGAAAGTAAAGGCGGCCGACGTGATGCTGACCACATCACCCATCGTGTGCCGACGGTCAATGAATAATACAGGCCTAACACTCTATTGCCCTATATACCACAAGGTATGAAAGGGTTCCTTTACTTACTTACTTTTACTTCCTCGAACGCTCCAGGTCGATCACTTGTTAACTTTGTGATTTGTATGTGATCTGAGCCATTGTGCGCTGTGTCAGTTGTGCGCCTCAAGTATATCCGATTTATGCAACGCTTTAAAAAAAAAATAAGGTAGCTTCCCTAGGCTCCTACTTCAGTCGCCTCTTACGGCATGCCTTGTAGGTCGCAGTGTTCTTATTCTGTGCTCCATTGTGAGCCCCGACAACGCATGGACAAAGTTATTTATAATAGTTTACAACTAACAACATTCTTCTTCTTTTGTCGTTACACTGCTACCGGGTTGTTGCCCAGTGTCGTGGTTTCCTGTTTTTGTCTTGCGCTGTTCTGGTGGCTTGGGTGATTGTTATTTTGCTCTTTCACAGGATTCTGCTATGCCATCTAACCATCTTTTTCGTGGTCTTTCTCTCGCCTTCTTTCTCGATGTTCTGTTGTAGAAGACTTTGTATACTATAGAGTTTGGATGCATTCTTATCAAGTGGCCATACCACTTTATTCTTTGTTTCTCAATGTAATTCAAGCAAGGTTTGTGCCAACTTTCTTTCTTTCTTATGCTGATGTTGATGACTCTGTCTTTTCTGGTGTTGTTGGTAACTTTCCGCTGTCAACGCATTTCACATATGGTTATCGCTCGAGTGGTTACCGGGGCCCACATTTGGGGTGTAAAGAATAGAACCACTGTTACCTGCCACGCATGTCGTAAGAGGCGCTAAGGAGGTTTGGCTGAAATAGGATGCACATGTCCTAAGCGTGTAGAAGTTTATGCGTTTAGGGACTACCAAAACCAATGTGCAACGTATACACGTTCTTGGCAAAGATCAAACATATCACAAAGAGTGATTAAAATTGTCGTAAAGAACGAACGCAAAGAAGAAGAAAACATATGGTTATTTTTTGTGACCGCACTTTGCTCATTGTCCATGTTTGGCTCTGGAAACACAAAGTAGGTATGAAATGATGTTGATCATCTGTTGCTTAGCAGTTAGTGAAATTTGTGGGTGCCTTAACAGTGGGGCTAGCTGGTAGGTTACAGCATTTGTTTTTTGCACTCTAGCCTCTATCTCTCCATCTAGTCTTCCGTCTTCTGTGAATATGCTTTCTAAGTATTTGAATTCTTTCACTTGGTTTATTTTAGTGCCATTGACATGGACGTCTAGTTTATTATGTTTTCTTCCCATATTCATTATTTCTGTTTTAGTGTTGTTATTTTCATGTCATGTTTTACACAATTTTTGTTCAAGGTGTCAATATGATGTAGATTTTGTTCATTTTGATGTATCAGGCACTGATCATCTGCAAAAAGCAGTTCATTTATTTCATCATTATCTGACTTTGACTCTTGAGTTATTTTATCCATATATGCAATAAAGAGTAGTGGTGAGAGGACACAACCTTGTCTGACACCCAAAATAACAACATTAGTTAAGAATAACTCGTGAATGCGACTAAAGGTTTCAAACGAGGACAGACTAGTCACACGACTTTCTGCCTCAATGATTCTGTACCCTCTTTAGGGATGGTTGGGGGTCTTTCAACGGGTAGACCATTTTCTTGGTAATTTCTTTAAATTTCATTCTAGTTTTGTTGAGTAATATTTGCAAACATATCGTACGAAGTTGTTAAAGTATTGAGTGCAAGTAATTTAGAGATACAATATACTTAATATTCAAAGAAAGGTCATTTGATTATTGGTTGTGACCTTCATAAATCGACGATTCCAAGTTTAGGGTAGACAGGGTGTCTATATTTTAGGCGTATTTAACAACAAATATACAACAAAATGTGTGGCTCGCCTACCACAGAGAGCCACAGAGAAAAAGTATAACGATTACAGAGCAGGAGGAAGAACATGGAAAAGATGATGGCATCAAGAACATGCTTAAGAAAATGAATAACAGCCTACAAAGTGGCTTAGAACAAGCACACACAAGATCACTACATCCCTCCCCATCCCCAACACTTCTATAAAGAAGTTAATGGTGGAAGAAAAGAAGAAGATATAAAAAAATATTGTTACATAAACACTGTTTAGCACATAATAATTTAAAGCTGCAATTTTTGCAAACTTATTAGGTTAGACTTGTTGAAAAATTCAGCCATAATATATCAAGATAAGAACACAGTTGCCATTTTGGATTTAGCCCCGCCCTTCTGAGCACGTTGACCAATCAATGTATGATTAGGTCAACTAAGGACTGACCACAACTACGTTTGTTTGGTAGTGGTCAGTATTCATACGATCTGACTGTGCTGCAGGACTGCAGTTGTCGACACTAGAACGCGTACAAGTCGTGTGCAAGGCTACTTTAAACTGAGGTCATTCGGAACACGGACTACAGCAGAGCGAGCGCAAGGTAAGACAACTTAAATTTTCAATAAGTTTTAAATTTTTTTGGGGGTTTTAATAATTGGTTATTCTTTACCATTATTTTAATGGAAAAAATAAATATATATATAAATATATAATAGCAACTAATTTAATATTACAAAATCGTACTTGGCTGGAAAACTCCGCTTGGAGTTGTATTATGACTTTTGCCTAGCCGCAGCCAACACATTGACATTGTTCGTTGTAATATTTAATAATATTATTATACAATATAAATATAACTAAAAGGTACTTGTTGTTAGGTCGAAGTATCGTGCCACATCGTATCTTCCTCTTCTTCTAACGCTCCATAGTCCATATCATTAGTTAACCACTCTTTGTGATTTGTATGTGATCTGAGCTTAAGGCTAAGGACTATTGTTATGAAGGGTATTAGGGTATTTATTTACTAGGTAGCTTCCTAGGCCTCTAACTCAGTCGCCTCTTACGACATGCCTTGTAGGTCGCAGAGTTACTATTATTTGTTCGCCTTCAGGTTCCACACAACACACACAGGCAGTTCGACAGTTTAAATAAACTTTAAAGAAAATGTAGTTAGCGCTGATTAAGAGTAAGAATATTGGCAAGTGTCTGTTACACTTTATCCGCAGATAATCAGATATAAACTTAATGTTGATGTTGTTATACAACTCCAAATGTTGTTATACAATTTCAAATGTTGTTATACAACTTCAAATGTTGTTATACAATTTCAAATGTTGTTATACAACTTCAAATGTTGTTATACAACTTCAAATGTTGATATACAACTTCAAATGTTGATATACAACTTCAAATGTTGATATACAACTTCAAATGTTGTATACATTATCGCAGTGAGTCAGTAGGTTAAAAATAATAAAACTATTTACTTCAGGAAAATTGTAATGTGGACTTTTCTTGTTGTATTTATCGAGTTTTATCTTGAATTCTTCTGAAACTATTCTTGGTTTGTGCTGATTACTTTAGACTTGCAAACAAAACTGGGGAATTTGTAGATGTTTATTTTTTAAAAATATTTATCAAATTTTCCTCCAGTTGTTACAGCCAGTAACACTATAACAATGTACTTTGTTTATTTTAATTACAACTTTAACTTTGAGCACACCTGATCTTTGTAATTATTTCTCCCTCTCTCTCTTTCTCGCTCTCTCTCTCTCTAGCCTGCTACGCCCTTAGCGTTTAGGGTATCAACAAACGCACACCATTTTTCTTGGCCTTCCTCTGTATTGTGTTCCAGCTATGATTCATTTCTTTCAGTTCTTGCTCTATCGTTCTCCTTCATGTTGTCTTGGATCTTCCACGTTTTCTTTTACCCTCTGGATGTAATTATTTATTTTATCTTTATTTTCTTGTTTATTTTCTCATTTGTATCTGTTTTTTGTTTTATTGTAGAACTTTAAGTAAGTTTAAACGACACTACATGTATTGTGTTTGTTTATCATCATCATCATCAAGGTGCGTATCCTTTATGGGACGTTGATCTCTTTGCAGCACATCTGAAATTCACTCTGTCTCTAGCCAGTTCACCCACTTCGTCGATGGTCATATTTATGGTTTCTTTAATATATTGTAGTTTGTTTATAATGTATTTTGATTTCGTATTGATCCTATTTGATCTCACTTTACCTATATTCCTTTGTGTGGGGGGGTTTTTGTGTGGTTTTATTTTAGCACATAAAACTAAAATAGAACTGCGTGTATTGTGTTTGTTTAATAATGCATTTAGTTTCATATTGTATACCAACTAAGCAGAGAAGAACGGCATTTTTCGTCTTGAAACTGGGCCCAATAGGGTACCATCTGTTTTACAAATACAAAATAGGCCCTTCTGACATATGCACATGTGGCACCAGCAAGATGACAGACACATATACTGCAAGAATGTCCAGCATACACGGATCAGAGAGAAAATACATGGACAATCCCAATATCACTCCAAGACAAGCGATATACGGAGATTTACATGGACTCTGGTTGACTACTAACTACTTTAAAAGTAAACAAATCGATGTCAGTCCAGGACAACCTATATATGGAGATGTACATGGAGTCCAGTTGACCACTGACGCATTGAAAGAGTCTTTCCGAACAGAGAAGTTTCAGGGCTGTGAATCCCACTGACCAGATTGAAAGAGATGGGTGTCAAGATTGGTGCAGCCCGAAAACGACATACTAAATATGCAAAGAGATTGATTAATCAACATCGAACTGGCATGTTGGGCCGCTGGACGCTTCTGGATTTGCTGAGGCGGAGATCGGAGCACCTATAGATATGCCCGGATTGCTATGATGATAGTCCTCATATAACTGATTACTTAAAAGTATACAAATCGATGTCTAAAAACGTTGGAAGAACATATACAAACTCGCCCGAGTGGTTACCGGGACCCAAATTTGGGGTGTAAAGAACAGAACCACTGTTACCTGCCACGCATGTAGTAAGAGACGAATAAGGGGGTTTGGCTGAAATGGGATGCACATGTCCTAAACGTGTAGAAGTCTATGCATTTAGGGCCAACCAAACCAATGTATAACGTATACACGTTCTTGGCAAAGATCAAACATATCACAAAGAGTGATTAAAATTGGTCGTAAAGAACGAACGCAAAAGAAGAAGAAGAATATACAAAGAAATACCAGTAGAACTTGTATCACGTTTCCATTAACCAAATTTGGTTCATTTAACACTTTCAGGATATATACAAATAAGAAACGCAATCAAGTACATACAACAGCATCGTCATGGCTATTTTTTAAACTTGCAAGTTTATTTAAGTCAGTTTTCTAATTATGTACTTTTAAATTTGACTTAAGGCTTTATTCCGTATTTCTTTCTCTCTCTCTCTCTCTCTCGCCTTTTCTTCTTCTTCTTCGAACGCTCCATATCGACCACTTGTCAATCACTGCTTGTGATTAGTATGTAATCTGAGCCTAAGAGAGGTTGTACGTGTACCAGTTAAGCGCCTACAAGTAGGCCAGCACATCCGATTTCTGCGCTGCTTTTTATTTACTAGGGTAACTGAAAAGAAAACAAGGATCAGAATACTAAAAGTGTATATTCCCAGTGGCAACGTATGGGTGTGAAGCATGGACATTTAATAGAGCAGTGGAAAACATATATGTGCTTTTAAATATAAATGTTACAGAAGAGTTCTCCGTATATCTTGGACAGAGAAGAGAACAAACAGATCTATCCAGAAAGAACTCAAGGTATCAGTATCAGCAGAGAATGGGTGCCATTAGTAAATAAATCATAACAAATTCAATTTTAAAGATATAGATCCCACATTTTCACACGTACTAAACAAATGATAAAGCAATCTAAAACAGTGATTGACAATGTAGTTCAGTATAGACAGGTAGGTAAGTGAGATTTTTGACAAGAAAAATTATTTTAGTCATGTGCAAAATATAGGTGTAACTTATTACACAATTTTACGACTGTAATTTTGCATGCATGTTAACATTAGGACTGCCTATAGCGTATACTAGGATAATTCCAATATCTTGAGTATAATTTTTTAATGATTTTTCAAAGACGACAATTTTTAACCAAAAAAAAAGACAATTTTCAGGTGGCAACAAAATAAAATCTATTCAGTGTATACTATTTATCCTAGTACTTGCCAAAATCACACAATCTGTGTATATGATGTTTAATTTTGAATGAATTTGACTGTACTATTTCATTAAAATTTTGTAATAAGTGACACCTATATTTTGCACATGACTAAAATAATTTTTCTTGCCAAAAATCTCACTTACCTACTTGTCTATACTGAACTACATTGCCAATCACTGTTTTAGATTGCTTTATCATTTGTTTAGTATGTGTGAAAATGTGGGATCTATATCTTTAAAATTGAATTTTTATGATTTATTTACTAATGGCACCCATTCTCTGCTGAGAAAACTGGCTGATGCTACAAATAAGAAAGAGAAAATTGAGATATTTTGGACATATAAAAACGTGAAGGGTTGGAGAAGACCATCATGGAGGAGGCATACCGGCAAAGAGAAGAGGAAGACCACGGAGAAGATGGATTCAGTATGTAACTTGGGCATACCGGCAAAGAGAAGAAGAGGAAGACCACGGAGAAGATGGATTCAGTATGTAACTTGGGCATACCGGCAAAGAGAAGAAGAGGAAGACCACGGAGAAGAAGAGGAAGACCACGGAGAAGAAGAGGAAGACCACGGAGAAGAAGAGGAAGACCACGGAGAAGAAGAGGAAGACCACGGAGAAGAAGAGGAAGACCACGGAGAAGAAGAGGAAGACCACGGAGAAGATGGATTCAGGATGTAACTTGATAGTTTGAACCAAAACGGCTGCATTGGAAAGGGGGCATCTGGCCTATGAGAGAGAAAAGCATTCCAGTAGCCATTTAAGACCCCAGGATATGAAGTCACTTTACTTGTCTAGACCTAAGTGTGCGTGAGGTATGAGGCCAATTCCTTCCCTCGTGTGTGGAACGTCGAGTGTCGGATTGAACTCACAACCCTCTTGTGTCCAAGCCGATAAGCGAACGCTTATGCATTACGACTAATCCGTCCCACAGGCCGGGCATATTCAGACAACCTATATCTAGGTCGTACCTGGGTATGTTCTAGAAGGCTGACCCTATGACCTTGAGGTAGTGTTAATTTGACCTAATGACCGTCCTTGTATTGCCGGGCCTCTCAAGGGGAGCAAAGAAAAGTAACCCTACAACCAACAATTCATGTCGTTAGAGGTGACCTAGGTAGGGTCCTAGGAAATCTACCCTAGTAAATAAAAATCGGATGTGCTGGCCTGGCCTGGCCTACTTGTAGACGCTTAACTGGTACAAACGCTCTTATGCTCGAATCACATACAAATCACAAAGAGTGGTTAAAAAGTGGTCGATATGGAGTGTTCAAAGATGGTGAACGCCTATGCTCCAATCGGCTTTCAGAAAGATAGAAAAGAGATAGATTAAACATGATAATTGTTTTTATAATTATTTTCATTTCTTACTGTCAGACGTTACATATGGCCTGCCAGCAATTTCTCTGTACCACAATTTTAATCTCTTCTATGGAAGGCCATAAAATCAAGTCCGATATTTCTCGCCTCTTTTCTTCTTTTGTCGTCACACTGCTACCGGGTTGTTGCCCAGTGTCGTGGTTTTCTGTTTTTGTCTTGAGCTGTTCTGGTGGCTTGGGTGATTATTTTTGCTCTTTAGCAGGATTCTGCCTATGCCGCCTAACCACCTTTTTCGTGGTCTTTCGCCTTCTTTCCTGATATTCTGTTGTAGAAGACTGTATACTGTCGAGTTTGGTTGCATTCTTATTAAGTGGCCAAACCACTTCATTCTTTGTTTCTTTATGTAATTCAAGCAAGGTTATGTGCCAGCTTTCTTTCTTATGCTGATGTTGGTGACTCTGTCTTTTCTGGTGCTGTTGGTAACTTTTCGTAGGCAGCCCATTTCACATGTAGTTATTTTTGTGACTACGCTTTGCTCATTGTCCATGTTTGGCTCTGGTAACATAAAGTAGGTATGAAAATGCTGTTGGGTCGAAACGTTGCTGTTTATAGTCAGTTTCTGTATGTTGTAAAACTATAGTACTTTGTTTTTACGTGTTTAGCTATTTTTCCAAGTTTTACTGCAGTCTCCACCCTTTTTCGATAATCGGGTGCCTTAACAATGATGTTAGCTGGTCTGTTACATAGTAGTCCACATGCCTGCTTTGTGATTAGTTGATAATTTCTTCTCAGCGTATGTCCAACATATCTCCTCTTATGACAGTGGTTGACCAGCCATTTCTCTTGAGTTAATTATTTCTCCTGAATCCGTCCCATGTTAATGTTCTTTATAACAATAATATTAAATGTCCATGCTCCACAACAGTACGTTGCGTATGGGAATTCTCATGCTCTTAGTTTTCTGAAGTACTGCAACATGCAAACCTGCCTTCCATCATGGACATGCACAGCAGTAGACGACTAAGATTGTTGGGGCATGTGAGAAGAATGGAAACTTATCGCATACCAAAACAAATGTTGTTCTGTGAACTTTCGGAGGAAGAGGCACCAGGACAGACCACTGCTCAGATATAAAGATGTCTGCAAAGCCTCAATGAAAAACTTTTCTATAGGTCCCAGCACATGGGAAGGACTAGCTAATGACAGAGTTGTGTGGAAAGCCAAATTACGAAAGGGCAAGTTTTTGAGAAAAGACTTATGAATGAGCTGAACGACAAGAGAGAAAAGCGAAAACTCAGAAGTTGTCACAGTAAAACACTTGCCAATTGACTGTCTGTAAAGACGAAAAAGGCCATATAAGTATTCTGAACTTTGTTTTCCTTTCAGTTCCCTTCCATTTATAGTTGTTACAATTTCTTGTAAGGCCATGTTTGTTCTTCTTTTAATTTCCTATTTCCATCTTGTGCTAGTGGTGAGGCGAGGTATTCAAAGCTTTCGATATTTTCTATTGTCTCTATGTTGATAAATATATCCTTTTTGGGTCTCTGTGGCTAAGTGGTTAGGACCTTTGACTTGTGAGTCGAAGGTCGTGGGTTCGAATCCGGACCTCGTCGTTCTGTTCATGAGTGCAGTTACCAGAAACCTCTAGGATTTTTGCTGGAGCTACGGAGTTCGTGCTTTGTGCAATACTCGACAGGTGGCGTACTATTTATGCGGAGAGGGACCGAGCCATATGGGCTAAAATCCGGTGCAATGAAGTCAATCCTTCGGCTTTAAAATTCTTTTGTGGGTGTGAAGCATGGGCATTCAACTATACAGTTAAAAACAGAAATGAGCGTTTGAATATAAGTGTTCCAAAGAGTCTCCTTACGTCAAGGATAGAGAAGAGAACAGTAGATGTATCAAGAAAGAACTCAAAATCAAAGACAACTGGCTGATGCTACAAATAAAAATGAGAAAATTGAAGTATTTTGAACAGGGGCGGTTCGTTATTAAGGGCCAGTTGGGCCTGGCCCCACCAATAATCGAAAGAGGGGAACTTCCAGGAATAGACAAATAATAGTAAATACTCCAAAACCATGATTTTTCAGGAAAATTTGTGTCTGGCCCCACCAATAAAAATGACTACGAGCCGCCCCTGATTTTGAACATATAAAGAGACACGAATGGTTGAAGAAGACTATTATGGGAAAAGGTGTCCCGGCAAAGATAAGATAAGAGGAAGACCACAGAGAAGATGGATTCAGGATGTAACTGATAGTTTAAGCATAACATAACGACTGCAGTGGCGAGACATCTGTCATGTGAGATTACTGATTGCTTGATAGGATATCATCATTGCACTTCGGTGAATAACGATGTGTGTTCCGATCTATTTCTTACATAGGAAGATCTCAGCTGCAGTGCATGAGCTCCGTAGCACCGGCGACGGTCATCGAAGTAATTTTGAAGGCAGTAAAGATATTTTTGTATGAATTTCAGTTTTAATTTTTTTTCAAATGAATTTTGCTTGGACAGCGGCTTTCCAGCCTGCTCTTCTAGATTTTGAGCTGCTAAGGGTTCTTTAACGTGCTCAAATTTAACACGTGACCTACGTTTTATAGGCCGTTTCTGATAGGACTAGGAACTCGATCTCACCTACACTGAGATCGGGGATCTCTGGAAAAATATCCAGATGAATCAACGAGGGATTGTACCTTTGGCACGAAAGACGAACACCTAACTTCTACGCCACAGAGATAAATTCCAAAGGAGTGTAACGGTGACAAAGTTCTGATCAGAACTAGCTTTTTTTTTTATGAAGGAAATAGAGAGCTGACACATTCTTTTTAAAACCCTGAAATTGCGGATACCAACTGGAAATGGACAAGAAATTGTTTGATTTTGAAATTCAGTGCCTTAATTGTTCAGCTGCAACGCCCATGCGCGATAATTAATTCTCAGATACGGGCGACGCTAATCCTTTATCAGAAAGCCCTTCTTTTGTCTGATTGAAGAGCCTGGTGTTTGGTAAACAGATGATAACTGCAATTAAGTCGCGTTATGACACCAGAAGATGCAGTCAGATACAGGTCAAACGCCCAGAAAAACCAACCATGCCTCGCCTAGTAGGACTGGTATAGACACCCTCATATATATATAGGTCGATCATAGGCATATTTGAAGAATGCTGACCATATGACCTTCACTTGCCGCCATTTTGACCTAGTGCCGATGTATTTTCCACTTCTTCTCAATCTTGTATCGTCTGATGGCCATTTAAGGCGGAGATTATCGCCCCTTGGATGGATAAAACGATTGTTGAGTAGGACAAACCACAGCCAACTCCAATATTAGGCCGCATAGCTTACTAGAGTTTATAGTTGGCTGTGGACAAATCAACAAAGACAGAATGGCTGCATGTAATTTTTGTTGAAATATATTTAAACACATGCATCATTATCATGTGCCATGGCTGCTGTTGTAGCCATGTCTGCTTCTTCTTCTCTTCCACCATCTACTTCTTTATATAAATGTGGGGGGGGGAAGTGTAATGGTCTTGTTATGATGCACTTTGTAAGTTGTTATTCATTTTCTTAAGGCTGTTCTTCATGCCGTCGCTCCATGTAGCTTCAGCAACAATCCTAGGGGTCTCTGGAAAAAACTGCACTCGTGAACAGAACGGCGAGGTCCGAATTCGAATCCACGACCTTCGACTTACAAGGTAAATGGCTTAACCACTCAGTCACAGAAACTCTTAAAGTATGCCATATCTCTAGTAAGCCACATTGTAATAACAAGGGCAGCACCCCCTCCCCCTCCCCTCCTGTGTCTAGTAGTTGAAAGTTGAAACATTACTTTTCCTGAACTCAGAATCATAGACCTTAGTTCACTCTGAAATATAATAATAAAAATAATAAAGACACTTCGCTTCACATTTCTACACTCTACTGTGGAGGAGGAAAGGTGGGAGGGCCAATTCCTTTCTACGCGTGTGGAATATCGTGTGTAGGATTGAACCAATAACCTTTTGGTGACAGAGTCGATAGACGAACGCTTACACGTTTCGACATTCCACACCACCACTCTTGATATATGTATCAACATCGTCAAATAACTTGCTTGTCCTGAGCAGAACTTTGCCACCACAAGTCTTTCAGAATTTCTCTCTCATAGGCTAGATGTACCGCCTCTGCAGCGAGCATGCTCAAATCATAGGTTACATCCTGAATCCACCTTCTCCGTGGTCTTCCTCTTCTCCTCTTTGCCAGTTTGCCTCCTTCCATGATGGTCTTCTCCAGCCCTTCATGTCTTTTTAAATGTCCAAAATATCTTAATTTTCTCTTTCTTATTTGTAGCATCAGTCAGTTTTCTTTGATTTTGAGTTCTTTCTGTGTAGATTCTCTTCTCTGTCCAAGACATACGGGGGACTCTTCTGTAACACTTATATTCAAAAGCACTTGTATGTTTTTCCACTGCTTTATTAAATGCACATGCTTCACACCAATACGTTGCCATTGGGAATATGCATGCTCTTAGTATTCTGATCTTTGTTTTCTTATCAGTTCCGTTTTTTTGTAAAGCCATGTTTGTTCTTTTAATGTCCTTCATCCCATTTCCATCTGTTGTTAGCAGTGAACCAAGATATTCAAAACTGTTCACATTTCCATCTGTTGTTAGCAGTGAACCAAGATATTCAAAACTGTTCAAATTTTCTTCTTTCTCTCCGATATATGTATACTAAATATTATATGAAGAACTAACTAAATGTCACTGCTTGTCTGTAAACTAAGATGATACCTGGTCGCGGTCAAGGTTGCGAGACCTAAGCGACCTTTATGCGATCGCAAACATACATCACCAGGTTGTTTCAGGTCGCTGGGAGGTCATGTTGTATGCCTTAACATCAACATAACATTTATACTGGGATCATGAATGTGTACATTCCTGAACTAAGCGTACAGATACTTAACTTAGTCATGGGCGTCCACAAGTTAAGATGGTAGGGGAAGGGAGGTGCCGCCCATGGAAAATGTTTGTTTTGTTAAGAGTTATGAGAATATGGTTTTCTCTATTTCTGTGTCGTAGGCTAAAAATAACATTTCCCATATTCTTTTCAGACCTTAAGGTATTAAATCCTTTCACATTTTTAGACCCTAGTGTGCAGGAGATAGGGGACCATTTCCTTTCCTCACGTGTGAGGAACGTCGAGTGTGGGATTGAACGCACAACCCTCCTGTTTCCGGTTACAAGTTGCGCTAATTCACAGCCAGGCTCTAGCACAGGCCAGACAACTGGCCGGGTATTCCTGACCTAGATAAGAAAAGGGATCTGGAAATTACAGATGTTTGATAGAACACTGCAAGCTTTTTGGAATTTTACCCAATTGTGTGATTCTGTGGTTATTTATTGGTGAAAATATTTATAATATTGATATTCCTTATTGTTAAACTTAACTTGTTGCATAATATAACTTCGATTTAGTATTTTGTATTGATTTTAAAATGAATTCGTCTATATACACCAATACTTGAATGCGAGGTCACGTGGTGTAGTTGGGGTCTGATTTCCCACAATTCTTACCTGAGCCCGAAGGCCCATAAGTTTATAGTTGGCTCTGGCTAATTCGTCCCAGACGTAGTAAAGTACCATCTAGAATTCGCTAATTTTTATTCCCTCCTGGAATAATTTATGTGGACGCCTATGAACTTAGAGATATTATGATTGATTGATTAATACATCATCATTACACTTCGGTGAGTAACCCTGTGTGCTCCGATCTCAGGAAGATCTCAGCTGCGGTGTACGAGCTCTGTAGCACCGGCGAGTGTCCAATTATAATATTACTAACCCTAAGGTTTGCAGCTTTATACGTTATGAATGCTATATGATGCAGAGATATCATAGTCAAAGCATCATCATCATCATTCAAATCTAATCTATGTCAAATATTGTTGCGGAACTTGTTCTGGGGTCTCTGTGGCTTGTTCTTCTTTTTACGTTCCATATCGATCACTTGTAAAACCACTCTGTGATTTGTACGTGATCTGAGCCTAAGAGCGATTGTTCGTTGTGCCAGTTATGCGCCTTCAAGTAGGCCAGCATATCCAATTTCTGCGACGCTTTTTTTTCTACTTTCCTATCCAGAAGCAGTTGAGCTGAAAGCTCTTCGGCTCGGTGTCATGGACATCGTAACCCTTCGGCTCGGTGCCACGAACACCGTAAATCTGGGGAACCTGTAGCTTTTCTGCCAGTCCGCGGAGCTGAACCTGCACTTACAGAGGACTAGTCACCCGTAGTCCGACGCGCTACGAACACGCTGGGCACGCGGGCCTGCGACGCTTTTATTTTACTAGGGTAGCATTCCTAGGCCCCTACCTTAGTCGCATCTTACCATGCAGATTTTGCAGTGTTGCTATTCTTTTCTCCCCTTGCGAGTCTAAGCCTAAGTACATTGTGCCAGTTATGCATGGCATATCCACTTTCTGTAACGCTTTTTATTAACTAAGATAGCTTCCATACACCCCTACTTCTGTCGATCATGATGATATACATTGTAGGTCACAGTGTTCCTATTCTTTGCTCCCCTTCTGAGCCCCGAATCACATGGGCGGGTCCAAGAGTAAAGCCTCCTGGATATTTTTCCAGATCAAGTTCCTAGTCCTACCGGAAACAAGCGATAAAACGTAGATCCAGTCTTAAACATAAAAGAACCATTGGTAGTTACTTTCTTCCGAAATACACATCAAATCCACTGAAAAACCAAGAAATAAATCACAATCCAGCACGCACTATCCGACTGCACGTCACATCGCCGCCATCTTGGAACGACAGTCCAAAATCTAGAAAAGAATAAAAAGCTCCTGCTCGGGCAAAATTCATTAAAAATACGATCATACAAAATTATTTGCACCATCTCCTAAATTACATTAGGGAACCTCGCCGGTGCTACGGAGTTCGTGCACTGCCGCAGTGATCTTACTGTGTAAGAAAAAAATCGGAGCACACATGGTTACTCCCCGAAATGCAATTAAGTTGATATATCAATCAATAAATCAATCATTCAATCTAACCATCGGTCCGGGCACCACAGGTTGAGAGTCCTTGGTGAATGGTCAGATATATCAGGTCAACCTGACATTAACTATGACTTCTGCTCGTCCGTTCGGATGACCTATTTTTCGAGTCGGAAATGGGGTCAAGTTATCCGGGCAGAAAGCTTGGAATAGCTGAATCATTTTCTTGTATCCTTCTGTCGTTAGGCATTCCATCTCTTTCTATCTCCCTCACTCCCTCCATCCTTCTCTCTCTTTCCTCCCTCCATCATTCTCTCTCTTCCCCTCCATCCTTCTCTCTCTTTCCTCCCTCCATCCTTCTCTGTTCCCCTTCCTTTTACGTTCTCTCCCTCCCTTTCTCTCTCCCCTCCCTCAATCCTTCTCTCTCTCCCTTCTCTTTCTCGCTCCCTTCCTTTATCTCTCCCTCCCACTCCCCAACCCTTTTTCTCTCCCTCTTTCTCTCCTCTCTTTCCCTCCCTCTTTCTCTCCTCCCCTTTCTCTCATCGCTCGCTTCCTCCCTCTTTATCTCCTCCCTCCCTCTTTATCTCCTCCCTCCCTCTTTATCTCCTCCTCCTCTTTATCTCCTCCCTCCCTTTTATCTCCTTCGTCTATCTCCTCCCTCTTTCTCTCCTCCCTCTTTCTCTCCTCCCTCTTTCTTTCCTCCCTCCCTCTTGCTCTCCCTTTCTCTCTCCCTTTCTCTTTTTCTCCTCTCCCTCCCTCTTTTCTCCTCCTCTCTCACTTTCTCTCCTCCCCCACCCTTTCTTTCTCGCTCCCTCTTTCTCTGCCTCTCTCCCTCCCGCTCTCTATCTTCATATCTACTCTCACACCCTCTCTCTGTTTCCCTCTCTCCTCCCTCTGATTCCACCTCTCCTGATACCACTTTACCTCTATTTCTCTCCCTCCCTCTCTCTGTCTATATATATATATATCTGTATCTTTTTTCCTTCCACTTTCAAATTACCAGACAAGATTGACATACCAATGTAGTACCATCGAGTACAGAAACCTGGATTCTATCTAGCATCAGTTATATGAGGACTATCATCATAGCACTCAGAACATGTTCATAGGTGCTCCGATCTCCGCCTCAGCAAACCCAGCAGCGTCCAGCGACCCAACACGCCAGTTCGATGTTGATTAATCAATCTCTTTGCATATTTAGTATGTCGTTCTTTCGGGCTGCACCAATATTGACATCCATCTCTTTCAATCTGGTCAGCGAGTGGGATTCACAGCCCTGAAACTCCTCTGTTCGGAACTATCTAGCATCAGGTTAACGAAATCACATACTTTGAAGGGAAAACAAAGAACTATCGTGGACATTATCTCCTTCTTCTTCGAACGCTCCATATCAACCACTTGTTAACTACTCTGTGTGATTTTTATGTGATCTGAGCCTAAGGGAGATTGTACGTTGTGCCAATTATGCGCCTACAAGTAGGCCAGCACATTTGATTTCTGCAACGTTTTTTATTTACTAGAGTATCTTCCCTAGGTCCTACATCAGTCGTCTCTTACGACATGCCTTGTAGGTTACAGTGGTACTATTCTTTGCTTCCTTGCGAGTCCAGGCACCATACGAGCGAATCACATTAATAAATTTCGCGATTTGACTGTCTCTGGGTTCGTGATCTATTCAATGTCTCTTGTTTCTAGGCGCATAACTTGTCCAATTTACTATCGCTCTTAGGCTCAGATCACATACAATTCACACAGAGTGGTTAATAAGTGGTCGATATGGAGCGCTCGAAAAAGAAGATGAGTGATTTTTTTAAAAAATACTTAAGGGGCATTTTGTCAGCAAACGGGAGAATAAATAACGAAATTCAACACAGATGCAACAAAGCAAATCAAATGATAAAACAATGGCACCCACATTCTTCTTCCGTGTTAGCCCTCTATGAATTCAGGCGTAGCCATGGCGCCTGGTGTGGCGTTTCTGGCTGATTTTTGCGTGAAAGCATGCTGGCCGTTTTATTGGTTTCCTTGCCACACAGGCGGGTCTTCCTGACTTCAGAGGTGCACCAATATTAAAAATACAAACATGTCCCTCATCATCAAGGTGCGTATCCTTTATAGGACGTTGCTCACTTTGCAGCACATCTGAAATTCACTCTGTCTCTTGCTAGTTCACCCACTTCGTCGATGGTCATGTTCATGGTTTCTTTAATATCTTGTAGCCATCTTCTTCTTGGTCTACCTCTGCGTCCTGGGACCCAGCCCTCTAGTATTGTTCTTTCCAGGCCATCGTCACGATATGTAATTTTTCAACATGTATACTATGTCAACATGTCACTATGAACACAAAAAAGCAATGTTCAGCACAATATTTCTCCCCACATTATGTTACCAGTTCCAAACTTGGACACTGACAACAAATGATAGAAGAAAACTAGTCACTACAGGATGACGTGCCTCGTAGAATGATGGGGGTATCAAGAAGAGACGATTGAGAAATGAAGACATCAGGAAAAAGGGATTACAACATCAGTACTAGACTTCATCAAGAAACAACAAATTAAATGGTTCGGTCACATAAGCAGATTATGAACAGACAGTGCGCCTTAAAGAGCAATGTTGCTCCGATACAGTGGATACAAATTAAAGACCGGTCACGCAAAAGATGACGAAATACATATTTATGAAGCGCACACAAAGGCTCGTTCTAGAAAGCACTTCTTATCCTGACGATGTGAGGCAAAACAGAGTTGAGAAAAGAATTTTAAAAAATATTTTCATTATTATCTCCCTAGATAAGAAATTTAGTTTTCCGCCCCTTTTTGTTCTATCGAGAAAAAATTTCTTTTATATATATTTTTTCTTTAAAGTATAATAGAATACACAATTCGCCCGGTTGGTTACCGGGGCCCTAATTGGGGTGTAAAGAATAGAACCACTGTTACCTTCCACGCATGTCGTAAGAGACGGCTAAGGAGATTGGAAGTGGGGCTAGCTACCCCACACCGTTAAAAAAATACTAGATGGCTACAGAACGGAGAGCGAACAGAGTAAACGCTAGCTGAAACCGTACACAGCGCTGAAGGATAAGCACCACAGCTCCAAATAGTGCTGAAGATGTGACGTAAAACACACTAATGCTAAGGGTGCATGAATCAGATTTCCACATGAATAGAATTTATGGGGAAATCTGGTACATTAGTCTGGGCGGTGATAGAGAGAGAGAGAATACACAATTGATAAATAACAACCAGTTTTCATGCAATGGGGTATATTGGTAAATACAGTGTTACGCTCGTATTTTTCTTTGGCGATGGTGATATAGTGTAGTCAACATCATTCAGTCAAGTTTGACACTACAGTGTTTCTCTGGTACGTATTTGCAGCTGGATCGACACAAGAGTTTTAAAGCCGAAGGATTGACTTCATTGCACCGGGTTTTACCCCATATGGCTCGGTCCTCTCAGCAGAAATGGCACGCCCCCTGCCGAGAGTATTGTACAAAGCACGAACTCCGTAGCTCCAGTAACAACCCTAGGGTCTCTGGAAAAATGGCACTCATGAACAAAACGGCGAGGTCCGGACTCGAACCTACGACTCACAATGCAAAGGGCGAAACCACTTAGCCACAGAGACCCCACACATTATGGAGGGAAGTTTTTAAATTGTTTTTATTTATGTTTATCTATGGAGAGTGCTTTCCTCTTTAGAGAATGCCATTACTTCAGGATTGTCTGTCTATTAGTGCTATCCATCTCACTATAGCATTGCAGGCAATGAGAGAATGCCATTACTTCAGGATTGTCTGTCTATTAGTGCTATCCATCTCACTATAGTATTGCAGGCAATGAGAGAATGCCATTACTTCAGGATTGTCTGTCTATTAGTGCTATCCATCTCACTATAGCATTGCAGGCAATGAGAGAATGCCATTACTTCAGGATTGTCTGTCTATTAGTGCTATCCATCTCACTATAGCATTGCAGGCAATGAGAGAATGCCATTACTTCAGGATTGTCTGTCTATTAGTGCTATCCATCTCACTATAGCATTGCAGGCAATGAGAGAATGCCATTACTTCAGGATTGTCTGTCTATTAATGCTATCCATCTCACTATAGTATTGCAGGCAATGCGAGAATGCCATTACTTCAGGATTGTCTGTCTATTAGTGCTATCCATCTCACTATAGTATTGCAGGCAATGAGAGAATGCCATTACTTCAGGATTGTCTGTCTATTAGTGCTATCCACCTCACTATAGTATTGCAGGCAATGAGAGAATGCCATTACTTCAGGATTGTCTGTCTATTAGTGCTATCCATCTCACTATAGCATTGCAGACAATGAGAGAATGCCATTACTTCAGGATTGTCTGTCTATTAGTGCTATCCATCTCACTATAGCATTGCAGGCAATGAGAGAATGCCATTACTTCAGGATTGTCTGTCTATTAGTGCTATCCATCTCACTATAGCATTGCAGACAATGAGAGAATGCAGATGTCTTGATTAAGGAAGGCAGCGACAAAGAGCAAACTTACCAACCCCTGTCTTTTCAGGAGGTCAAAACCCCCATACAGAGAATCTGCTGCAGGCTGGAAGACAAACACTGGATATGATTATGGAAAAGATTTCATCAAAGACATACGCAGAACAAATCAGGTCATTATATTTCTCCTACATACCGGACACTGCAGACTTAATAAACAAATATACGCCCGAGTGGTTACCGGGGCCCAAATTTGGGGTGTACAGAATAGAACCACTGTTACCTACCACGCATGTCGTAAGAGGCGACAAAGTAGGTTTGGCTTAAATCGGATGCATATGTCCTAAACTTGCAGAAGTCTATGCGTTTAAGGGCCTACCAAACCAATGTGTAACGTATACACTTCTTCTTTCTCGAATCCTGTATGCCTCACAGCGTCAGGTCAGGAAGAGATTTCTAAAACGGGCCCTAGTATGCGCTTCGTAGATAGTCTCTTTCGTCGCCTCTGTTATCTCTGAGGTCCATCTTTTGCGTGGCCGGCCTTTTGCTTTGTACCCATTGTATCCATTGTATCGGTATTGCTCTTTGGGGTGCACTGTCTGATGGTAATCTGCTTACGTGACCGAACCATTTAATTTGTTGTTTCTTGATGAAGTCTAGTACTGATGTTGTACCCACTTTTTCCTGATGTCTTCATTTCTCAACCGGTCTCTTCTTGTTACACCCAGCATTCTGCGTAGACACTTCATCTCTGTTGTGACTAGTTTTCTTCTATCGTTTGTTGTCAGCGTCCAGGTTTGGCACTGGTAACATAACGTATACACGTTCTTGACAAAGATCAGACATATCACAAAGAGTGTTTAAAATTGGTCGTAAAGAACGAACGCAAAGAAGAAGACTAGGAATGAGTCAAACAGCTCTCTGCCAATGTCAGCAGGCTAAACAGACACCAGAGCCCGTCCTGCAAGACTGTCCCCTCCTGTGTGAGCTGAGAAGACACATGTGGCCACATCTAAAAACTAAGGAAACATGACAGACCTGAAGCTGACTGCCAATTTAGTGGTCCACGGTAAACTAAGCGCATCACCAGAGATCGCTGAAGAAGAAGAAGCTTTCCTATATT